>BSBM01000837.1:1365000-1965000 GCA_027924585.1 Larix kaempferi | reverse complement strand
GGTCAAAGAGGACATGCAATGTGATCTAAACCAAGAAGGGAATCAAGAATATAATAGTTCTATTGAAAGATGGTACGAAGTAGTTATCAGGTCACATCATTCTTTCATTCTTCCTTCCTTATTTGTATCATATTATTTATCGCAGCTGGTCTCTCACAATCTCATATGCTTTAAATTACATTTTTCAAACTTGAGTGTGAATATGTTTATAATCCTATTACGCATGTGGTTACATTAGAAATATGCATACACTTGAAACAATTTTTCTATTTCCAAGTAGAATAGTGTAGGATAGAATAACATAATAAAACCATGCTTTTGTTTTTCAGTTTTTATTTGAAATAAGTATGCTCTTTTCTTGCACCTTGTTGCGATATGGAAGATCAGAAAGTAGAAATCCAAGGAATGGCTATGAGATGTTTTAAGGAATGCTTTGGAATTGTTGACTATTTGAACAAAATGCTTAAATCAATTTTTGTCTTCAATTTTCAAAATTTAATTTGTCTCTATTTGTTACAAAAATCCTTCCTGAAAACAAAATTATAGTAGTTAGATCTAATCTAGTTTTTGGAATCACCTAAAAAAAAACATCAACAAAAGGATATAGTCTAAGCTGCGCCATTGCCGACAAGTAAAAATGTATTTTATTTTTCCTTGAATTTGTTTCATTAAGCACTATTTGTGAATTGCATATCTCATGTTTTATTACAGATTAGTGCTAAGTATTTTTCAGGTTCGAGGACAATAAAAAATACTACCTTATGAAAAAGTGATTTTCAAAGATCACAATCTTTTCAGAAAAGCATGTCTCAATGAAAGCTTGAAGGAGTTAAGCTCATCACACCTATCATACCATTTGCTGGCAAAAGAAGCCTCTCAAGAAGCTAATTGTTCTATGATATATTCATTCACCTTCCTCCTTTCAAAGCTCTAAAAATCGATTCATGTCGAAGTCCCAATTTCCTTTGCTTATGTAGTCAACCTTAACATTTTATTTGCTATCACTACTACATCATGACTTCACATATACTTTCCATTTCTGAGTTTAATACTTTTCGAGTCATTTTCCTTGTTGTCCTTTTCCTTTTGATAAATAAAAACTATTTGATAGTGATATATCTTATCTATAGTCCTACCAATCATTTTATACACTCGTATTGGATGATGTGCAATTCATTAAGGTCCACCTTCAAATTCTCTTGTCCCATAGACCTCAGCACATTATTTGGGCAACAAGACTTGATTCATGTATAGTACCTTGGAGTTTACATGCATAAATGGTGAATTTCCTTGTTGATGATCAAGGGAATACATCAATGTCTCTTGTTTGTCAGATCCTGTAGGTGACTCAAATTCAACACATCCATTCGTACCTGTCAGGTTGTACTATTGTACCTTGATAACTCATTGTCATCATTGGTGAGTTGTCTCGTGTTGGTTAACAATTTTGATTATTGGTTGGTAATCCAACGAAGTTTTTCCATGTTCGACTTCAAGAACATCCATTCACATGGATGAACTTGTACATGAGCACGGATATGGGGTGAAGAATGTATATTTCTATTGTTCCAGAAGTTCAACAATATTCTTTTAATTCAGTTTAGCATCATTTGTTTTCAGGAGTCAGCAGTTTCAAGATCCACCACTACACTTGCATGACTCCACATTCAGCATCATCTACAACATCATTCAGTTCAGCTTGCACATTTCCTCATTGTGGATCAGATTCAATATTCATTAGTTTAAATTTCTAGCTACATGTCTCAGCAGTAGTTAGCAACCTACATTAGCCCCAACATCCATCAGTACATTCATGCCAATCCAATCTATCACGAAGGTAAAACTTGAGGTAAAATAGCATGAGTTTTTGATTTGTTAAAAGTTCTGGAAAATGTCATGAAAACCATTAAGCATTATCCATTTCATTTCTTTACTTTTTGTCATTTTTCAATGGTATCAAAATATTTCAGTTTGGGGGGAAAAGAGCTTTCCATCTTTGTCCATTTATTCCCATCCTTTCCCATTCGATTCTAATACCTCACCATTCCACTTCATGTGCACCCAAGTAAATTTCTTCCCAACATCTTCTACATCCAGGCATGAGAAAAGACCTTAATGCTAGTACACAAGAACCACCAGTAATAAATTGATCAAAATTTTTATTGAAGATTTAGTGTGAAATGAAGGCATGCTCTGCATTCAGATTTTGGAAGGATTTTTGTGCACCAACAATGGTATACTCACAGATTAATTAAATTTCCAGTTCATTATTGCATGTATCATCATTGTTTCTTACGGCTTTATTTATCTTGATTGTTTTTGCACTCAACATACACCAAAGCAGGGTTTTGAAATCTTTTTTTTCCCATAGTAGCATGCATGCATACTGTAGAAGAAGTGTGTGACTTCCTCATGTAGTGTCCATAGCAGAGAAGGACCAACTCAATCACATTTTGAGATAACATTTGATGGATTCCCAAAATTGGAAGATTGGTATTCAAGCATCAATGAGGTATTTACAACTAGCAGTACAAGGTAATCCTGTAGTAATCATTCTGCAGCAAGCTCATGACCAGATTCAAGGTTTGCAAATTGTTTTCCCATTAAAAATGTTGCCTTGAAGTAAAAGCAAAAATTATTGGGGAGTTTGATGGTGATTGTGTTGTATACTTAAGCAAGGAATATTTTGAATTCATTAATTATCTCAAAGAGACCAAGAATCCGAATCCAAATTCAGTGGTGAAGAGAAACAAATAGAAACTCCCTTAAATGAAGAAGAAGCACATGGCAAGTGTATGATTTCGTGTACTTGGGAAGAAACCACATTCAGAGGTATGAATTATTGGATTCATGGTTCATTAATGCATGCATTGGTTCACTTCTACACAATTTTTGCAAATTTCCAAGTTACCTTCAATTGGCAATCAAGTTGCAATGACATAGCATTTGATATCTATAATGGAGTATTGCAATGACATAGCATTTGATATCTATAATGGAGTATTCATTCTCGAAGACATATGTCTACGGATCAATTCAAGGGATCGAAGTCTGGGGATGATACAATCCCCACCTGTCCACTAAGGACTTCATTCTCGGAGACATCTGTCTACGGCTCAATTCAAGGGACCGAAGTCCGGGGATGATACAATCCCCACCTGTCCACGAATGACTGGATTCTCTGCCATCTTGATACAACTCTGTTTGTCACACATGATCACAGTTGGGTTTATCTCTAAGTCAAACAGTCCTAAATCCATACCGCTTCACAACTAGCAGAGTAAGCAGCCATATATTTTGCTTGTGCTGAGAGCCACACTAGACTCCTTCCTGCTAAACCACGAGAACATGGCCGATCCCAGACAATAATATCCTCTCGATGTGCTCTTCCTATTTGATACACTTCCTTCCCAATCAACATCTGTGTAGCCATCTGAAGTCATGATCTCTAAGATAACATAGATCAAATTCTATCGTACCCATTAGATACCTCATGACATGCTTTGCAACTATCAGGAGAACACATCTAGTTTTCACTAGATACTGACTCAAGGTGTTCACAACAAGGCATATATCTATCCTGGTATTCGTTAGATACATCAACGACCCAATAATATGTCTGTACAGAGTCACATCAACTAACTCTGAGGAGTCATCAGCTAACAACTTCAATTCGGAACCCATGAGAGTGGCCATGGTTGTACATTTGAACAAATCAATTCTTCTCAAGATTTTCACAGCATACTTTCCTTGGTTGAGAAAGATTCCTTCTGAGCCTTTTCATGCTTCTAGTCCTAGGAGGTAATGTATCAAGCCGAGATCATTCATCTCGAACTCTGTAGCTAGCTTCTTCTTTCTTTTCATGATTTGTTTCTCATTCCCTGTCAGAAAGAGATCATCTACATACAATAATAGTATGATCCATAACCTTAAGGTAAAGGTTAGGAATAGCTTTACTTCTGGTAAAACCCAAGCTTGTCAAGAGACTGTCAATTCTCCCTCTGTGATTGAACATCATTCACACTCTGCATTGAATGATCTTTTGCATATCTATTTGTGCCATCTCTCGTCAGATGGGTCTACTGATATGAGCCTCGAGATCATTCAAACTCTGTGGTGAGTTCCTTCTTGCATCCATGTCATATGTACATAGAAACCATATTCAAACTTGTAGCAAAGGTTGAGATCCACATCATCCATGGTGATCATTAAGCTCATTAATTTACTATCGATCTTGGGTACCCGAATAGAGCTTTCTTCAATTGAATCCTTGATTCACACTTCTTCTTCAATTACATTATTAAGATAATTGTCTTATCTAGTCACTTGGAGCAAACATCTAGTCATGATCCTCTTCCTCTTTCTAAGAGAATCTTCTAGCCACGAGCCTTCTGTATTATGTTTGATTTGTAAATCTTCTTGTTGAACATCCATCACTTGTTTAGTGTTCATCATTCTTCATGATCTTTCCTACAAATCAAAATTAAGTGCATGATTAGTAATACTTCATAATCATCAAATCATGTTGACATGATAACCTATTATGCATACAGATATGATTTACATAGTTATGCTACTATCTTGACCAATACTTTGGCACAACACTTTTCCATATCTTGTATGCATACAGTGGCTATCTAGATTCCTTCCATCTCTATCAGAACATACTATCGAGAGTGTACACAGCTCTCAGCATGTCAGCAAAGAGGTTTCATTCTAGACAAGCAACAATGGAATGTTTGTCCAACTTACAAATCATATGCATATTTGTAGTATACTGTTCAATGCTATATGAATGTTTACACTTAGCATGATATATTTTAGGAATACAAATATGCATACAACTATTACAAGCAATATCATTTACTTTTTTTTTCAAATAACAATTCAAATACTTATCTTTTATGTTTGTGTGGTTGCCTCTTGCTTGATCTTCTATATGTCTTTTGAACATCTATTCATTCTGTACCACTATGCATGCTCAAGTGTGCACTAGTGTCATCCTCATGATCTCATACACAAACATACATTCATTAGTATAATCTCAATATTATCAAACCATTATAATTCTAAATAATCTTGAATATGTATGGTCATGATCATTCAATACATCGGTATACTAAGATCCTAGCACAAAGTAGGATTCTAACTTGACATAGGAAAACATACCTGGATTAGTATACCTTCTTAGTTATGTCTAACATACATAAGCAATATCTTCTTTGTTCTCTTCAATGATTTAGAGATCTTGTGCTAGAACCTGCATATCTCATAGGTTAAGCATAATAGAACAAAGTCAAACATACCTCGTAAGTAGAACTTCTATGTGATCAAATATTATGAAGGAGTCTTTGTCTTCATGTTGTCATGGTCATGGAACTTGATTTGTCTTTCGTGATGTACCTGTATCTTGTTAGTAGACAACATCAACCTCATACAACACCATAGTGCATTAGTACAGTCATATAACCCTAATCAATGAATTTCTTCTATCATTCACATTCATACTTTTATTAGGGTGATAAGACAATTCTAGCATTATACTAACCTAAATAATATGAAGCCAAACATATTATGAACTTAATCAAGAATCAGATTTCAAGACATACCTGTATCTCCTTAAGTCATACCTGTCAAGATTTCTTGTGGTCTTCTTATGTAAGGCCTTAGCCTCAACTCCCCCTAAAACTGGATCTGGAGCTTGATTAGGGTTTGTAAGAGAAACCCTAAAAATTCAAACTTTGACTTTCACACTTCTGAATGTATGGAAGAATGTGTCCTGCTGAGCTGATCAAACTAGCATACTTCAATTTTGAAATCTCCAAAATTTGACCCCTCAAAAATTGCCTTCGAAACTTTTGGATCTTCTGGACAGGATCCCGAAATAGGGTTTGATGAATCCCACCCTTCTGCCTAATCAAAAGGTTCAATCCAAGGCTCTAAACTCTTATTTTTCTGAGGAGCTTCCAGCCGTGGTCACAGACTTAAAAAATTCCAACTTTTGCTGAAGCCCTAATTTTCAATCTTTCCAATCAAAATCCTGAACTGGGGTTTGATCAAGCCCGGTCTTATACCCAACCAAAAATTCTGATATTGGTCTCTAAATTTGTATTTTTCTGAGTAGCATTCAGCTGTGGACTTTGATTCCAAAAATTCTAACTTTCTCCGAAACCCTAAATTCCGGAAGCCATGAATGAAGGTGCTCAAAAAATAATTCTGTTTTGATAGAAATATGTACCTGATTGTTTTTGCTGTAACTCCAAACTTTTCGATCCATAGGGCCTGAAAACGTTTTTTGTGGTATCCTGACCTGTCGTCTTTCCATCTCGATAGGTCTGACCTCAATTGGATTTTTTGAGAGAGAGTTATGCCAAGTGTCGCAATGTGACATGTTTATAGGATAAAACATGAGAGCAAAATTGTATAGCATGCCACGTGTCACTGGTTCAACTTCTGCCTCTGAAAACGTTTCATGAGATAGTACAGTCTGTGTACTATATATCAATTTTTATGAAATTTCATTTGGAGATTCCTAGCCTAAGTTATGACCTTTTTTCCAAGGTCACCTGATTATGACTGAGATCTAGAAGAGGCAGAAACCCTAACTTGTACTCATCATAACTCACAAAGTACAACGAATCTGAGGGTGTCCTTTGGATAAAAGGTACATGGGTATGTTATCTACGACCTGTAAACTTTTCAGATCTTGAACCTTCTCCAAAATGGATTTATAGCGAAAGTTCCACGATGACTGGTTTTTTCTATATAAAACCCTAACCTTCAAATTGTCGCAAGTGAAGCAAGTGTCGTAAGTGCCGTACATCGCCTTCCTTCAGGATAGCTCTAATACCATGTTAAGATTCAATATGCTAAGACATAAAATATTAGCATTACATTTTATTTCACAACAATAGCATATACAGGATCACTGAAGGAACAACAAGCACATCATAAACACAAGAGACACAGATTTATCCTGGGAAACCCTCATGGGGTAGAAAACCCAACAAAGCTTCCTCAATATAGATGATCATCAAATACAAATATGTAAACCAAAGACATGAGCTCCTCCTCCTCCATAGCATACCTCTCTCACACAAGTGCGCCACTCACAAGTGAATGAATGAGTGAGATAAGTGAGGAACATCCTCCTCTACTTAAACTTGTTCCCCGATTGACTTTTACACAAGCTAGGTTGACCCCACCTTAATTACTGGGCTAAACACCCCATTACAACTGACTGGGATGACCCCTCTACGGTGGTCTAATAACCCTTTGACACACATAACACATACAGGGCCGACCCCCAGTAGGGAATTCTAATAACCCAAGTTACCACAATCTGACAGAGGAATAAACATATCCGGATATACAATAAGATCTTCATGGAGGAATGAAACATCTCCGGAATAATAAAGCACAAATATATAATTCTTAGAAGTTACAATATCTCAACAATCAAACTGGTGACTGGGCAGCATGCGGATGCATGCATGCATGCAAAGTTCATGCAAAGTACATACTGAATGATAAGATATCCTAACACCCCCCTCAAGCTATACTATGATGTAAAAAATAAAATGTAGAGCCCTGGTTACTGAGACCAAAGGTCACCCCAATACAATAATCCAAAAATGCTGAAAAAAACTAAGTGAGCAAAGAGGGAAAACCCAATGGGAAGAAAGCCCCCCTTCAAGCTAAACATAAAAATGGATCTAATCTATCTCCACCATGATGTAACTCACCCCCAACAGTGAACGGAGGTAAGAGAACTTCTTCTCAGTGAAGCTCTTGGTGAAGATGTTTGCAATTTGCTCATCAGTAGGGCAATACTGCAGAATGATGGTACGATCATGCACCAACTCTCGGATGTAGTGCATATGAGTCTCAATGTGCTTGGTCCTCTGTCACTGAAATGGATCTGTGGAGATCTTAATAGCACTTTTATTGTCACAAAATATGATAGTCGAATTAGTGCTACCAAAATCAAACTCGGAAAGAATACCCTGCAACCAAACTGCCTGAATGCAGGCATTGACTTCCCCTCAATACTCTGCCTTTGCTGAAGAAAGTGCAATGGCTGCCTGATTTTTGCTTGACCAGAAAATAGGGCCATGGCCAATCATGAAAACATAAACGTAAATGGACTTCCGATCAATGCTATCACCCGCCCAATCTGAATCAGTAAAACCAATGAAATCTAGCTCAGAATCTGTAGCATAATGTATGCCAAAATGCCTCGTACCTTGCACATACTGCAAGATCCGATTGGCTTCCCACCAATGAATCTCATGGGGCTGCTACATATACCTTGATACATCACTCACGACATATGCATTATCAGGCCTTGAGTGTGTCAAGTAGAGTAGTGAACCAATCAACTGTTGATACATAGTGCAATCTGCAAGCGGTGTAGAATTTCCTTCCTCAAGACTGATTCTTGAGAGGAATGGAAACAGAGCAGCCTTACATTCTTCCATATTAAAATTTAATAGCAGGTTTGAAGCATACTTTTTCTGAGATAATGTGATCCCATCAAAATTTTGAGCTATCTCCAAGCCCAAAAATTGCTTAAGCAAGCTCAAATCGCTCATGTTAAAAGCTACATTTAAAGTAGTTTTTAGCTTGTTGATTGTAAGGAGAGTGCTACCAGTAATGAGAAGATCATAAACATAAAGAACAACAATTAGAAAATTACCTTTAACTTTCTATAGGTAAACATTCGAATCAGATTTGAATCTTTTGAAATTCTGAGAAAGAAGGAAGGAGTCCATCTTTGCGTACCAAGCTCTTGGGGCATGTTTCAATCCATACAAAGATTTCTTCAATCTACAAACTAATTATGGATATGATATGTATCCTTTTGGGTACTTCATATATACTTTTTCATCAAGGCATCCATGTAGAAAATCACTCTTCACATCCATCGGTGCACTTCCTAGTGCTTGGATGTAGAAATAACCAAAACTAGGCGGATGGAATCCATCTTTGCAACCGGTGCAAAGGTCTCAGTGTAGTCCACTCCTTGGACTTGGGAGAAACCTTTTGCCACCAGCCTAGATTTTTAATATATGATAGAGCCATTAGCAGCAACCTTCGTGCGGTAGACCCACTTACATTGGACCAATTTTCTTCCAGGTGGAAGAGAAACTAGCTCCCATGTATTGTTCTTTTGAAGAGAACTATACTCTTCATCCATGGCAGTTTGCCATCGTGGATCTTGGTGGGCATGATTGTTGTGGGGAAAATGCACCTATAGTTCAGGGGAGAAACTACCAACTTATGGTGATAAAGATAGACTTACAAGCATTCTGCAAGTACAACAAATAAATGAAGAGATTAGGGTTTAGAGATGTAGGCACCTCATTCAGAAGGTTGATCCTAGCTTTGCCTACCTTGCTCTTCAATGCTTATCCAGTGTTGCAATGCCCAGACCTGCAAAACAACTTGATACCTTTCTCAAATACATTTGACTACATATATAATACTGATATCCATAATATAAAGAAACATCAAACTATAATCATACAGTAATCAAATCTGAGACACATTAATGGGTCTTATTTGGAAAGAGAAGAATGTCTAATCTTTATTAATGAATGAAAGCAAGTACATACAGTTATACCTTCTCTCAAGCTTGGCACTTCACGAAACCTAGATTCAAGGTCTCCTGCTTCTGTTCTCCAAGGATTCCAGCCTCTAATCAACTATGCTAGGGTTTACCAAAACTGAAGCACAAGAGAGGGGAATGAGGGTCTTCATTCCTCGAGCATAACTTTGTAATTGGGCTTGGTCCCATCACATGGCCCTTCTACCCTCCTTATATAGTCAGTGAGGAAGAAGAAAAGAAGTTATAACCGCTCAAGAGGTTTCCCAACCAACTTAACTTACTCGAATTTCGCGATTTTGACCAAAACAGGGGTGTACGCTACTCTACAATAGACAAAGTCGTGTACACACGCTACTATTTCAACAGTGGAGTCGCGCTCAGTAGAGTATACACGCTACTATTTCAACAGTGGAGTTGCGCTCATGTTAAAAAATGGCCAAAAACAGGCTTTTCTGCTCATTTTCAGGAGATGGTTTGGTCTGGAAAAATGTTCCTAAGGGTCATATACATCAAATGGGTCAAGAATGAGGTAATTTCAACCATTTTTAGTGTCCCAAATGACTCCTCCATCCACAAATGTCCTGTTGTGTGACTGAACTTGATCTCAAGAAGTGTCGTCATGCGACCAAGGGAAACAAGTGTCATCATGGACGGAGAGGTGTCATTTCAAGCTATAACAGATGCCCCCTAATGTATGAGGTCAGAGGGAGTGCAGGAAACGATGGCCGAAATACATTATAAATAACAAAGAGTTGAATCATGGAGGAACTGGAGAAACCAAGAATCATAGGCTCAAATGAAGTACCTGAAAGCAAAGGCAATGTCAGACAAACTTATCCTTGGGGTAAATTTCCATGTTCAAATGGTGGAACATGACCTCCAAGAGGATACAATAAGGATCCAAATACTGATGCATATATCATGGCCACTAAAATACAAGCGTGGATCCATGAGGAACATAAGTGTAAACATAGCCACATAAATACAAGGTGGATCTATGTCAAAACTAGAGAACATAGCCATAGAGAACAAGCTGGATCTATGTCTCATCAAGAGCCCAAAAAGAGTGTGGCTCAGTCTTGCGCAACTTGGACGATAACATAAATGAGGTGATGCTATCAAGGATCCCAAGGTCTTCATCCAAAAACAATCCAAGGTACAAACCAATCCATGCGAATAAATGAGTTGTTGTCGAACATGGGAGGTATCGTTTGATTACCGGTCATTAATGTATACCGTTAACAAACGCGGGGGTGTCCACCAATAATGAAAATGGAACCCAAGGTACCTAGTACATTCAAGCAAGTACGAATAAATGGTCTTGCCGTCGAACACTTGAAGAATCCATCGGATAGGAGACATTGATGTATTCCCATCTATCCAATAGCGAGGGAAACTGCCACTAATGATTGCAATCCCCAAGGTACTAACCGAAACTCTAAACTTCATTCCCAGAGCACAATGAGCTGAAGTCGATGGGAAGAAGTCCGTTGGAAGGGAGGCCTTAATGCATCCTCCATCATCCAACACGAGGGACACTCAAAAGGTATGAGCTGATTTGGAGTAGGACTAAACACATGATGAAACATACTGACACCAAGGAATGGCCGACACATGAGGTCAAGGCAATTTCATAATGGTCGACATGGGTTGTATCCTTGAACAGTGAGCACGACACAAGAGTGACTAAGGCAGCTTTTAACACAAAGAGATCACGATACAAATCTGCAATGTAGGAGACATTAACAGATTCTCCAAATGATTGGAAAACTAACCAAACGGAGGACTAAGAACTCTGAGATCAGGTTTACCCTAAGGCCAAATACTAGAACCCAACTTGTTTGATAGACTCAAAATAGGTGCTTTGTTCAAGGAGATAGTTGACTTGCTGCCATCATATTGAAAGATATTTTAACATTCTTCCCTTCCCTTTCCTTTTTCCTTTTTTAACGAGCTTGACAAAGAACTAAAGCATGCTCGACGGTATTTTCATATTTAAGGAGTCTAAAAAACCTAGAAGAAAACTCCATACACCTATCCGTGGATTTTATATCGAGACCGGATTGGTCTGTGCTCGGCGGTGTTTTCTTGCTTATAGAGTTGAAAAACTTAAACAGTCCTCTATACACCTATCCGTGGATTTTATATCGAGCCCGGATTGGTATGTGCTCGCTTGGTGTTTTCACATTTCGAGAGTCTGAAAACCCTAAAGATGACTCCAAAGGTCCTTTTTCGTAAAGTTAGTCTCCTTCCCCGAAAAAGTGTAAAATGATGGAAGAAGAACTCTTCTAGTGCATACAAGAGTATACCTAGAGTATACCTTTTCCGTAAATTATCCACCAAGGCCCGGAAAAGGGGTAATTCTATACCTAAGTGGATGTCGGTTCAGTTATTTTAACGAGCCCAAAAAGACAACTATGCTCGGAAAACTTTTCCTATTTAAAGAGTCTGAAAAGGGCTTAAAAAAACTCCATAAGGATCTTTTCCGTAAAGGTTTAACGAGTCCGGAAAAGTAAACTCATGACCTCCTTACTGTTTTTAACGAGCTCAAAGGAGATAGGAAAATGCTCATAACTTCCTTACTGTTTCTAACGAGCTCGAAGGGAAGGTGAAAGAAATGCTCATAGCCTCCTTACTGTTTTTAATGAGCTCGAAGGAAAGGTGGAAGACTGCTTGTAACCTACTTACTGTTTTTAACGAGCTCGAAGTGAAGGCAGAAGAATGCTCGTAACCTACTTACTGTTTTTAACGAGCTCGAAGTAAAAGAAGAATGCTCGTAAAGTACTTACTATTTTTAATGAGCTCGAAGTAAAAGAAGAATGCTCGAAACCTACTTACTATTTTTAACGAGCTCGAAGTAAAAGAAGAATGCTCGCAACTTACTTACTATTTTTAACGAGCTCGAAGTAAAAGAAGAATGCTCGAAACCTACTTACTGTTTTTAACGAGCTCAAAGTAAAAGAAGAATGCTCGCTATGGGAGGAGACGAGTATCAGGGACATGCAAAACTAGCTCCAAGCGCATGGAACAAATCTATGCCTAATGCAAGGAACATGAGCAAGATAAGGACACTCAGGGTGTGTCTCCTCCAGGTAAAAGGTGTCAAACTGCGAAGGCAAAATGATACAGGGCTTAGCGGAAATGAGATCAGAGATGGAGGCTTATATAACGAGCTAAAAGCGTGGAAGCCGGCTTCAGGCTCATTAGCGCAAGCGGGATCATAATAGATGCATATGCAATTTGAACACAAATATGGGAGCCTTATCAGGGATGGCCATAAATATATGAGGCTTCTTCTCAAAGTCATGGTAAATCTAAAAAGGCTACCAAGCCTATGAGAAAAACTCAGCATGGGCACCAGAATGGCATAAGGGTGCTGACTAGGGTGACCCATGTTAGGTAGGCTCTGCTGTCGAACCGGTGCACGATGCATAAAGAGATGGCTAACACACCAATATCCAACAGGTTCGACCCTATGGCGAATTCGGATGGCAAAAGGTTCAAATGCAACATAACAGCAGGGAAGCCTAAACCTATATGCAAGGTTTCGAATATACCTTACATGGTCGAACAAGGTGTCGAAAAGGACTAGTAAGCAAGTATACATCCAACTAAGAATCCTGTCTCCAAGAAACATCAGTACCACGATCATATCTAAAACATATGTAAAGAAAGACTCGATACAAGTCACTGTGGTATAAATACTTTCAACTTCACTATCATCAACAACAGGCATAAACAAGGCAGAGTTTTCAAATGAAGACTCTATGGTACCCAAGACCGAGGACTTACAATCAACAAGATCAACTTCAGGATCAAGATCAAAGTTGAAGGACATGATGGAATCTGCAGAAACAAATTCATCATCATGGGAGTTGAAAATTCTAGAAGCAAAATCAAACTCAATAGGAACACCGATTTGAGGATCTATAGGAGAGTCCAAAGACTCAACAATAGGAAGATCAGACTTTAAGGTCAAACCGGGGCTGGACATAACTGCGACTGGATCAACAACCAAATGAATGGTAGACTGTACTATGGACTCTAGGAAAACTTCATCGGAAGGAAGTATATCATCCCAGATAGAACACATATCTAAACATTCAGATGGAGGTGTCACTTGGTCAAAAGATGGGACCAAGTCCTGAGAAGGTAAGCATGAACTCAGAGACTCCTTCTTAGTAGTAGTTGAACTCAAAGAACAATATGCCACAAAATTCCCATGTGACATAGCAGTGCCTAATGACGAGGGACCTGACTGGTCTATATTTGGGTAATAAGGAGGATCAACGAATGCAAGCTGGTCGATGGTGACAATGTTTTCGTTATGAGGGAAATTCATCACACGAAAAAGCGTAGACACCACATCATGCATAGCATAAATGTAATCACGCCCGAGGATCATATCAAAGTCCACAGGGTCCTTTAAAACCATAAAATCAACTAAGACTATTTTTCCACCCAAGGTAACAGGTGCCTGACGGAGGAATCCGATCAGTTCACTAGGTCTTCTATCAAAGGTCAACGGCCAATTAGTAGCTAGAATAACATTAGGGAAACCCAAATCTCTCCAAGCATAAGAGGATAAGATACTAACATAAGCACCTTCATCAACAATGCATCGATCAACCGTATGGTTCCCGATATCAACCTTTATCTGAAAAGGTGTCAAAGAAGGAAGACGAGGCTCGGCTAGACTATTCCAATCAAAGGAAACAATCCTAGGGCTTGCTAGGGGTTCACATGGAACAGATGAAGTGCCCCCTTTTTCAGGAATATCCAAACTGGTAATGCAGAAGACTTCAGCAGTAGGTGCATCAATCTCCGAAGGACTGATGGGATCGGTCGAAGATTGCATCGATTCGATCACTTCACTCTCTGAAGGAAGAGTGGGGTCGACCAAAGATTGCATTGGTTCAACCACTTTATCAACCAAAGGTTGATCTGACTGCAGGGAATCTATAGACAACTCAGGAACAGAGGTTCCTTCAGACATGGACCACACTCTTTGTGCCTCTGGAATGGCAGGGCATCAGTGAGTAAGGTGATCTCCCTTACAAAGTTTACAAGGGAACTTTGGTTTCCGTCCTATAGGTTTAGACTCCTTTACAATGTCAGTACTCTCAGCATGACTAGCATTGGTTGATAGCTTGCCCCCAACATGATTCACAGAGGCTGGTTGTTCAGAAGCATCAGAATTTTGAACTAAGGACCACACTTTTTGCACTTCTGGAAGTACAGGGCACAAGTAAGTAAGGTGATCTCCCTCGCAAAACTTACAAGGGAACTTAAGCTTCTGTTTTTTTGGTTTGTCGACAATGTCAACTCCCTTAGCATGACTTGCAGTGGCTGATTTGGTGTCCCCAGTATGACTCATAGGAACTGGTGACTTGTCATTAATATGACTAGCAGTGATCAATGACGTGTCCTCAACATGACTGACAGTGGTTGAAGACAAACTTTCAGTGTGATTTTCAGTGAATAAAAGTTTTCTCCCAGCATGACCTCCAGAGGCTGGGTAGGTGCCCCCTACATGACTTGCAGAGGAAGGGTGCTTTCCCCCAGCATGACTTACAGAGGTTGGGTTGCTGTCCCCTTCTTTTGGCATCTTCTTCCTATTCTTCCTCCGTCTATTCCTTTTAGACTGCTGGCTACTAGTATTGCTACTTTCGCCACAAGAGGTAGAAGGAGGAGGAGAAGATGTTACTGGAAAAGGAGGCACAGGGTTCTGATGTTCTTGATTTGAGGTGCTCACAAAAGAAGCATCAGGAGCATGCAAGGCATTCGGAGTGGAAAACAACCAAACCGGCATCCCAATAGTGAATCCAGGAAGATTCAAAGTAGCCATTAAGGGAGTACCAATGTTTCCAATGAATGGAATAGAACAAGGATCCTCCGGAATAGGGGTACCTTGATTGGCACTAGCCGGAATGCTAGACATAGTTTCTTGCTCAAATGAACAAGAAGTTCTCTAAGGAAAACTAAAACAAGTAGCACAAAGAGCACACCACTAAAAAGGTCCTAGGTAAATCAAACCAGGCAAACAGATGCCTTCCGGAGAAGAGTTTGGGATGATGAGGGCCCAGAACAAATCAACGAAGGATGAAGGACAGTTACCCGGGGTCCACAATACAATGACTAAGGGTGCAAGCGCTGGAATCACCCAACCGCCCTCCCAAAGACCTGCAAGGGATTTCCTCCCACGTCTGTCCTAGGTACAGCAGATATACCCTCCACTGTCACCTGTGTATGAACCTATGGTCAGATACTAAGGATACCACAACAACGAAAAATCCTGGGGGAACAGTCACCGGTCGAATCAGAAGGCATGGGCAGGGTAACTGAGCCCGAAACTCGAAAGAGTCCCCAAACGCGATCCAATCCTGACGTATGCTCGAAACAGAAAGTAGGAGGAGTATTCCCAACAATTTGATCTCGCAATGAACTACTGCATAGATCCCAGGCAAGCTTTGAGTGAAATGGATTTACCTTTGATAGTCGAACTACGATTTTTGCGTAATGTGTGATCTTGGGTGGTTTAAGGTGTTTTAAACCCAAGATCCTAACCAAGACTAGTTGGTGTAGTGTAACCTAGAAAAGAAAATGTTACTAGTACATTTTATTAGGGTTCATTTTAAAGGTTACTTGCTTACTCAAAAAAGGTAGTGGGTGTGTGAGAGTGGTTATAATAGAGATAGAGTACTGAAAATGAAATATTTACCACCAAAAAAATCTTTTTCTTTTCAATGCAAGTCTTAAAATTCTAATCTAGAATGCATGTGCAAATGCAATTTTTAATCTTTCGAATGCAAAAGAGGTAAAAATAAAGCCTAAATGTACAAAATTAAACTCAAAACCTAAGAATGCAGCTACTTAAGCAACTAGGTATGCAAAAGAAAACTTATTCTTTTTGATGCAAAGCACTCTAAAATATTTTAAGCCACTTGCAACGTACTCTATTCAGAAAATGAATCAAAATTATTTATGCTTTTCAAAGGTAGGAAACAAAACTGAAACTACCCTACTATCAAAACAAAAGCAAAGAAACTTTCAGGTTCTCTTTATGAAATAGTAAAAGCTACCAAATATGAATTTCAAATTCTTATTGATGTAAGCATGCCAACCATTGGGAAAAGAGTACAAAAACTACTTTTAGACCCAAACGAAGCAAATGACCTACGAACAAGTATGGTTTGGTAAAGTCAGGTCTGCACATAAACAATGCAAACAAGGTCTTCAACAACAGCCAAAACACTTGAGCTTTCACTACAAAAGAAAAACTAAAAGCATAAGGGAGGATAAGAAACCAGCCTAAAAGAGAAATTTCACTCAAATAGATACAAACAGGGTCAAGAAGACTCAAGAGGTTTCAAATCCAGTGGAAATGGGGCAAGCAAGTTCAGTCAGACTCAAATTAGGATACAAAACACCAAACAGGTCCACAACCCCCCAACTTGGGTCAACAAACCCCAAAACTTTCCAAACAAGCCCAAATTGATCAAAGAGGTTCAAATCATGAATGTAGGATCAATACAAGGATGGGATACCACTTACAGTGGTTTAACTCAGACCTAGGGTCATCAGGGACCCCAAAAAATGCAGCCACAGCCCCTAGATTTGGGTCCACAACCCAAAACTAAAAAAAAATCAAACCCAGATTTTGAGCGCTACTGTGTATGAAGGAAACTAGTGCCCATAGCAGGATGGGCGCTACTATGCAAAGGAAAAGTAGCGTATGGGCGCTACTATGTTGTACAAACAATAGCGTACAGGTGGAAAAAGTTGGAAAAATGGGGTTAAAACCACCACACCTGGGTCCACAAGGGTTTGCAAGGGCTGGGAAGGGTCTATAAGAGCCAAGGAGGGTCAAACAGAGCCTACTAACTGATCCTAATCAAGAAAATGAACAAAGACCATCAAACAAGACAGAAGAAATGACCTTGGATACCCCTAAGCGGAGTCACCATTCTGTTGTGGGGAAAATGCACCTATAGTTCAGGGGAGAAATTACCAACTTACGGTGATAAAGATAGACTTACAAGCATTTTGCAAGTACAACAAATAAATGAAAAGATTAGGGTTTAGAGATGTAGGCACCTCATTCAGAAGGTTGATACTAGATTTGCCTCCCTTGCTCTTCAATGCTTATCCAGTGTTGCAATGCCCAGACCTGCAAAACAACTTGATACCTTTCTCAAATACATTGAATACATATATAATACTGATATCCATAATATAAAGAAACATCAAACTATAATCAAACAGTAATCATATCTGAGACACATTAATGGGTCTTATTTGGAAATAGAAGAATGTCTGATCTTTATTAATGAATGGAAGCAAGTACATACAGTTATAACTTCTTTCAAGCTTGGCACTTCACGAAACCTAGATTCAAGGTCTCCTGCT
Source organism: Larix kaempferi (assembly GCA_027924585.1). Taxonomy (NCBI): domain Eukaryota; kingdom Viridiplantae; phylum Streptophyta; class Pinopsida; order Pinales; family Pinaceae; genus Larix; species Larix kaempferi. The sequence continues at coordinate 1,946,981 of BSBM01000837.1, read as the reverse complement.
TTTGTTCTCCAAGGATTCCAGCCTCTAATCAACTGTGCTAGGGTTTACCAAAACTGAAGCACAAGAGAGGGGAACGAGGGTCTCCATTCCTTCAACATAACTTTGTAATTGGGCTTGGTCCCATCACATGGCCCTTCTACCCTCCTTATATAGTCAGTGAGGAAGAAGAAAAGAAGTTATAACCGCTCAAGAGGTTTCCCAACCAACTTAACTTACTCGAATTTCGAGATTTTGACCAAAACAGGGGTGTACTCTACTCTACAATAGACAAAGTCATGTACACACACTACTATTTCAACAGTGGAGTCGCGCTCAGTAGAGTATACACGCTACTATTTCAACAGTGGAGTCGCGCTCATGTTAAAAAATGGCCAAAAACAAGCTTTTCTGTTATTTTTCAGGAGATGGTTTGGTCTGGAAAAATGTTCCTAAGGGTCATATACATCAAATGGGTCAAGAATGAGGTAATTTCAATCATTTTTAGTGTCCCAAATGACTCCTCCATCCACAAATGTCCTGTTGTGTGACTGAACTTGATCTCAAGAAGTGTCGTCATGCGACCAAGGGAAACAAGTGTCATCACGGACGGAGAGGTGTCATTTCAAGCTATAACAATGATAATATGATTTGGGATTTGAACCAATAATCAAATAACATTTATTAGATAATAATGGATTAGAAAATTAAAGAGCCATACCTACTCTTTGAAAGTCTGCTCTTGTTCTCCTTGGATCAACAGGATTTCCAATGTTTGGAGCAGCAAATTGTAGAGTGTTTTGGGCCCACTTTGGTAACTGAGGAGGATCATTATGGTCAGATTCTGAACTTGATATGTCATGGCCATCAAAGTCTGATAAAATATCAGATCCAATGTTTTCTTCATCTTCTCTTGAAACTTCTTCTTGTGGACACTGCGGATCGGCAGTGTTTTCCTCGACTAGTTTCAGATCTGGAAGCGGTTCTTCAAACTTTACACTTCGCTCTATGAATATCTTTTTGGATTTGATATTCATGAGTTTATATGATTTTTATTCTTCTCCATATCCTATTAGGATGCATTCATGTCATGTCCCCTCCCATCATACCAGCATGATGGAGAGGACGTGGTGCTATAACCGGACATCTAGTCCCATACATAGTAAACAAACATTCTAATTAAAATAAAACTTATACATATGAAAGTGCATAACAGACGTGATACTAAACTGGGCATCTAGCCCCATGAAACTTTTAACCATAAGCATTCACATAATATAACAGAGACATATGGAAATGTATGATTTTAAGAAAATCACAGCGGAATATTAAGAATTGCACATCCATCATATATTTAAGATGTTCATCAAATAAGTAATTGTGAGTTAATACAGGAGAATACTTATCTTATAAGAAAGTAGTCCCACGCAACTGGCTATGCAATTGCAACGTTCCACCCAACCGTAGGCCAGTGTGCCCCTCAATATCTCAGCACCACTACCACCCCTGAGCTGGGCATGATCTCTACAAGGAACCAGGGAACAACAGACTCACACATAGCCAAGCATACACCAAGATGAGCCAAGCCAATCTACAATTGGGTTTATCAGGCTGCTAGGAGATGGAAAGGAAGAGTTGCTAAGCTTGTGAGCTCCAGCACAGAGCCAGGGATAACCTTGCAAGATCTATCTAGCTTGGCACCCACAATACCTACACACCCAACACAAGGAAGTATTCTTTTCACTGCTGTACAGTCCCTCAAGCCATACCTTCCCTATCTAGTGCTCTCAGGGTATGCATAGAAGAGTAACCAAAGCCCTCCTGATCTTCTTGAGAGGTTGTCTCCCCCACTAGGTTTATCAAGCCACTTCTGTCCACTACCACTCCAAAACTTCAGCTCACAGATTCAGACCACAAATGGGGATGCACATAACAGCAGAACACAATTATGGGCAGGATAAAACGTTTTTTACAGTGAGATGCATGAGATGGGGTTTCGACTAACTCAGAAAAACGTGGGTAGACTCAAAACGTATTGGCACTTGGAAAATTCGAATGGGAGAGCAAAACCCATTCCAGAAAAATGCCCCAGGGGCAAGAACGACCTCTCCCTCAGTCCCAATTCGCGTCCCTCCTTCCCCAGCTGTTGCACAATACCAAAAACAAGTTCCTGGGCATAGAAAGATGCAGGATTTGGATGAAAAACGTGTAGGGAAAGACCCAGCTAACTCCAACTACGTGAGTGAGGAAAGACTCCCTGTTCAGAATGGATTTGGGCACCATTTCGTGGGTGTTTTCTTGCCCAACAAGCAAAAACACGATTTTCTAGGTTGATGGCTTTCCCATGCACGAAATTGGCTGCCATAGTTCTTCATTCCCAAGGAATTAACTGCCTCAACCAATTTCTGGAAGAATTAAATGATTGGGTCCATAACCCAAAATGGGTAGTTGAGAGTTCATAGGTTTCCCCATTGACACATGGATTAACACCCTTGGCTCAAGGGTTTGAATAATTTCCCTCCCTATTCCTTGTAGAACCATGCCCCATCTCTTTGTTGCGTTGCATAGCTAGTTGTGGGTATTTTTATTAAAATTCGTATTTACATGATGTCTTATTTACATTGTGCCTATCTAGCACAAGAACCATAGGCATCTATTTCTTCACTTGCCGATACATAAAATGCTAAATCAATGGTGGGGCCTTGGCCTTGAGCTCCTCACCATGATTGAATTACAATATTTACATCATTTACGATTTAATGTGAAGGGGGTCAAAATGGGGACATGAAAATTCAATACTTTGTGGATCCAAATCTTTTCTCTTATCAGAAGGAATTCTAGCCCATGCAGTGGAGCCAAAAACCCTCAAATTGGACACATCCGGTTTGTGACCAGTGAATGCTTCGAAAGGAGTTTTACCTTTCATGGATGAATGTGGAACTCGGTTCTAAATGTATGCAGCAACATTCATGGATTCAGACCAAATATTTACATCCAAACCTTTTGACTCAAGCATACAGGTAGCCATCTCTTTCAGTGACCGATTCTTCCTTTCCGCTACACCATTCTGCTGGGGTGTGTAGGGAACTTTATGTTGGATCTGAATTCCGCTTTTGGCACAAAGTTGTAGCAAATCAGTCTTGATATATTCACTGCCATTATCAGATCTAAGAGATTTGATCTTTCTCTCAGTGGCAGTCTCAATAGAAGCCTTAAAATCCCTGAATTTTCCAAGCACTTCTGACTTGTTTTTGAGAAAAAATACCCAAGTAAAGCGGGAGAAGTCATCAATGAATGTCAAAACATACCTTGAACCATTCATGGACATATTTGGAAGTGGACCACTGATATCAGAATTTATGAGACCCAAAATAGTAGAAGCTCTGCTAGCTTTTCCATGGTCGAACTTGTGCTCGGGGTGCTTCCCAATGATGCAACCTGGGTAAATTCCCTTCGAGGAACAGAGGTGTGGAAGACCATCAACCATGGATTTGTTTTGTAACAGCAGCAAATACTTGTAATTACGGTGTCCAAACCTTTCATGCCAAAGCCTACTAACCTCATTGCCATGAGTGAGAAGAGCAGTGGGCTTTTCAAGCGGCACAAAGTGTGAAAACTCATAGTATTTTGCAGTATGATTTGCCTTTCCGACTGCAATAACTCTTCCACTTTCAATATCAGAATTTTCAACTTTTTTAGGGCTGAATGTAACTTGATTTGGTGCACCAGTGTGTTTCATTTGATACACAGAAAGTAGATTCGAAGCCAAGGAAGGCACATAAAGAACATTCTGAAAAATTCCATGCTCTAAATGGATGGTACCTTTACCCTTTGAAGAAATTTTTGAGTCATATCCCAAATGGATGGGGATGGAGCTGTTTGGATCAAATGAAGAAAATGAGTCAACATTTGCATCCATATGATTCGAGGAACTAGAATCTATCAGTAGAGTGGTGGGTTTCGAAACAGTTGCCATGAGTGCTTGACCTCTTTCATGATCATCATTTCTATCCTTCTTCCTTGCACCATCGGGAAGAGTTATGTTATTCTTTTCCAAAAGGAGGGCCATTTGATCTATTGTTTTCTTCATGCATGAACTTTCAGGATGAAATCCATGGTTGCAATAAGAACATTTTGATTTTTCTTTACCCTCTTTACCCTTTTTCTTGTTCCTTGAACCAGATGGTGCATCCGATGGTTTGCTTTTCTCTCTTTGCTTGGTAGGTTCGAATTTGGGCTTCTCTTTCTTTTGCTTCCCTTTTCTATTTGAATTCTTGGATCCTTGAACAAAGAGAGCTGAATCTTTGGAGCTTATGGACCCCATTTGAATTAGCTTATGATGCTCTTTGGTAACGGACTCAATGAAGGCATTCAAGGTAGGCATCTTCCAATTCAGGGTAGTTAGCTGACCGGAATTGAAAGTAGAGACAAATACCGAGAAATATTTATCAAGTTTTGAATGAATGGAGAGGATAAATTGCTTATCCTCTTTGATAACTCCACTATTCTTCAATTACAAAGAAAAATGCTTGAATCTTGTGAAAAAGTCATTGATGGTATCGAAATTCTCAGGATTCAAGGCAATCAATTCATTTTCCAATTGAAAAGACCGCATGTCATCTTGCTTTCTAAAAAGCTTCTCGAGTTGCTCCCATACTACATTTGGAGTAGTCAATCCACTGAGGTGAAAGTGAAGATCCTTGGAAATATTGAGGCAAAGAAGACCATATACTTCATCCAACTTGTTGAAGTGCTTTGATTTTTCAATGAGTGTATTGGGTTCAACTTCGAGGCCCATGGTGACTCTGTAGTACCCTCTTGAGTGCAACATAATCTCCATGTCATTCTTCCATTCAAAATAATTGAAGGGAGTGAGTAGCTTTGAAGAAGAAGAATCCATCTCAATGATAGCGAATGCACTTGATGGAGATGATTAACTTGCAAATCACAATCAAAACAAGAATAGTAAGGTCGAAAAATCCACCCTTTTAGAGTTGCATCACACCTAGGATTGGAGATCAAGCAAGATTGAATGATCCAATGTATCAAATCCAAGAATTCTGTGGAAAACTCAAGCTTCTGGAGTGGATTGGAGAGTATTTTTCGGCTTTGCATGCACATGAGCGAATGCACATGAGATTTTGCATGCCAAAACTTCAGTAATTTTGAGCAAATTCACTCAATTCTTCATGTAGAACACCTGTAGAAGAGAGATATTGTACCTGACATGGCTCTGATACCATGTAGAATTAGTCACAACAGATCTATTGAACAAGAATATCAATAACAAAGATGTAAAACAAATTGGAGTAAAAACTGTGCAAGAGAGATGCATCGGTGCTCTATAATCCAGAATGGTAGAATTACAATAAAATACTGTCACAATGAGTGAGCAATTCGAATTAGCTAAGGAGGTCATTCGAATATACTGCATGGAATAGCTTGGATCCAACTAGGAGTCCTCATCATTAATCAGTGGTGGTCATCAATGCACAAGTAACTGTCAGCCAGGTGTCAAATTGAGTCTAATTGAGTGTAATAAGTGTAACTGATGGTAATGGCACTAATGTAGGGAAGGAGGCTCAGTGTAGGGCGCATGAGGAGTTAATTGCACTTAGAATAGGTAGTCAAGTCTCATCAGAGGTCAATCAAAGTGATAACAACAGTTAGGAGTCAGTCTAGCCTCAAATCAAGGAAAGACAACTAGCTAACTGAAGTGAACTGGACTGGTAGGTGAGAAAAGGCGCCCCTCTCAGGTGGTAGGTGCATGCTGGGCGCACTAAGCAGTAGGAGGGATAAAACTGAGTGGAAAGAAGCTCCCAGGTGCTGGCAGACTAGGGACTAGGTGCTGGAAGCATCAAGCTGGTGACTGGGCAGCATGCAGATGCATGCAAAGTACATACTGAATGATGAGTTATCCTAACATCGGGGACATGGGTTTTTTGCATAACACCCTCATTTATTTGAATCATGAGAAAATATACCAAAACAACCATGGTTTGAGAGATACAACTGGTTCTCTAAATATGTAATTCTCAGATTTGCAGTTATGACCGCATTTCAAATTAGAAAATTTGTTAAAACATATTCCAAGTTGGGAATTCAGTTCCTCATCATCATGAAGGATTTTTATGTATAAGTATGTAATTGATATCATGTTTTGGGGGAGGGGAGAAAACAATCATATGCTATATAATTTGATCCAGACATTGTTGTAATAATTTTATTTCAATAATGCATGCTGGCAGTTCTTTAATTCTGGAGTTGTAGAGTTTCATTGTGGAGATCCAACTCTACTTAGTGGAGGAAGGGCCCTCTTCCCTCAACAGATGTTGGTGGCGTTAATTGTAAGTGTGTGTGTGTTGATATTGTTTTCATATCTATTATTCATTTTGTTGTTATTTCTGATTGTTGTTACTAATAGATTGTTGGCCAACAGAGTGATCTCACTAACGTTATAGGATTTGAATTTATCTTTATCAATCTCTTTTAATCATATAGTCATTTGAAAACTTGCAAGTGTGATTTTACTCTATTGCAATGAGTGAGTGAGAATTTAGCTTTATCAGTCTAGTATTGTCTCCGGAGAAAGTGTGGGTGTATGGAGAGTGATTCTAATTTTATACAGAGTGTACATTCCATTTTATGCATGAGTTTCATAAGAGTGTTTTAGTAGAGAGTAATTAATTCAGTATTTTAATTTGGTTTGAAAGGTGTGATTCGATATTGCTTAAAGAATGGGTTGAGTTCATTTATTTTGGATTGCATAATAGATGACCGTGTTGGATGGAAATTAAGCCTACATATACTTTGCGCAATAGCTTTGAAATAAAAATACTTCCTCAGGTCGACAATTAATGCATGGGTGTTTCAACTGTTTATTTAATCAGATAATTAATCTTCCCAACATAAGGAAAGTATGCAGTGGAGATTCTGAAGAGGTTCGAAATGATGGACTACAAGGAAATGGCCACACCAATGGCATCGAACATGAAGCTACTCTGTGATGCTTCTTCAGAGTTGGTTGATTCCATGATGTACATGCAAATGATTGGTTCGTTAATGTACTTAATGAACACAAGACCATACATATGCTTTGTTGTCAACACCTTGAGCCAGTTCTTGAAAGATATGAGACATGTTATCCTGATTGCTGCAAAGCATATATCGAGGTACCCAAAGGGTACGACTAAGTATGGAATCAAATATGCGACGAATCAGAAGATTAACCTGTATGGTTATGTTGATTAAGATTGGGCAGTAGGTTCCACAAACAGAAAGAGAACTTTAGGATGCTCCTTCAGTTTTGGATCCGGTATGATCTCTTGGTTTAGCAGGAAGCAGTCAAGTGTGGAACTGAGTACAACTGAAGCATAGTATATTGCAACATGTTTGGCCAGTTGTGAGGCAGTATGGATTCGGAAGCTACTGTCAGATTTATTTGATCTTGAGTTAGAGGCGACTTGTATTTTTTGTGACAACCAGAGTTGCATAAAATTGTCTGAGAACTCAGTGTTCCATGACAAGTCGAAGCATATTGAGATCAAGTACTACTATATTCGAGATATGGTGCAAAGAGGAGCAGTGAAGCTCTAGTATGTGGTGATAGAAGAGAAGATATCTGATGTGTTGACCAAGCCGTTAGCAAGAGTGAAGTTTGAGTACTTCAGAGAGAAGCTTGGTGTTATCCAGATCGATGTTCCTCGAAAGAGGGAGTGATGTGACATGTATGGAAGACGCTGGTGTACCAGTGTTGTATCTTACATGGTGTAATACGTAGGTAGTCTGCAAGGACGTAATACATCTGGGATGATCCTGGGCTATGTCCACATGTGAGAAGAAGCTGGTGGTCCATGGGTCATAAAGCATCTAGGATGAGCTTGGGTTGTATCTTACATGGTGGAAGACGCAGGTGGTGTGAAAGGATGTAATGCATCTGAGATGTTATTGGGTTGTATCCACATGTTTGAAGACGCAGGTTGACTAAGAGCGGAGTAATACATCTGGGTTGTATCCACTCTGGAAAGGCTATATGTGATCATGGGATGTACCTACTTGATGGATTGCTCATATAGATGATGAAGTCCTAGATGAGTCATAGGCTTACATCCAACATGAAAAAGGGATGTCTCTTTAGAACTTATCATGACGGGTAGATTCGAGAGATGTCATTAGTCAATGATCAACAAAATGAGAATTGATGCAGCAACGATGATGATGATCCAATGATGATGATGATCTAGTGATGATGATGTTGTCCAAATATCGTGTCAAGCTGTGATGATGACTGTGTCGAGAGAATACCTTCCTAGTTAAGAGGGAGTGTTTTTGTAAATGTAACTTTAGAAGATATTATTATTATATTATTATTGTACTTTTATTGTACCTCCATCGGAGATGTTTTTCCTCTGTTTGGGGATGTCATTATTGTATTTAGTCATGTAAGAATATCAAGGTAAAACATCCATTGTAAGTCGGGGCAATAGTCCCCAAAATGATAAATGTAAAATGTATTTTTGAGTCTCCCTACGAGAGGTCGGCCCAGTTAGTTGAGGAAGTCATCCCCATTGGGGATTTAGGTTAGCCACACATAAAGTATAAATAGGGAGGTTCCCTCCCTCATTTAAACACACACCAACAAGAAAGTTTGCTCAATGGAAGAGAAAGACAAGTTCCCTGAAGGAAGAAGAAGTAAGCTGTAGAAGTAATCTTATCTTTGGTTTTTCTATCTTGGTTTGATTTTGTACTAAGTGACAAATCTATTACTGGAAAATCTTTGGGGTTTTCTCCTTTATGGTTTCCCTGAAGAAAATTCTTGTGTTCTTGTGTATTGTTGTGCTTGTCTATCTTTCAAATTACATATCTAGAATAATTGAATTAAAGTGCAAACATTAATAAGAGAAACTTGGAGAGAGAAGTTGGATTGCAACCGAGGGGAGACTATGACCGAGGAAAGAAACACTGAGAGGAGCAACCTGGGTAGAGAATATTCATGTGAATAGATAGAGAAGATCGGGAAATGCCTCCAAAAGCTGTGAATGAGCCCTAAATTTATTTCATGCCTTCTGTTATTCCATTATTCCCCCATTTCCCTCAATATAATCATCTCCAAGGTGAATCGTTGGCTACAAAAAATCCTACTTGACCCTCTCTGGATTTAAATTTTATAAATTTGTAAATATTTGCGTAAGGAATTGGAAATCAAGAGAATCAACTATTGATTTTTGTGGAACCACTCAAGGGGTTAATTCCCTTCAAATCATTCCTCATTCAAGCAAATTGTGGGAATTTATGCCCTATTCAGACTATTCATTTCATAGATCCATGTTTATGTTAGATGTTCATTTGATCGATAGATTATCTCACCATTCGTGGATTTCTTCTCTTGTGAAACAATATTTAAGAAAATACATTTGATAGATCCTAGATCCTTTTAGCCTCCAACCTTGGCATTGTTTTGTGATCTTTATCATTTTCCTCTAGGGGTTTGTTGATTTGCAGGGTTAAATTCGCACATATTGTTTCCATTAAAGATCCAATACTCTCCCTAAAATTCACTTTATGACCACATAAGGGTAGATTATTGGCATCATTTAAATTATTTTAATATTCACTCCAATGACAATCATATACAATACTATCCTTGAATGTGTTGCATTTCAACATGAGGTATAGTTCACTTCTATTTTGGTCGTTGTTATGTATATCAGATTGATCAAACTCATGCTTTTAATGTTAGAATAAAAGGTTGGTTAAAAATTCCTTGAAAATATTAGCTTGCTAAGTTTTAAATCTATGTCTACACCATCAGGAAAGAGATAGCCCTAAAATTTCTCATCAACAATTTTTGTAGTCTTAAGCATTATAGTTTCACTGCAGACTTGGGAGCTCAACTTGTCTTTTATGGTCTCCTCATTTAAAAGATGGAAGTATCTAACAAAATATATGAAACATAAATATGAACATTTCATGTTAACTCTCATCTTGTTGGGGAAATTCATACTCTGCTTTGAATTCCCAAAATTGAGCACCCTTAATCTTATGAGCTAGCAAGTCCATATTCTTATTATTGATTGGATAATATTGTGGAGATTTAAAATATACTATTTGCAAACCCATTATCAAATATGACATGTGTAGGCCAAAGGTTCCCTTTACAAGGCATGCATGGCAGTTTTGTACCATGTGCATAGTCCATGACCCATAAAACATTTTTTAGGTCCTAAGATGCTCATGTTTCGCCTCAAATGATGTCTAGATACCCAAGAACTATCCTAGTGAAAAACAAACAATGGTGCCCATATAACACTTGTAGGACAAATATTTTATTTACAGAGGCTACATGGTAGTTTTGGATGACACACAGAACCCAAATATTCACTTAATTTACATGTGTGGTGGTTTTGTTCTATGTGGTGGCTTTGGACTGTGTACACAATGTCACCCGCAGCTGATGGTGGAACCCGCATATACATTTGTAATATCATAGTTTAGTAGAAAAAAATAAAATTAAACCATAGTAAGTCATAACAATTCAAATTAAAAGTGTTCTTTTAACTACACCTTGTACCTGTGTGTATGGTGACATGTCGATCCCTGGAGGATATGGCTGGTCAACATAGTCCGTGCATACCTATGGACACCAAAATGCATGCACATTATGAACATATTAAACAAATAATTATTTAGTCAATCAAAATATTCAAAAATATTGTACGAACTATCATCGTGTATGTAATAAATATAGATAAATAAATAATAGAAATGCCATAAGTAATAACAATATTGTGTGAGGTACTGAAAATGCCTCAATGTGAGGTGCTGCAATTTCAGTTGCATTTGCCATTGATGCATCTAGGTTGGGAGATCCTATGTTCTCCCATGTTGACGTCTCCACTCTAAATAACTATACATTCAGATAGCAGTTTAAGTCATAAATAACTACTTTAAAATTTCTCAAGTGATGATTGAAAACTCATTAAAAAAAGTGCTAACCTGCTCCATATAGAATCCCTCTATCGGGCAATGGCTAGTGTTCCTGCAATGGGACAAAGATGTGGCATTGTCCCCATCAAACTAGAAGGAACATCATGGATACCACCAGTCACATGTCTATCCTAACTCTTTCACGAAGGCCCCGCACTTGAGTCTTTATCAAGGTCAACATGTCTCTCCATTGTAGTCGTTGTTACAAAGGTGTTGTGTCTTGTTGGAATACTTAAAACCCATACCTATGTCAATTAATACATAAGAGACATTAATTAATCATTTTATGATTAATTACTATGTATTAGACTAGATAGTTGGCATACGAGTCATTGTGTGGACCACAAGGCATCTTTGGGGGGACCACAAGTCTTCCTGCTGTGAACCACAAGCTTCCTAAGTCACTTGGGTGCATTTCTGGTTATTTTGGATAAGATTCTGGTGAGAAAGGCGCATTATTAATTTTTACTGCTTTTGGGTGAAAGGTGAAAAGCTAGTTGACTAGGGAAATTGTTTTTTGGACCACTTTCACTCCTTGATGTTTCTTCCTTCCATTTCTGGGATTTAGCATGTTTTTTCATCACACATCACTATCTGATCACTAAATCAGAAATTTGTGAGCCTTTGGTGTGACTTGGACAGCACACTTTCCACCTAGGGGGGTTTTGCATCTATTTAGTAAGTATTTTTTTGTGAGGATTCAAATAAAATCCTTATGCATTCAAATATCTAATGTAAAGTTATATATTGGCAGACATTTACTTTCCTAAGGTTGGCTGATGTAATATTATTCTCTTGAGTAAGTCAGTGTGCAATTATTGTGAGTAAATTTCAATGTTCTTGGCTAGTTGTGTGAGATCTTTTGTGAGAGTGTGTAATTTATTGATCAGATCTTTGTGTGAACTAAATTTCACATGGTATCAGAGCTATCAAGCTATTCCTTTCTCCTTCTATTGTCGTGCAAGATCCAACCAGTATCAAGGAGGGCACAATAATTCATCCACAAGTTGCATTCTATCATCCAAAGGGCGCAACTGAGCATCCGGGAATGCACCCAAGTCAGTCTAAAATCTATTTCAGAGCTGCCATGGATCAGTCACATCAGATCATCCTCACTCCATTCAATTATTTTGACTGGAAAGCGCAGATGAAGATCATGTTGAGGAGCAAAATCCTCTACAGGGTGGCTATGGCAACTGAGATTGAGCCAACCTCAACAACTGAGAAATCAAAGTGGCATAATCGAAGAGATGAATCCTATGGTCTATTGTGTCTCACTACATCCAGGGATCTTCTATTCCATCTTTATGGTCTTACCTCTCCCAGTGAATTTTGGCTAAAGCTTCAAGAATTGTTTGGCAAGACTGATGAATTAAGAGGCCACCAACTAGATAATGAACTAGTTTCATTGAGTCCACAAAATTTCAATAACCTCCAGGATTTTTTCTCAAAGTTCAAGTAACTTGTTCTACAGTTGAAGCAGTGTGGAATTGATAAAAAATATGAGCAGCTGATCTTGGTCATTCTCTCCAAGCTTGGACGAGATTATTCAGTGTTTGTTTCGACCTTCCATGCCACAAGGAAGGAAGTTCGAAACGGAAGAGCCCCACACTCTCAGAATTCATGGAGTCTCTTGCACAAGAACAAGACAAGCTGGTCTTGATGGGAGCCATCAAAAATCCATCAAATACCATTGTCTGAATGTTGGAGATTCAAAGGATTCGAAAGGGAAGAAGAAGGGAAATTTCAAGAAGCCCACCAGTGAGAAGAAAGACAAGGAGAAAGTTCATGAAGACTCCTATCACTCAAAGAAGAATCCAAATAAGAAGAATGAGAAGTAAAAGTGTACTTATTGCAGCAGGGGCTTTCATCCTGAAAGCTCCTACATGAAGAAAACCATTGATCAAATGGCTCTACTCCTAGAGAAATCCAACATTCATCTTCCTGAGAGCGCAAGGAGGAAGGATGGAGGACAAAATTATGAAGATAAGGAGAGAGTGCATGCACTGATGGAAATCACATCCAATCCTACCTCACTCATTATTGATTCTGGAGCTTCAAGGTGCATGGTTTCTAAAAGCGATTTCTTTACTTCACTTGACTCTTCCTATGGTCCAAATATTGTGTTGGGTGACAATTATGAAACTTCAAGTAAAGGTAAAGGTAGCATAGATCTTGATTTTGGCTCATTCAAAATGTCTTGTATGTTTATGGACTTGTTCTAACCTCTTGTCAGTATACTAGATGAACCACATAGGTTCACCCAAAAAGATAACCTTCACACCTAATGATGTTGAGATATGTGAAATGTCAATAGGTCAAATTGTTGCATTAGGCACTATTGATCATAACTCTAGAATATACAAGTTTTCTCATTTTGTACCATTCCCCTCACCTTCTGATCTTTTAACCCATTCCAATGAGTCAAGAAAATTGTGGCATGAAATATTTGGCCACCTAAACTATAAATATATTTCCCAACTTCATGAGAAAGAAATGGTCAAGGGATTCCCAATATCAGATTTTCCAAAGGTGTTTGTCAAAGTTGCATCCTAGGAAAACACCCTGAGCATAAGTATGAGGGATCCAAAACTGAGAGAACCTCTGCACTCCTCGAGCTTATCCACATTGATATATCAGGTCTTTTCCCCCATGGTTCCTTGAACCATGCCAAATACATCCTCACCTTGATAGATGACTTTTCCATATATTGTTGGATCTATTTCATCAAGTTAAAGTTTGAAGTGTTCGGTATGTTCAAGCTTTTCAAGGCATCTGTTGACAACCAGTCTGGTAGACATATCAAGATAATAAGATATTATAATGGTTGGGAGTACATAAAATCTGAGTTTCAGCAATTTTGTGCCTCTTCAGGCATTCAGATGCAACACATAGTTCCTTATACACCTCATCAGAATGATGTTGTTGAGAGGAACAACAAATCTCTTAAGGAGATGGCCACATGCATGTTGGAGGCCAAGTATTTTTCTCCAAGACTTTGGAATGAGGAAATAAATTGTGTCACATATATTCAGAATAGAGTGCCACACAAAGCACTAAAAGGAATCACTGCTTTTGAGTCTTGGACTGGGCACAAACTTGATATCTCTCATTTTAGGATTTTTGGGTCCAAGGATTGGGCTAGAATTCCATTGGAGAAGAGGAGGGCTATGCAGCCCCAAAGCCAACCATGTATTTTTGTTGGATATTCAGAGGACTCAAAGGGCTACTAGTTTCTGAACATGGCCACTCAAAAATCCTTCATTGAAAGAAGTGTTCAATTCGAAGAAGAGACCTCTCAGAATGTTGAAACTAGAGAACCATCTTCACCACCACTTGAAGAAGTAACTGATGTTGCTATTGATTTTTTTGATTATGATATTTATGATGATGAGTACCATTTTATTACAGATCCTAATTCACCAAAAATGCCTAAATGAGCTGCTAAGACTTTGCAAGTATCTAGTGAACTAGTGGGAAATCCTCGAGACACAAAGAGGACTATATCATAATTTGAGACTGCTCTCAATGTGAATGACCCCTACCTATTTGAGAGATGTTATATGATGGTGGATTCTAATCCTCAGACATATGAGGAAGACTCACATGACCCAATATGGTAGGCTTCCATGGATGAGGATTTCATTCACTACAAAAGAATGAGACATGGGAGCTAGTCAAGCTCCCCCCAGGCAGAAAATTGGTAAGGTGTAAGTGGATCTACAAAACCAAGTGTGCAACTGATGGTACATAAGTGAAATATAAGGCTAGGATGGTGGAAAAGGGATTCTACCAAGTCCAATTCCTTGACTACAATGATACTTTTGCACCAGTTGCACAGAAGGATTCGATAAGACTAGTTCTGGCAATTTCTGCATCCAAGCATTGGGAAGTGCACCACATGGATGTGAAGAGTGCATTCCTCCATGGGTATATTGAGGAGAATATTTATATACAACAACCAGAAGGATATACATCTGATCCTAACTATGTGTGCAAGTTGAGGAAGTCCTTATATGGGCTTACGCAATCCCCCAGGGCTTGGTATGCCAAAATGGACAACTTTCTCTTGTCACAATTTTATGTGAGATGAAAATATGATCCCGGTGTTTACATGAAGATGATTGATGGTTAAATTATGATTATAGTGTTATATGTTGATGATCTACTAATCACAGGTAGCTCTACTAATCAAATAGCTTCATTAAAGACTGCTTTGCATCAAGCATTTTCCATGAGTGACTTGAGAATTCTTAAGCAGTTTTTGGGGCTTGATATTTCTCTAACTGACAATGGAACTAAGGTATCTCAGTCCAAATATGCATATTAAATTCTAAATAAGTTCAAGATGTCTGATTGCAAGCCTTCAAAGACTCCTTTCCTTTCAGGAGTTAGACTTGAAGAAGCAAAACCTGCACATTTGGTTGACAACACCTTGTATAGGCAGCTTGTTGGCAGCTTGTTATACTTGACTCATACTCAAACTGATATTGCATATGCTATGAGTGTGGCATAAATATACATGGAGCAGCCACGTGAGACCCATTGGAGGGATGTTGCAAGAATCTTGCATTATGTGCAAGGCACCAAGATTGATGGGATTCACTATGTTGCAGATTCTAGCCTAGATCTTCTTGGCTTTACTAACTCAGATTAGGCTAGTGATAGACTTGACAGAAAATCCACATCTAGATTTGTATTCATGCTTGGAGGTGGTCCTGTTTGATGGTCTAGCAAGAAACATAGTGCAATTGCACTATCTTCAGCAAAGGCTGAGTACAGAGGAACAATGAATGCTGCTACTTAGTGTGTATGGTTGCAGGGTATTCTTTCAGAGTTTGAGATTTCCTTTAGTACTCCTACTGACATCTTTTGTGACAATCAGAGTGATATAAGGGTATCAAGTGATTGTGAAGAACTTGCAACAATTAATTAATGAAAATACACGAGATAGCAGAAATAATAGAACTCAGAATCGCTTTTATTGATCGCAGGCCACTTCGAGGGGGAAACCTCCATTGAACAAGCTCAATACAAATAAATTCACGGTACCTTCATTGGTATCAACACAAACTTATATACTAAGTCTAGGCGGTAATACCATGTGTCAATACAAACCATGGGCCAAGACAAACTATGGATCAACAATTACTACGGGACGACTTACAAGGCATATGCATCCAACAATAATAATACAAACTATGGATCAACAAATACTACAGGACGACTTACAAAGCATATGCGTGCAACAAAAATATACTAACAAAGTAAATAGAAGGGTTTACATAGGTTCCTAACATCCCCTCTCCCTTAGAAACGGCTTTGTCCTCAAAGCTTTAGATGTGGAAATTGATGCAGAATCTGAAGGAGTGGTTCCCCTGTAGCAGCCTCGGGTTGCATTCCGGGCCACTGATGTCTTTTGAGTTGCAGGGAGGGTTGCTTGCAAGGATGTAGACAAAGAAGAACCATATCAGCTGCGTGAAAAGTGCGCTCAGAACGATGCTGATCGGCTTGTTGTTTCAGTCGAATTCTTGCCATGTGAAGATTGTCTTGTAGAATGAGACGAATCTGATCGCGATTTCGAAGAACTGAGTCAATTTCCTGAACTGGGGAGCTGCTGAGGGTGTATGGAAGAAGAATTGGTGGTGCTTGTCCACAGAATGATTCATATGGTGTCCTTTTAGATGTGGTATTGTACCACTGGAGCGCTTCTAGGAAATCCATAGAAATAGTTGTCCAAATTTTTGTAGGGATGGGCAAGGGTTCGAGTAGTCCCGAAAGGAATGTCATTTCACCCTTGTTGACCTGGAAAGTATCGCAGTAAACCCCCATCTGTTGAATTGTCATTTTCATTCCCTGCCAAATGAAGTTACATTGTTCCCGGTCATACGTTTTATGGAACCTAGAGTGCCCTGCCGATGAAGAAGCATGGAGTTCAGAGAAGAGATAACCCCGTTGAACAAATGGAAACCAATTTGGAACAGGAAGAGAAATAGTTGTAAGAGGAACAGGGTCAAAAAATGTGTGAGAAGTAGCAGCTGCCACCATATTGTCCTTACCCTTCTTGTAAGTGATCGCATAGGAATAACCCATGAGTTGGATAATCCAGTTTAGGTGTGCTGGGGAGGAGACCGGTTGTTCCAGGAAATTTTCCAGACTCTACAGATCAGTCTTGATGCAAAAATGATTCCCTAATAGGTATGGCTGCCACTTCTGTATTGCATGCAAAATAGCCAGCATTTCCTGTTGAGATGTAGATGCGGCTAAAGTCTTACCTGAAAGGTATCTTGATGGCAATAAGCCCACCAGTTCATCAAAGACACCTGCATATCTATCCAAGGAAGTAGGGGAGACCATTGATGGGTGCATCTGAATGAAATGGAGGTGAGCGACGACACCATGTGAATTCTTTTTAAGGATCTTTTCCAGGCGATGTGAACTGATGGTGCAGAGAGACCCTTGTTGTAAGCCTGTAAATTTGTGTTGTTTCCCATTGACTGAAAACTGCATCCAAACTTTAGCAAAATCCCATAAGATGGGGCCAAGTGTGCATAACCATTGAACACCCAAGAACACATCACATCTACCTAGGGAGAAGGAAAACATGTCAGAGCGCACGTTATAGTCTTCCAGAGAGATACGCACATTGTGACACTTCCCCTTGCAAGTTAAGGTGCCCCCATTGGAAAACATGACTTCAAAGTTGGAGCAAGGATGGAAAAAACAATTAGCCTATTTGGCGATCCAAGGGTCAATGAAGTTATGAGTTCTACCAGAATCAATGAGTATTGTAAGAGGAAGATTTTTGAAGTAACCACTAACCTGCATTGTTTGGGGGGTGGTGACGCCGGATAAAGCATGGAGAGATATCTCTGGTTGGTCATCCTGAGATGGGGGGTCAATAGGCGGCTCCTAAATGTCGACCTGATCATCCATTGTATCTGGAGCTTCTTCACCAATTTTAGAGGCAGGCGGAGAATTCATATCCAAGAGATAGAGCTTTTGCTGAACACATCTATGTCCCTGAGTGAATTTCTGATCACAATTATAACAAAACCCTTTTTCTCTGCGTGCCTGCATCTTTGTTTCAGACAAATGCATGATAGGAGTTGGTTGAGGAGCTGGAGGGATGGGAGGTCGTTGAGAACCCATATTTTAGAAGGGAACAACAGTGGGTTTGGAGTGTTGTTGGGATGCAATCTTGTCTTCTTCCAACTTAGCCAACCCAGGGCTTCCATCATTGTGTTGGGAAAGAACATTTTGACCTCTGAGCGGATTTCATCCTTAAGACCACTGATAAAACAACTCCTGTAGAATTCATCAGACAATCCTTCTGTGTGGTTGGCTAGTTTCTCAAATTCTGTCTGATACTCTCTCATAGTGCCAATTTGACGAATTTTAGTGAGTGCTCCGGTGATGTCATCAAAAGCACTAGGACCAAATCATTGCAAAAGGAGTTGGCAAAAATATGTCCATTTTGGCTCGTCATGAGCCTTGATGTACCAACGATACCATTGAAGGTCTTCCTGTTCCAAATGAAAGGATGCAAGTGGAACTTTTTGGACATCAAAAGTATTATGTAGAGTGAAATACTGTTCTGCATGATAGATCCATCCAGTCAGATCAGTACCATTGAAGCGACGAAATTCAAGCTTTGGACCACGGAAATTGCTGGAAGAAGAGAACCCATTGTCTGATGAAGACTCGGACTCTCATTTGTTGTTCATGGCTGAATGCTCAAGATGTAGGCCGAGAAATTTTTCATCTAGATCCTGGAGTTTGGTTTGGATGACTGCAAGTGCTTCCTCCATGGGTTTTTCTCCTGCGCGGGTAATAACCATAACCATGAGTTTTTTTTTTTAGGAATGGATATAAAAACAGAAACATAAGCTTATTTAGTAAAGGGAAATTTGGATTTGGGAAAAACTCGGATGGGTAATTGGGGTTTCACTAGGTTTTGGACACTTTGGAAGGATAGGGAAGCAGAAAATGCGGATTTCAGAAGTGGGGTGAAAGAATGGGAAAATTTGTCAGAGAGGGCCAAAGAAGAAGAAATAGGGAATGGACACGGTGGCAAAATTTGAGGGCGATTGGGTGAAAATCGAATGAGTTATGGAAAACCCTAAAAATAGACAAATGTGGGATTTCTGGATTTGGGAAGTGGAATTTGGGATAGGGTCCTCAGGAATGAAAAATGTAGAATGGGATTGCTGGGGTGTCAGTGAAGTTTAAGGGAAAACAGAGTTAAACAAGGGAGATATGGCAAAAAAACAGAATTGTTTTTTTTTAAATTCATAATGTATCTGAAAGGGCGGGATCTGGAATGGATTAGAATGGATAAAAAATCGTTGGATCTAAAATGAATTTTAGAATGGATCTGAAATGGCTGGATCAGAACCGACGTTTGGAATGGATCTGCAATGGCACGGAAGGGATCGGCAACAGATGGATCTGCAATGGCGCGAAAGTAATCTGCAACAGTTCAGCTGAAAATAGATATGGATCCCAGGTATGTTCAGCTTCCTATCGGTTCAGGGGATTCACTCGGCCACCAATCATGTCTGAAGGCTTGAGTATTGGGGCAATACCCCTCACTCCATGGCTCAGGTAAAACTGATAACCGCTTTGCCACAAACAACAACTCTTGCTTTACCTCACGGGTGGGAACTAGTCAATCAGGTAGGGGTCGTTGCCCTTTTCACTGGCAAGTCCTCTCAATGGGGTTCCTGTGGTACTCCTTACAATGAGTTTTAGGGATTATGCCCAAGTACTTCCCACAGTTAAGCGGATAGGGATTATTCTCAGATCCGAAGCTACAACAGATGCGAAAAAAAATTGGCAGAAATTTCACCCAGCGAGCCCAAGAAAGTGCTCTGATACCAGATGTGAAGAACCTGAAACAATTAATTAATGAAAATACATGAGGTAGCAGAAATAATAGAACTCAGAATCGCTTTTATTGATCGCAGGCCACTTCGAGGGGGAAACCTCCTTTGAGCGAGCTCAATACAAATAACTTCACGGTACCTTCATTAGTCTCAACACAAACTTATATACTAAGTCTCGATGCCAATACGATGGGTCAATACCATGTGTCAATACAAACCATGGGCCAATACAAAATATGGATCAACAATTACTACGGGATGACTTACAAAGCACATGCATCCAACAACAATAATACAAACTATGGATCAACAAATACTATGGGATGACTTACAAAGCATATGCGTCCAACAACAATATACTAACAAAGAAAATAGAAGGGTTGACATGGGTTCCTAATAGTGATTCAGTACAGATAGAGAGGACCAAGCATATTGAGATCCATATGCACTACATCGAGAGTTTAGTGCATGACCAAATCATTGATTTGTAGTATTGCCCAATAGGTGAGAAAACTGCAGACATCTTCACCAAACCTTTACTAAGAAGACTTTCAGCTATCTGATATCACTGCTTGGGATGGTTGAACATGTGGTGGAGTGAAAGATTGATCAACAATCTTTTATTTTGATGATTTCCATTTTTGAGGGAAGGTTTTTCCCATGAGGTTTTCCTTCTTTCCTTGTTTTGTGGACCACGCAATATTGTACAGGGTGACCATGTCTTGTTATCGGGCCCTACTTTTTATTTATGATTTTTAGCACATAAAGTCAGACTTATGGGGGGTGTTGGAATATTTAAAACCCGTACCTATGTCAATTAATACATTAGAGACATTAATTAATCATTTTATTATTAATTACTATGTATTAGACTAGATAGTTGGCATATGAGTCATTGTGTGGACTACAAGGCATCTTTGGGGGGACCACAAGTCTTCCCGGTGTGGACCACCAGCTTCCTAAGTCCCTTGGGTACATTTTTGGTGATTCTGGATAAGATTCTGGTGAGAAAGGCGCATTACTGCTTCTTACTGCTTTTGGGTGAAAGGTGAAAAGCTAGTTGACTAGGGAAACTGTTTTTTGGACCACTTTCACTCCTTGATGTTTCCTCCTTCCATTTTTGGTATTTAGCATTTTTTTTCATCACACATCACTATCTGATCACTAAATCAGAAATTCGTGAGCCTTTGGTGCGACTTGGAGAACACACTTTCCACCTAGGGGGTTTTGCATCTATTTAGTAAGTATGCTTTTGTGAGGATTCGAATGGCATACTTATGCATTCAAATATTTGATGTAAAGTTATATATTGACATCCATTTACTTTCCTAATGTTGGATGATGTAATATTATTCTGTTGATCTATATTTTAAGAGCAGAACGAAATGAATACAGATTATTATCAGATGCTTAACACAAAATAACAGAGTACAGTAAAACTGGTTTTCTATTCAATAAGGAAATAAGCTAAAATTGTAAAATGCAGCGGAAAACAAGCTTGTTGGAATGGTGGCGGCTTATCTCTAAGAAGAGATGTGATGGATGCACTCATTCAGAACAAGATCGTTATAATGAGGCTCTCAAGGCCTTTTACAATAAACAGGAATGTCAAAAACCCTAGACATCCAAAAACCTAACCCTAGGAGACGAAGCGCCAAAAGTCATGTGGGCCCCGTTTGGGTAAGTTAGTACATCAACTTCTCGGGGTCGTAAATCTTGCATACGATCTCCGTTTGGGGCATACAATAGCTCGTTGGAAATATCTAGTAGGAGAGGATATGCGATAATGACAGGCGCGCAGTACCTGTATTTTTCAAAGAATTCGACACTGAAAAAAACGTCGTTTAGGGCCTCAAAATGGCTCCGGAAGTTCAGGACCCGAAAAACTGCTAAAAATAGTATATTACCGAAATTGCCAAAAAACTATTTTGAGCTAGTTGGAAAGGTGGGTGGGCACCGTTATCCACCTGGATCAATGCTCCCTCCTTAGGAAGCAATGGTCTCCATTGTGTTGAGTTCCCCCATCAGATGAGGAAGTTTCTGCTGAATTTGGCCCCAGGTGAGCCACTTGTCCTAGTGCAGGAGCTGCGCTGCTTTGACAACTCGATAAAGTTGGATCCTTTGATGTCGAGTTCCATTGATCTGTGTGTCTGCAATATGATCACTGGATGCCTGTTGCAGGCAGTCAGGGTTGAACTCTGTTGGTGGCAACTGCTTTGCTATCTCTGAGGTGTCTAATAATGGTGGGAAAGATGGCTGAAGGAGAGCCACGTTGAAGACTGGATGTAGACCAAGGAAGAGGGGAATGTTGAGCTCAAAGCATTGTCACCCATCGCCTTGGTGATGGTGTACGACCCATAATGGAGTGGGAAAAGCTTCCGATGGGGCCCTATAAGGCGCTCTTTCTGCAAATGCAACCAAACTTTATCTCTAACCTGAAACTTATGTGTCACCCGATGTTGATCATGGCGCTGCTTGTACTTGGCATTAGACTTCTATAGATAATCTTGAACCTATTGGTGGATATGCTGGGTCCGTTCAATGAACCGGGTGGCTTTGTCAACTTCTGGGGATGAGTCGGCCAAGGTGGTTGCCAAGGGAAGTGCAACATCCATGGGGCCCAATGGTTGGAATCCCAACCCCACCTGAAAGGGGATGCGGCTAGTTGAGCTGTGTAGGGCTCAATTGTAGCTATCCTGGACATAGGGAAGACTCTCATCCCATGTTCGGGGGTGTGTTGAATTGTACATGTGCAGGATATCTACGACCATTCGGTTGACGACCTCGGTTTGGCCGTTTGTCTGGGGGTGGAAGGCAGTGGATTTGGTGAGCTTGGTATCCAGTAGTGACTAGAGGCTTGACCAGAATGAGATTAGGAACCAACTATCATGGTATGAGATAATGGTCTGTGGGATCCCAAAATGTACCCAAACTCATTCAAAGAAGAGCTTGGCAGTGGCTTCTCCAATGATGTTCTTCTTGCAGGAGGCTAGAATCGCCATCTTTGAAAAGTGATCAACAACCACAAAAACACAGTCGTTCCCCCTCTTGGGGGAAGGGAGGCCCAGCATGTATTCCATTGAGATGGATTCCCACATCCTGTCAGGAGTAGGCAGAGGGGTGTACAGGCCCTGTTTCTTAGTGGTCAGTTTGGGAATAGCGCAAGTGGTGCAGGACCTGGTGTACTTGCTGACATCCTGTCGAAGTTTCGGCCAGTAGAAATGTTTCTGCAGCACTGCCACTGTCTTCTCGACGCCAAAGTGTCCTGCCACCTGACTGTAGTGAGCTTCCGAAATCAGCTTCGTTTTCTCGCTTGATGGAACGCAGAGATGGCCCAGACGACACAACAAACGGTCCTGAAGATGGTAATTAGTGACCACTGATTTGGTGCCCAACATTTGGTAGGTGCTGGAGAAATCAGGGTTTGTCTCGTAGAGGTGGGGCCATCCATAGGTCTCATGGCCGCAAGAGTCTAGCATTGTGGTGAGTGCCGCGACTAGAGGTCAACTGAGGCAGTCAACAACTCGGTTAGTACTCCCTATTTTATATTTGATGTTGAGGTGGAACTGCTGCAAGTATGTTGACCACTTCTGATGGCGGTCATTTTGCAACTTTCCTTGGCTCTGCATGAACTGTAGTGGCCTGTGATCGGTGTGGATGACTGTCTCCTTCGCAAGAATGTAATGTCTCCACTGGAGGTAAGCTTGCACAATGGAGTACATTTCTTTGTTGCAATTAGGGTACTTACGTACAACATTTGATAGTGTCTCACTATGATTAGCCATGGGGTGGCCGTGTTGAGTGAGAACGGCGCCCACAGCATAATCTGAAGCATCTGTCTCGATCTCAAAGGGATGTTGCAGGTCTAGTACTGAGAGTACCGACAATGAGCACAAACCCTTCTTCAAGTCATCGAAGGCTTGTTTTTGGGACAGACCCCACACAAATTTTGCCTTACCGCCGCCCTTGGTTACTTGGCTGAGGGCCCATGCGATATGAGAGAATCCCAGCACGAACCAGCGATAGAAATTGGCGAGGCCCAAGAAGCTCCTAAGTTCAGTGAGTGTGGTTGGGGATGGCCAGTCATGGATGAATTGGATCTTGGCTGGATCCACATGCACACCATGTCGATCAATGATGTAGCCTAAGTAATGGACCTTGTCCATGCCGAAGGAGCATTTTTCCAAGTTTGCATATAGTTTGTGTTGCTGCAGGGTGTGCAGAACCTGTTGAATATGCTGCAAGTGTTTTGCCCAAGTCTTGCTGTAGATGAGGATGGCATCTAGATACACCACTACACAAGTATTGGTGAAAGGTCGTAGGATATTATCCATCATCCTCATAAAATTCGCTGGAGCATTTGTCAAACCAAAGGGCATGACCAACCATTCAAAAAGACCTTCTTTTGACTTGAAGGTAGTCTTCCATACATCTATCTGTTCTATTGGGACATGGTGGTAGCCATACTTCAGATCAATCTTACTGAATTATTTGGCCCCCATGAGCTGATCAAGGAGGTCATTGATTCAGGGAATCAGGTACCGGTTGTGGACTGTGATTTTATTCAGGGTCCAGTAATCAATGTAGAGTCGGTAGGTCCCATCTTTCTTCTGCAACAGCATGATTGGGATCCCACAAGGTGATGAGCTGGGACGGATGTGCCCCTTGTGGAGCAATTGTTGGATCTGCCTCTTGATCGCCTCGTTTTCCAATGGAGAGCGGCGATAGACTGGCCCATTGGGTAGTGGTGCGCCTGGGGTCAGATCGATGGGATGCTTGACCTGGCAGTGAAGAGGTACCCTAGTAGGAGAGGAGAAGATATTTGAGTATTCTTCCACCACCTTATCCACTTGCTTCTGTTGTGCGGAGATATCAGTCATGGAGGCCCTGGATGTGGCTGCGATATTTCTCTTATTCTGAGAGCGAATCACGAAGAAGACAAATTTCCCGGTCTGAGAGATGACTTTCCTGCATTGCTTGGCAGAGATCAAGGAAATAGCACTAGGAGGGGCTTCCTCGGGTATCCTGTACAATTTCCTATTTAAAGAAATAATAACACTACAAGGCCTAGACTCATATACAGCATGACGTTTCCATAAATAAGGTTGGCCCAAAAGAACATCTGAAACTTTGAGAGGAGCAACATCACACAATACCTCGTCCTTGAAGGGCTTGATGCCGTATGACATTCGGCATTGTTGGCTGACGCGAAGATCGCTTCCTTTGAAGAGCCATCCAATGGTGTAGGATTGTGGGTGCGGCGTTGTCGAAAGGGCCAGGCGCTTGACAACCTCTGCTGAGATGAGGTTCTTTTGGCTACCTCTATCAACGATGAAGTGCAGCGTGGTTCCTTTTACCCACATCTGTGAATGGAAGAGGCATTCTCCTTCTTCTGGCTCGTCTAGATCATCAGGATGGAGCTTGGTGGTAGAAATGGTGGCACTGGGTTCCTCGTCAATGATCTGTCTTCCCCTTTCTAGTTAGGACTTATAGTCAGAATCCGCATCTAATTCAGATGCTTTCACTTTGGCCACCAGCGACTACTTTGAGTGACAGTCAGTAGTGTTATGCCAAGGGATCTTATGGAAGTCGCACCACTTCCCGATATCTTTCTTTGTCTTTCTGGTGTCCTTCTTTTCTTGCGGCTTGGACTGGTTGTCCTGATACTGTCCATCTTTGATTTGTCCTTTATTCTGTGGGTTGTGGCGGCCCTTTCCTATCTTTTGCTGTGAGGGGTTCCCAGGACGAAACTGCCGCGTCTTTTGTTTGATCTTCTGCTCGACTGTGACGGCATATCGGTAGGCCGCGCCCAAGGAAGAGATGTCCAAAAATTCCATTTCAGTCTAGATGTATCTATGCAAACCATTGCGATACTTGAGCACCAGATGTCACTCTGAATCCTTGATACCCAGCTTGGTGTGTAGGGTAAGGAAGATATTTGTGAACTCTGGCACTGCTTGGTCTCTTTCCTATCGCAGCGTAATCCATTTGGTATACAAGTCATCATAACTTCCAACATGGTAGTATTGTTCCTTAATAACATCCTTGAAGGATTCCCAAGTGGCCGTGACTGAAAATAATGAGTTTTCATCGGTGTCCTTTTATTCGCCGATAGTTTCCCACCAATCTTTCACATGGGGAACGGCTTTGAGGAGCGCAAAAGTAATCTTTTCTCTATTCGAGAAGTTATGGATAGAAAAATACCCTTCTAGTAGATTCAACCACTTATCTACAGTATCTGCATCTATCTGACATTCAAACATAGGAATATCGAAGTTGATTTGTACCTTGAAGGGGGCGGCGCCTCCGCTCGAGGAAGATGCATTGCTTGTTGCTAGTTGCCGAAGGATTTGTGTGAAACTATCCATCATCTCGTTCCTCTGTTGCATGAGGGATTCCTCAAGCAACATGTGTTAACACCCAAAAAGTGTTCACTACCTCATCTACCACATTATATGGCTCATTTGTCCATTTTCCTACCATATTTCCCTTAAAATCCCAAGAAATCCCATTAAAAAGCCTCCAAAGGGCCTAAAATGCCTCCAAAAGGCCACAAAACCATCAAAATAGCCTCAAAAAGGCTAAAAAACCCCCTTTTCCTCCAAAAATAGCAAAAATCCCCTAAAAAGGAATAAAAAATATAAAATAATGAGGAAACGGAGGAAAAAACCCTATACACCTGCCCTAAACCATGTGTTTCCTAAAACCATGGGTCAGCACTCCACCACCAAAAAACTATAAATAGGTGACTGAGATCCCTTATTCCATATCCACAATCAAGTATACCCTTACTCTGCCAAAATCTCTCTCGAAACCCTAGTTCACCATTGAACTACTTTCACCTTGAGAGCCACTTTTGGCCCATTCCCACCATTGGAGAAAGAGAAGGAGCACATTGGATCTTGGAGCAACCCTCTTGGACATTGCAAGGGCTTCATCAACCTCCACATTGGAGGTAATATCAATACAAAACCATTATTTATATTTTTGTTCTTTATGTTTCATGCATGTGTCTTAGGTTAGTTTACTTTTCTGTTTTAGCTTAATAATTTACATTTACTGAACTGCTACTAAGGAGTCCATTCTCCTTAGTAGGTGCTCATTTGCACAAGCTAGGGGTAAAACCCTAGCTACAGTTTTGGCGACTCCCCTAGATTTTGAATTTCTAGTTTCCGTTTAAAATTTTTTCCCTTTCAGCTGTCCCTTTCGGCCGCCGCACATCGCATTTTTTCCCTCTGCAGTCACGTCCCGACCGCGTCTTTCAGGCCTTTACCTGCGACCCGACCGCGGCTCTCAGACTGTTTTCGGCGCCCTGCTGGCGGATTCAAGTCTGTTACCTGCGATCCGACCGCGGCTAATCAGCCTGTTTGCTGCGATCTGACTGCGCCTGTCGGCCATTTTCCCGCGTCCAGACTGCGGCTTTCAGCCTCTTTCCCGCGTCCCGACTGCGTCTGTTAGCCTTTTTGCCTCGACCCGACTGCGTCTTTTTCCCTATTTCCTGCGTCCCGACTGCGTCTGTTGGCCCGGAAGCCGCGACCTGACCGCGTCTGTTTCCCTCAAACCCGCGGTCTGCCTGTTCTGATTCGCAACAGACCCGCGGTCTGATTTCTGCATTTTTCCTGTTTTGAGCCCAGCCCCTTTTGCTGCAATATTTTCTGCATCTGAACACCCCCCTGTCCTACCTGCAGTCCCACTTCCTTACAGCCTTTCTGCAACATAATTTCTGTTCCCTTTACAGAATTCTTTTAAAATTTCAGTATTTTTAAAATCAGAAAATTTTGCAAGTTAAAGTTTCAATTCCAGCATTATTGACAGTTGGAAGTTGCCCCCCTTGTGGCACTTCTATTTTGGGTTCATCACCTCACGAGCGCACACTCTGTCACATAATTCAAGTGAGCCTTAAAAAGTACCTAACTAAACCAACATTCTAACCCCACTTGGGGAACACAAAAGAATCATTGTAGTTAGGTAGGATCGGGGGGATAGGCTTCCAATAACACCCCTCGGTTACTTTCACTTGAGACATAGTTGTTGTCCAAATAGGGAACCAAAATCCCCTAGTACTTTTTGGCATGGTCACGACCAGTTTATCAGAGGGCCTCTCCCTTAGGAGGGTTGAAGTCGGGAGACTGGTTCCGGAGGCCTAAGTGGAATACCGCACTCCATTCAGTAACCGAAGGGCTACCTTTCGCGGTTCGCGGGATATCTCTGTATAGGGGTATTGCGGTAAACGGACTAAACGACAGATTCACCTTTCTGGACGTGTCATGAATGGGGTATCTTAGTTTCCATTCTTCTAGGATTGACTACCCGGTATCCCTCCCGGTAAGGGGATATCATAGCCACTTGGCTTTCCTACTCATATTGTCTGACTTGGATTTCATCACCTTGCAGAGGATATGTTTAGTTGAGTCAGAATACTTTTAGTTAGGTGTTTGCATGCTCCTTTACCTCCCTTTGGTCTAGTGAGTCCACCATTTTTTCTTTTTAGGAAACCTGTTGCTTGTTGGTATTCTGACCATCTTTGTTGATACTCCACCTATTGTAGCACAGCTGTTGCAGTGGGTGTTTTGAGTTGGTTGTTGGCCTGAGTGCCTTGTTTTTTAGCTCTCCTTCTGCACACTCAGTTGCATTAGGCTTTTTTGAGCTGTTTTTCTACTCACCTCAACCCACAGAGATTTGACACCATCCGTCACCATTGAGTCCCCGAGACATTCTCGGTGCCTCAGGGGCGAGCCCCCACAGCACGGTTCTCTTGACGCCACCCGTCATAGATTTCGATCATCATCCATTGATACCACTCATCACAGATCTAGAGCCTTGTCACTTGACTCCACTCGTCAGCGACATAGAACTCCGTCACCAGATATTGACGCTCCTTACTTTACCTCCGATTCTGACGAAGAGTCTGAGAACCCTATTTACACTGCCCCTACTAGCCCCATGGCTGGCACGACTTCCACTCCTTTTGTTATAGGAACCATTGGTGGCACATCCACCACTGCACCAGTTACTACACCTATTTTGGGTATGCCCTCCATGGGGCCCCCATCTACCGTTCCCCTCACGGTACCTATTCCCGCAGCAGGAATACCTATCCCCACTACATCAGTGGCTCACACTACCCATGGTGGTGCAGGCCCATCCTATACTACCTCAGTTCCCCCACTTGGGGGCACCATCCCAAATCCTGTCCCTCCACTTGGGGGCATTGGCCCCAGCTTGGTCCAACCCACTACTGTGTCACATCCTTCCTCCAATTTTCCATTCATGGCTAGCCTCAACCTACCTGACTTGGCCAGATTGACCAACGACCCTATCCGACATGACCCTGCGTGGCCTCATATGCCTACCAAGCTCCCCTCTGACATCCCTAAATTCGAGGGTAAGGCCGGTGAGGACCCACAAAATCATATCATGTCTTTCCACCTATGGTGTTCCTCTAACTCCATAGTGGACGACTCTGTTCGCCTCCGTCTCTTACAACGCACCTTCACTGGCTCTGCAGCCAAGTGGTATATCGAGCAACCTCATGGGACCCATGCCACCTTTGCTTCCCTTGCCTCGACCTTCCTGCAGTTCTTCCAGTTTCCTGTCCGCTATGACGCGGGCGTTGAGATCCTCCTATCCTGCAGACAAAACACGGCTACCCATATCACGGACCACATCCATGAGTGGCGTCGACGCCGTAGCTTATGCAAGATCAAACTAGACGACCGTATTTTCCTAGATTGGTTCCTCAAATCCCTTCTCCCTGTTATTGCTAAGGATGTAGCTTCCGAACGACCCCAGTCTGAAGAAGAGGCCATCCTTAAGGCCCAACAGTTCGACCTCATTTACGCCCAGTCGGGTTACCTTTACACCATTATACCTGACGCCCCTCGCGGCGAGTCCTCACATCATGATGCACCGGGGGCATCCCACGCTGCAGACGGTATCATTTCCCGTGTTTCTTCGCATCCTCAACCATTTTCCATAGCACGTCCTACCCCTGGCCCCGACCTTTCGCGGGCGACCTCACAGTCTGGAGCAACCAACTCATATGCTCCCATGACACATCACCACCACCATGGACCCTCATGTCCTCCTCAATACTTCGGTCATGCGACTCCCGCTTATGCCCCCCCAGTCGCACCTCATCCTTACTACTATCAGCAGGCTGCCCCAGCTCCTGCGCCTTCACAAGCCCAACCCACTTATTATCCGCCACAGGAAGCCCCTGCGGCAAACCCACAACTTTCTCTGCAGCCATATCAACAACCTCCTCAAGTTGCTACACCTGCTCAGCCTCCACCTGCATATCATCCCCCGCAGCCTGCTCCCGCACCTGCGCAACCTCAGAACCCACTTGCTGCCCAAGGGCAAGTCTACGCCCAACAAAATCCGCAGCAGAACCAGAACAACCAACGCAACCAGGGCCAACAGAATCGCGGCAAAGGCCGTAATCGTGGGAACAACCAACCTGCAGACCAAGCTGGTCAACCGGCTAATCCCCCCGACAACAACAATGCGGCCCCCGCTAATCAAAACCCTGATCGCCCACCCAAGCAGGCTAAAAACCCCAATTTGCGAACGAACCACCCTTGTTCTATTTGCGGGGGCTATGGACACTACACGCATGCTTGCCCACACTTAGAGCGAGCTCGCCAACTTTGGGTTGATGACGCCCATCGCCAAGGACATGCAGCTCCTCAAGCGCAACCCAACCCCCAGCCCCCCCAGCAGCAACCTTTGGTGCTGCAAAACCCCTTACCAACCCAAGGTGTGGTGAACACTCAGCAGCTGGCCCCTCAAGCTAACGCACAACCCCAACAACGACAGATCACATACGCCGCTCCTGATCAACCCATGTTTGACTCAGGTACCCACCACTTATTGATGATGTCTTCCGCTGATGTCAACCTCCAGACTCGTTGGAACCAGTATGGATCCACCACTGATGTACCTCCCACAGATAAACCTACTAACACTCATCCCACCGATCAAGCGTTACGTATTCCTCCACCTCCACTAGATGGCGCTCCCAAAGCCCCTCGTTTCCCACTTCGCCATATCAACAATAACCCCAATGCGCATGCTGCGTCAAACTACAACATTGTAGACGACCTAGCCCAATCTCCCGCGGCCATGTCTGCGTTAGAAGTCTTGAAGAACTTCCCTTCCCAGCGCAAGACTTTACTCTCAGCCATTGGGGCTATTGACCCAAATGATTCGAATCTGATGGCATTTGATTTGGACCAATCCGAACCACGCCTGCCTTCCTCCTTAGCATTCCAAGTTTCTGTTTCCATTCGGAATCTTGTCATCCATCGATGCATCATCGATGAAGGTGCCTCCACATGCGTCATGTCTACATTCATGTGGCAGAAGTTGGGATCCCCCACTCTCCAGCAGTCCACCACTGCATTACGTGCCTACGACGGTCGTTCGGCTCAGCCCCAAGGCCTCCTAGCCAATGTTCCTGTCCAGTTAGGTGGAAAAACTGTACTCATTGACATTGAGGTAATCAATGCCCAATTGGATTATAACCTTTTACTTGGCCGCAGCTACATGTATGCCATGCGGGCGGTTGCCTCTTCCGTCTTTCGCACCATGATGTTCCCCCATGAGGGACGCGTGGTTAAGATTGACCAGCTCACCTACTATGATCCCAGTGCTCCCGCGGCACCTGAAAATGTTCTCCCCATGGTTGAACAACCTGTTTCTTGTGCCACCACCTCGTTTGTTTCCTCTATGGGGCCTGGAGTCTACTCAGACGCGTCGATGACCTCCACCTTTCAATCCATTCCTCCCCCGTCATCTACGCCCGAAGTGTCTGACTTATGTACCTTGTCCCACGACAACAAACCACCTAACAATCAACCACCCTTGTTTCCTAAACCACCATTGGTACCTAGTCACATTGGTGTTACACCCATCCATACGATCCCCTTCCTAGTCCCTCCATCGGGAGTAGTAAGCACCCCGGTCATGGCTACCCTTAGTCTCCCTGGGTTAACTTTGGGATTACCCGTATGGTATCTTTCACCTCCCGTTCGCCCGCCGACACCAGACGTCGTCCTCCAACCGGTGCAACCCATGGCTACTACCACTCAGCCACCTCCCGGTGTCTCTACCCCTTCGTCCTCCACGACTCCACCTCCTACTCCCAAACCCACTGGGGGCAGAGGTCCACAACCTTACACTGCTGTACCACCTCCCAAGACAGTAAAAATCCCTCCTGTGTTTCGTGCTCCTCCCACATGCTCGCTGTGCGACGAGTTGGGCCATGCGACTCACCAGTGTCCACAGTTACCAGCCCTACAAAAACACATGCAGATGCTCGACAATGACCCCAACATCCCGGTTGTCGAACTAAACCCCACCCCTAAGACCAAAGACAAATCCCTGCATATCAACCACCCCTGTGCCATATGCGGTGTTTACGGGCATTATTCCCATCATTGTCCCGATCTCCCGGATTACAGAGCGGCTCTCTATGAGATGAACAATCTGGATCTTGAGACGGCACCACCCACCATTGAGGAGATCTACCCCCCGGTTTCTCCCCCTTCTGGAGAGGTCAACACCATTTACATGATCTCTTCCACTACCATTCCCTCGTCAACCGATTTGACGACGCAAACTTTCCGTACTGATGAGGAGATTCTTGAGGCCCTTACTGCCCCGGATTATCCCTGGGATGACATGCACCACAGTTCCTATTTCATCCCAGAAGAATCCTCCTCTAGCACCGCTACCCAATTTGCGGTTGAATCCAAAGACTTCCTCCCCACTAAGGTCGACTGGTTTAAGGACCCTATTCCTACTCCTGACGCCTTCGAGGAGGGTAACATGGCCAACATCTCACCCGTTATCCACATAGATATCTCTGACCCCTCTGGCGTCAATGAATGCATTGCCTTAGGAGCCTCCTGCAGTGAACAAGAGATTGAGGAGTACCAAAAACTCTTCCGAGAATTCCGTGATGTCTTTGCCTGGTCCTATACAGAGATGCCTGGTCTTGACCCCGCCATTATAAAGCACCACATCGACACATGGCCTGATGTACCCCCCGTTCGTCAGAAACAGCGTCCCATTCAGCCCTCAAAGCTCCCAGCTGGTAAAGCTACGATTGAGACCCTTGAACTCATCACTTTAGGAGTCTCCTGCAGCGAGCAGAAGATTAAGGACTACAAACAACTCTTCCACAAGTTCCATGATATCTTCACTTCCCCCCTCGAGCAGCGTTTGCTGACACTTGAACAAGCTGATGAAGACCGTCGGGCCACTCTCCAGAACATCGAAGCTGCCAAGAACCGCTCCAAAGCCGGTTACGACAAACATGTTCACTCTCGAACTTTCCATGAAGGGGACCTCGTCCTCGCCTATGACCAAGCCCATGACAAAACTGGCAAAGGGAAGTTTGAATCCATGTGGCAAGGCCCTTACATCGTACAGACCTGCCTAGGCAAGGGGGCATACATCCTCGCCGACTCCGAAGGCCATCCTTTGCGCAACCCCCGTAATGGGTTGTATCTTAAGCGTTTTTACCCATAAATGACGCCGCGACCTCGTTGGTCCGTATTGTACAGTTTGCTCTCTTTTTGTTTTTCACATTTTTTACCATCATCTTACATTCATCCTTTCTGCATGATTACAGATGGACCATCTTCCACCTTGTTACACTTGCTTCGCTGATGGCACAAGCCGCTGGTCTCCCAACCTGGCTTCTGCAGCATGGGTCTTGTACTCCCCTTCCAACGCGATGATTCACCTTGACGGAATATGTATAGGCGCTGCTACCAATAACCAGGCGGAGTATGATGCTGTGACCGGTCTCTTGACTATCGCCCTCCAAATGGGCATATGTCACCTTCATGTGTTCCTTGACTCCCAGCTACTTGTCTCCCCGCTCAATAACTGCTACCAGGTGCGTGATCCCTGCCTTTTTAGAAAATTCCTGCGCGCAAAACAACTCAGCCGACAGTTTGAATCCATCGCATTCACACATGTCCCCAGAGCCCAAAATAGTGTCACAGACCAAATGGCCAACAACATCCTAGATTGGCATATCAATCACACCATGTAACATCATGCATCGCAATCCCATAGCATCTCATAAAAATATATAAAAACCCAAAAAGATTGCATTGCATCCACATTTGCATCCATGTACATACACCACATTCATATCCATAGGGGCATCCACGTGCCTAAACATACATATATCATGTCGCATCACATACAAATACACAAGGGGCATCCACGTGCCTAACATCCTAACCTACTTGCATCCACGTGCAATGTAAACATATCACAACTCATGAAGCGCATCCACGTGCGTACAAATAAAACAACATCATACAAAAAGGTGCATCCGTGTGCATATATATATATATATAAATATACATGTTCAGTACTATACATGTCCTGAGTACCCCTGTACTCAGCTATACAAAAAATGGCTATACATCAACATACATGCCGTAGCTACAAAACTCGGGGGGAGTCCCCTGCACTCCCTAATGGGAGTCGTATCCTGCATCACTGCCTGCATCGGCTGCCTCTGAGTCCTCCCCTTGCTCCTCCTCCGGCAAGTCCTCATCTCCTACGGGCTCCTGTGCCCGTGCCCGGTCCACCAAGATCGCCACTCGGATCGCGATGGATCTGAACTCCCGGGGTGCCCTCATGCAATCCTAAACTACATCAGGATCGACATCCCGCCATCCCTCGTCAGTCACCCCTATCAACAACCGATCTAGTAGTGCCCGCACTGACTCCAGTGTCCCCTCCGCATCACGGCGACGGACCTCACCTCGCCCAGGCAGAGCTGGGACGACCACAATACCCCTCCGTGCCACATGTCCTGGAGGCGGCCTCGGGCCCACATCTGCAAGATCACCCATATGTCAGTCACAGTATATCAATCTACTATCATATAAATAAAACTTGACATACATAACATGCAAGCCAAAACACACACATACCGTCGGGACCCCATGCCTGTCCTGGTGCTCGTGGCGCCTCTGGATCTCCCGTGAAGTCCATGTCCCGATACGGGAAGTCGTCCAGTGTCAGTGGTATCTGGAGCGACTGCAGGTACAACTCCTGCGTGAAATATCTTCCCACGTCACCGCCACCACGGCGACGCATCATCTCGCCCCACCGCACCATCCACGGCTCCCTCATACCTCCTGCCCTGATCGACACCCGTGGCCGCAGTGTGGGTACCCTCTCCATAAAGAAGGCACACAAGAAGGAACCAACAAAAGCCCTTGCCAGCTTCCTTCGCTGACGTCAGCTGCCGCTGAACGCAGGTCAGGAACATCTGGCCCCACGCGTAGTACACCCCGTCCAGTACGCGCTCTATCATCTGCATCTGGCCCCCAGACACCTTTTCAGGTGATTGGGAAACCAATACCCGCACCACACATGCCGCCATAGCCTGCACGGCCGGCTCCTGTAAGTCCCTCACCAGGAGTGCATTCCTATGCACCCTCGCCTCAGGACCGCAGTATCTTTCCAACATGTCCTCCATGTCGACGTCCGCGACGACCCGCGACTGTGTGTCTGCTACCCTGCCTAGAAAGGGAAACCCCGTCGGAAAATATACATCGGTCAGGGTGAGGTCCACCCTCTCACCCTGTACCCGGAAAGCCTGTATGTCCGGCTCCCAGAAGCTGATCAGCCGGTTCAGTAGCAATGCTGCTGAACGTATCATGGGTATCTGTGCGAACTTCAGTAGTCCGCACAGTCCCAACACAGATCGCACATGGCGCTCCCCTCGGATGACGGCCATGATCTCGTCTGGAATCTCCCGCTCTCTCCATAGAGCCTGCGACATCCTGTCAATCACACAAAGGCAACTCATCAGACTCATGTCAAACAAATAAGTCCTTTTCCCCTCTCCCGGAAGACCCTAATAGCTCGGCCCAAAACCGCGGCTTTCGGGCTTCCTGCCGCGGTTTTCGACCGCGGCTGTCAGGCCTATAGCCACGGTGCTTAACCGCGCATGTCAGCCCTAACCTCGCGGTTTGGCACCGCGTGTTCCTCCTTGGAACTCGCGGTACTAGACCGCGTATCCATCCAGGAATCACGCGGTCGCCAACCGCGTGGTTCACCCCCGAAACGCGCGGTCGCCAACCGCGGTTTCGACCCCCTAACCCGCGGTCCACCCCACGTGGACCGTATAAATCAGCCCTGGGACCCACTACCCAACCCCCGACCCTAAAAAACATGCAGGTATGAGTTTGACGGAATACCTATATCTCCCGGATCTAAAATCGGCCGGTCGGATCGTCCAGAAATGCCACCTAAGCTCTGGTCCACTCTGATCACAAGTCAAAGTCAAACAAGTACAAATGACACATGTCATGTTGGACCCACCACTATTTATAGTGAGTTGACTTTTTCTTGTTTTGGCCATTCTGACCCCATACGGAGTCCATTTTTCGAACCGTTTCCACCACTGGAATCAACACGACGAGACCGTCATGATGGTCACCTCGTTGCATTATTTTTTACCCGTCATTTTTTGCCCATTTTTCAGACGCCACTAGTCGCCTCGATTTGCGTGCCACATCGGCCGTTCTCCGTTTTTCACATGTTTTATATCATCGGATTGATTTTTCTGAGCTGGTGATGATGCTTGAAATCATTTCTTGCTCTCACCCCCCAATTTTTCGGGTATTTTTCCAAAACGCCCTCGTTGCCTCGGTGTGCGTGCCACATCGGCCGTTACCCATTTTTTGACACCCTTTATATCGTCGGATTCATTTTTTCGAGCTTGTGATGATGCTTGAGATCATTTCTCGCTCTCACTTGGTACAATTTCAACATTGTGTCCCGACACCTTGCTGCCTCGGTTTGCGCGCCACATCTGCCGCTATCGGATTGTTCCACATTTTTACATGAGCCATTCACTCCTGTCATACTGCAAATGTTTCATTATTTTTCCACCATTTCATCTACCCCGCAAGGAGGCCCACCAGTGTTCCCCCCTACCCTCGTTCTTGATCATCATTACTGATCCTTGATTGAACACTTCCTCCTTGCCTGGCCATTCCTTTTGTTCGGTATAATTTTATCCCTTTTTCGGGCCGGACAAGTCCTTTACGAAAAAGGCACTTAGGGAGTTTCCGTTAAGCTCTTTTCTGACTCCTAAAAGAATGAAAAGATCACCGAGCAATCTTGCTTCCTTTCATGCTCGCTAAAGTACCTGAAAGGGCATCTATCTGGTATAAGTTTACCCCTTTTCCGAACCTGGTAGACTAATTACGAAAAAGGAATACTCTAGTCACACCGGCTAGAAGAGTTCTTCATTGCATCCTTTTATGCTTCTTTGGGCCTTGGAGACTAAATCTATGAAAAAGCAACCCCCTGGAGTCTTCTTATTTGCTTTCAGACTCTCTAAAATTGAAAGCAACCACGAGCATGAATTGTCCTGGGCTCGTAAAATCCACACGACAGTACCATTC
This sequence comes from Larix kaempferi, assembly GCA_027924585.1. Classification (NCBI taxonomy): domain Eukaryota; kingdom Viridiplantae; phylum Streptophyta; class Pinopsida; order Pinales; family Pinaceae; genus Larix; species Larix kaempferi. The sequence goes on along the minus strand of BSBM01000837.1, from coordinate 1,909,672 downwards.
CATCATTTCAGAGTCTTCTTATCGCTTTCAGACTCCTTAAAATTGAAAGCAACCACGAGCATGAACTGTCCTGGGCTCGTAAAATCCACACGACAGTATCATTTTACACAAACTTCTTCTAGTTCCTTAACCCATGAAGAAGTCCCCACCCGTGCCTCCTGGCATTATGATCGATCATCTCGGCAGCACCCCCAATCAGGTCGCCTTTGTTCAGAGTATTCTGCAGTCTCCTGCCATTTTACCCTAGCTTGACTCTCCCTCAGACCAGTCACCCTTCCCAGATCCCATACAGCTATGATCCCTTTCCCCTCAGTCAGTTTCATATGCTGCCCGATCACTCCCATTATCATACTCTGAACAAAGGAAGTTTGAGTCCACCTACTCTACTTGCCCAGTTTTTCCCTCCCAGTTTGTCAGTCCTACCATCAGTACTATCACATTTCGGTTCTTCACCTCGCGCTCCTGTCAAGGAAACATCATTGCCTTGATAGTTGAAGGTCTCCCTCTGTCGACGACAGCCCCTCTATTCCAGAGGATAGGCCCAGAGGTCCCTACGCCTTGGACTTATCACCATCTGTGGTAAGTGCCTACGGACCATTCTGAGAGGAGTCATCATTGCCTCTCCGAGTGGTTGTTTCTCACATGCTCGACTTCAGCACCTTGATCGCATCGTCGAGAATTGCGTAGGGTTATATCCTTTACATTATGTTTCGAAGACCCCGGATTTCCCCCGACTCTAGCACATTGGTGAGTCCCTTCGGAATGACCAGTTATATGTTCCTGTGGATGTCCGGGCTGCGTTGGCGTTTGTATTCGGAAGCCATCCAGTTACATGCTTCCTTGAGTACCCAGTTTCAGTCCCAGATCAGTTCCAGTTCAGTGTACCATTGTGAGTGTACCCCTTGTCACTCTGATCCAGCAGCTCATTATCCCCTTTGGTACCACACTCAGTAGCACTGTTGATTGTTCCAGTGCACCTGTTCTTCAGTTCCCACATGATCAGCTCAGCAGTATGTCCCAGATTTGTGTCCTCTCTGGACTCTTATGATGTACACAATGGCTATGTATCTTACAGGTCCCCCTTTTCGGGCCTCACAGTTCTGTTTATGTATCTTGATGCGAGCATGGGTATGCCCGCCTCGTCCATACATTGAGATTATTCCTCAGTCAGTATTTGAGGTCATGTATATGTCAGGTCCCCATTTTTTGGACCCCATTGTTATTGTTATGTTATATCCTGATACGAGCATGGGAATGCCCGCCTCGTCCATATGATCAGATGATTCCTCATCCATTATTGAGGTTATGTACTTTTAGTTCTTGCAGTTGTTCGGGATCGTCGTTCCGGGCTTCGGTTTGTTTCTTCTCTTCTCTCCACACCCAGGAAAAACCATTCATGACTTATGATGTCCATCGGCCATACGATGAGCTCCTGCCCTCGCACATCAGGGGGAAATCTGTTAACACCCAAAAAGTGTTCACTACCTCATCTACCACATTATATGGCTCATTTGTCCATTTTCCTACCATATTTCCCTTAAAATCCCAAGAAATCCCATTAAAAAGCCTCCAAAGGGCCTAAAATGCCTCCAAAAGGCCACAAAACCATCAAAATAGCCTCAAAAAGGCTAAAAAACCCCCTTTTCCTCCAAAAATAGCAAAAATCCCCTAAAAAGGAATAAAAAATATAAAATAATGAGGAAACGGAGGAAAAAACCCTATACACCTGCCCTAAACCATGTGTTTCCTAAAACCATGGGTCAGCACTCCACCACCAAAAAACTATAAATAGGTGACGGAGATCCCTTATTCCATATCCACAATCAAGTATACCCTTACTCTGCCAAAATCTCTCTCGAAACCCTAGTTCACCATTGAACTACTTTCACCTTGAGAGCCACTTTTGGCCCATTCCCACCATTGGAGAAAGAGAAGGAGCACATTGGAGCTTGGAGCAACCCTCTTGGACATTGCAAGGGCTTCATCAACCTCCACATTGGAGGTAATATCAATACAAAACCATTATTTATATTTTTGTTCTTTATGTTTCATGCATGTGTCTTAGGTTAGTTTACTTTTCTGTTTTAGCTTAATAATTTACATTTACTGAACTGCTACTAAGGAGTCCATTCTCCTTAGTAGGTGCTCATTTGCACAAGCTAGGGGTAAAACCCTAGCTACAACATGTTGAAAGGATCTCCTATCCCATCATCTTTCTTTTCTCCTGCCATGAGAGGTCGCTTGGGCATGTGAGAGATTTTGTCCTCAAGAGAAACAAGCTCGAGACCCAATTCTTTGTACCCTGACCTCGTTGGGGACATGCATTAAGACGACAAGGAGCAGATCACTCCGATACCACTGATCCTGATGTTATGAGCAGAACGAAATGAATATAGATTATTAGCAGATGTTTAAAACAAAATACCAGAGTACAGTAAAACTGGTTTTCTATTCAATAAGGAAATAAGCTAAAATTGTAAAATGCAGCGGAAAACAAGCTTTCTGGAATGGTAGCGGCTTATCTCTAAGAAGAGATGTGACGGCTGCGCTCATTCAGAACAAGATCATTACAATGAGGCTCTCAAGGCCTTTTACAATAAACAGGAATGTCAAAAACCCTAGACATCCAAAAACCTAACCCTAGGAGACGAAGTGCCAAAAGTCATGTGGGCCCCGTTTGGGTAAGTTAGTACATCAACTTCCCGGGGTCGTAACTCTTGCATACGATCTCCATTTGGGGCGTACAATAGATTGTTAGAAAGATATATTCAATGAATACAAAAATATATGGCAAATATTGAATACGGCATGCAAAAATGATAGGCGCGTAGTACCCATATTTGCTCGAGAATTCGACACCGAAAAAAACATCGTTTAGTGCCTCAAAATGGCTCCAGAAGTTCAGGACCCCAAAAAATGCTAAAAATAGTATATTACCGAAATTGCCAAAAAACTACTTTGAGCTAGTTGGAAAGGTGGGTGGCCACCTGTTGGCCCGGTTTTGCAACCAGGCTTAGTGCTATGGGCACCTGCTAACTAGTAGCAGCAGTTTCAATGGAAATAAATAACCATAAACTAATTAAACAAGACTATTCATGGATCTAAGCAAAGATATTAAGCAAATAACAAAGATAATTTAAAATCAAGAACAAGAACATATAAGAATAATAAATTTGTATTGAAAGAATGGGGCAAGCAAGTGCTTGCGGAATCAATACCTCTAATGGTGAGGTTGAATGGCTCCAAGGATGAGCAACTCCAATCTCCAATGGTCTCTTCTCCAATGTGGTTTGCAATGGCTAAAATGCTCAGGGGAGATTTCAGCAGCATAAGGATGAGATAATGGATGGATATGAAATGAGGAGCCCCTACCACCTTTTTATAGGTTTTGGTGGTGGGAAATACCATTTGTGGTTTTGTGGAAACCAAATGGTATTGACCAACATGGTTTAGGTACTTTTCCCTCCTTTTTCCTTTTTTGAATAAAAATAATATTTTAATTCCCTTTTTAATATTTTTGGGAATTTGGACCCTTTTTGAGGGTTTTTTATGATTTTCTTGGAAAAATAATCTTTTTTAATGGAAAAAGGGGTGTACTTAGGTCTTTTGGTGACCTTTTGTTGGTTTCAGAGGCTTTTGATGGTGAAAAAGTGGATAAATGGGTCATGTGAATAGGGAAATGAGCTAGTGAGCACTTTTTGGGTGTTAACAGATTGCCCCCTGATGTGTGAGGGCAGGAGCTCATCGTATGGCCGATAGACATCATAGTTCATTTGTCTTTTTCTGGGGTTTTAGGGGAGAGAAGAGATCGGTTGGAGACTGGAGCCACGGCCCTTGGAAGCTGCAAAAACAAAAAATATTACATGGCCTCAATATGAATGAGGTATAATCTCTGATGAAGGACGAGGCGGGCATTCCCATGCTCGTATCAAGACATATACAAAAAAATTAGTCCCAAGAAGGGGGATCTAATACGTAAAGAAATATACTGGTACATCATAATGGTCCAGAGGGGACATTATTGTGGGATATAATCATGATCATGGCTGATCTCAATAACTGATAGACTGGAATAACTGTTGAACTGCTGAAACTGAAGGTGTTCAACATCTGTATGAACTTAATGATTGTGAGCCAACTCTGGGAAGTATTTGTATCTGTATACTCGAGGGAGTATAAAACTGGGGTACATCTGAATACTGTCGCCATACGCAACCCGGATATCTATAGAAAAAATGTAACTGGTTGTATCCATAGGTAGACTCTCAAATGTGGAGGAGTCAGGTGGTATCCGGGGTCTTCGACTAATAACTGAGCGGACGAATTCCCTGTGCGAGTCTCAACGATGCGATCAAGGTGTTGAAGTCGAGCATGTGAGAAACAACCATTTGGAGAGGCACTGAGGAATCTTCTCGAAATGATTCGTAGGTACTCATCATAAATGGGGACGAGTCCAAGACACAGGGACCTCTAGGTCTATCCTCTGGAATAAATGTGGTTGTCGTCGACAGAGGGAGAACAACAACTAACAAGGCAATGATGTTTCCTTGATAGGAGCACGAGGTGTAAAACTGAAGTGTTGTAGTACTGATGGTAGGACTGACATACTTGTGGGAACGGGAAATAAATGGGTCAAAATTGGGTAGACTCAAACTTCCTTTGTTTAGAGCATGATGACATGGTTGACCTGGCGGCATAGGGAACTGACTTGTAGGTGTGGGGATCATCTTTTAGGGACTGAAGGGTATGTACTGACTCTGGGGGGGTGAAGCTAATTGGTAGCTGTCGAGGGAGTTTCAGGGTGACATAATGCAGAATACTCTGAACAAAGGCGACCAAAATGGGGAAGCTGCTATGTGAGTAGACATGATGTGTTGTAGCGCCAAGAGGCACCATTGATTCCTTCTTCGTAGTTTTAATGAGCTCCAAGAAGGGATAAAAGTGTGCTCTGAAATGGTACGGTCCTGTGGATTTTGTGAGCCCAGGACGGCGCATGCTCATGGTTGCTTTCATGTTTAGAGAGTCTGAAAGCAGTAAGTGGACTCTATTGGTGTTCTTTTTCGTAGTTTAGTCTCCAAGGCCCGAAAAAGCATAAAATGATGCGGATGGAGAACTCTTCTAGCCGATGTGACTAGAGTATACCTTTTTCGTAATTAGTCTACGAGGTCCGGAAAAGGGGTAAACTTATACCAGGTAGACGCCCTTTCAGATACGTTTAGCGAGCATGAAAGGAAGCAAGATTGCTCGACGATCTTTTCATTGTTTTAGGAGTCAGAAAAGAGCTTAACAGAAACTCCCTAAGTGCCTTTTTCGTAATTAGTCTACGAGGTCCGGAAAAGGGGTAAACTTATACCGAACAAAAATGGATTGATGAGGGCGAGGAAAGGTCTCAAGCATCGTCATCTGTGCGGAAAATTGGATCCGGTGACATAAGGATTGTCAGAAACGGAGAACGGCTGATGTGGCACGCAAACCGAGGTAACAAGGGGGCGTGGAAAAAATGCCCAAAAAATCTAAAGGTGAGAGCGAGAAATGATCTCAAGCATCATCACGAGCGCGGAAAACTGAATCCGGCTATATAAGGCACGTCGAAAACGGAGAACGGCCGATGTGGCACGCAAACCGAGGCAACGAAGGGGGCATGGGAACGAAATGCCCAGAAAATATAAAGGTGAGAGCGAGAAATGATCTCAAGCATAATCATGAGCGCGGAAAACTGAATCCGGATATATAAGGCACGTCGAAAATGGAGAATGGCCGATGTGGCACGCAAACCGAGGCGACGAAGGGGGCATGGGAAAAAATGCCCGGAAAATCTAAAGGTGAGAGCGAGAAATGATCTCAAGCATCATCACGAGCGTGGAAAACTGAATCCGGCTATATAAGGCACGTCGAAAATGGAGAACGGCCGATGTGGCATGCAAACCGAGGCCATGAGGGAGGCTTAAAAAATGGTCAAAAAATGGACCCCATGAAAACGGGAAAAGGAAGGAACCTGTATGAAGTTCTCGCTGTGCTGATCCCAACGGTACCAACGGTTTGAGAAATGGACTTCGTATGATACCGCAATGGTTGTTGGAAAATTGGTAGATTTTCAATAAATAGGACGTGGGGCCCAAATGACTTGTCATTGTTACGTGCGAGTTTGATAGAGCTGTCAGAGCTATTTCTTGATTTCCGGGAGATTTCACCGTTGGTTTTCGATTTAGCGAGTTGCAGGTAACTCTATTCGCCTTAACCTTGTCAATTATGTCTTTTTTGTTTGGCGGCGGGCCCCCGAAGGCCACGAAATTCCACGTTGACTCTCCAACGTGGAACCGCGCGGGTTTCGGGGCTGAACCTGCAATGAACCGCGCGGGTTTTAGCCTCACAGTCGCGATGTTCATCGCGAGTTCATGGCGGATAGTCGCGATGTTCATCGCGATTGTCCGACAAAAATCCGCGATGTTCATCGCGGGTTTTTGCATGGATCCCGCGATGGTCATCGCGGCTTTTTGTGGAAAAGCCGCGATGGGCATCGCGGCTTTTTGTGTAAAAGCCGCGATGGGATTTTTTTTAAAATTTTTGTGCTGGGGCTAAAGATTTTTTCTGTTTTCCTGGCAGGATGTTGCGGAGATCTCAGTCCGTGTGGCGGGAGAGAGAGATCGATGGTGATCTCATGCTGAGGATTGAGACTGATGGAGGGGTGAGACAGACCCTGGCTATGAGCGGACTTTTGAAGTTCGCTCAGATCCCTCCTATACGTTCAGTGAGACGACTCCTGAACAAGCTCGTGCAGTGGTGGGTGCCGGCAGAGGGTGCCTTCATTATTGGTGGTGAGAGGTTAGAGATCACTCTCACGGATGTATATTTTTTGACCGGGTTGCCTCGCTTGGGTGAGGTGGGTGATATCTTGCCGAGGTTGCCTCCAGGTGTTGATATGGAGGACCTATTACAGACTTTCTGTGTGGATGATGCTGTTTTGGTAAACAGCTCTATTAGTCTGAGATCCCTACGTGAGTGGGATATGCGAGCTGTTGGTGCCTGCGTTCTGCGGGTATTGGGTGCTGCTGCACCACATCGTATGTCTGGGGGGCAGACGATGATGGTGGATTCCGTTCTACAGGGTACTTATTATGCCTGGGCGCAGATGTTCCTGGATGGTGTCCGGAGAGATCTGGACAAGGCCATTAGAGAGGGAGGCGAGTTTTGTTATGCCTCGTTCTTATGCTGTTTTTTCTTCGAGCGGGTGCCGACCTTGCGGCCACGGGAACCCGTTCGTGCTGGTCTTCCGAGTGAGCCTCGTATGATGAGGTGGGGGCAGATGATGCCCCGTGCCGGCGGTGGTGTCCGCGGCTACTTCACGGAGGATTTCTATCAGCAGTGGGAGCAGATGCCTCTGGTGATTGAGGACTATCCCTACGCCGGCATGGACTACCGAGGTGACGCAGAGATGCCTCGTGCCCCAGGACAGGCCTGGAGCCTAGACGGTATGTTTTGTGTTTTATTTGATATTATATCATATGTTGTTTGATTTATCATTGATGATTTTTTGTATAGTATCTGATGGCTTACTTGCTTTGTGCAGATGTGGGTCCAGTGCCACCACCTGACTATGTGGCTCGGCAGGGGCGGGCGATGGTGGTCGCTCATCCACCTGTACCTGTACCTCCTCCGCGTGGTGGAGGATATGCAGCTCGTGGGCGAGGGGTTGGCCCTGATGATGACGCCATAGATGGTGTCCGACGTACCTTTGCCCAGATCCTAGCTGGGCTCCCCGAGGATGGTTGGAGAGACCTGGATCGGGATATTTTGCAGGGATGTCTCGGTGCGCCGCCTGAGTGGCAGTCGCTCCTGTTGAGGACAGCGGTGCTCGCGGCGAGGTGCGGGGATGGTAGAGGAGATGCTCCGGCAGGGCCGGATCAGGGGAGGATACGTCTGAGGGACGATCCAGCGGGGCCAACAGAGCGGCGAGTTCGGGGTCGTCCTGACCCGACGGGGCTTGCGGAGGAGGATCCGGAGGAGGAGCCGGAGGATCCTAGGGATCCGGATGAGTAGATGATACTGTATCTGCCCCCAAATGATGATGAGCATATGGGGAAGTATTTTTTGTATGACAGATGTATTTTTGTATATCGGGTGCTGCGGGCACTTATGACATGTTGACTATTTGATTTATATATATATGTGGATATATATTTGTATATATTGTCGTGTATGCACGTGGATGCACCTTTATCTTTTGTATATGCCCGTGGAGGCACCTGTTATGCACGTGGATGCAGTATGTTTGTTGATTTATGTATGCCCGTGGAGGCACCTGTTATGTACATGGATGCATTATTGGTTTTTTGTTTTATGCCCGTGGAGGCACATGTTATGCACGTGGATGCAATATTGGTTTTTTGTATATGCCCGTGGAGGCACGTGTTATGCACATGGATGCATTTTTGTTTATGGATATGGCATGATGTGATTGGTGTGCCAGTCGAGGACACTGTTGGCCATGTTATCTGCTACACTATTGAGGTGTCTTGGGACATGTGTGAATGTAATGGATTCAAACTGTCTAACCATTTGTTTAGTGCACAGGAATTTTCTGAAAAGACAGGGATCGCGTACCTGGTAATCATTATTGAGCTGGGAAACTAGGAGTTGTGAGTCCAAGAAAACGTTGAGGTGACGGATGCTCATTTGTAGAGCGGCGGCCAGGAGACCGGTCACGGCATCGTATTCAGCTTGATTATTGGTAGCGGCACCTAAACATACTCCGTCAATGTGAATTAACTCATGTGAAGGGGAGTATATTACCCAAGCTGCGGAGGCGAGATTGGGAGACCAACGGCTTGCACCATCAGCGAAACTGACATGGCCAAGTGGAAGAGGCTCCATCTGTGGTCATGCAGAGAAAAACAAATACTTAGGTTTTTTGAAATTTTTTGTGAACAAAAAATGTATGCCTATACTAAAATGGACGATAGTGTTCGTCAGATTTTCTATGGGTAAAATCGTTTAAGGTACAACCCATTGCGTGGGTTGCGTAGGGTGTTGCCTTCTGAGTCGGTCAGAATGTATGCCCCCTGCCCAAGGAAGGTGTGTATGATGTAGGGGCCTTGCCACATAGATACGAACTTTCCTTTCCCGGTTTTATCATGAGCTTGATCGTAAGCGAGGACAAGGTCTCCCTTCGAAAAGGTTCTTGGGTGGACGCGTTTGTCGTAACTTAGTTTCGATCGTTGTTTAGCAGCTTCCATGTTTTGAATGGCTGTGCGCCGATCTTCATCGGCCTGCTCTAGGAGCAGTAAACGTTGCTCGATCGGGGAAGTGTCCGGTAGGAGTTCAACGGCAATATGTAAGGCTGGGATCTGGCACTCAATAGGGAGGACGGATTCGACACCGTGAACTAGATGGAAAGGGGTAAAACCAGTGGCGGTTTTGGTTGAGGTGCGGTAGGCCCATAGTGCCGGGAACAGCATGTGGTGCCAATTGGATTTGTGCTTGTCTACAGTACGTTGGAGGATGGTCTTCAAGATTTTATTGATCGCTTCGACTTGGCCGTTTCCTTGGGGATAGTAAGCGGAAGAGAAATGGTGTTCAAATTTTAACATGGTTGACAATTCCTTCCAGACGGCATCTTCGAAGTGAGAGTCGTGGTCAGAGACTAGTTGCTGTGGTACTCCGAAACGAGCGATAACATGATTGAAGAAAAACCGTGCTGCAGTGTCGGCTTTGCAATTATAGGTCGGCATGGCTTCTGCCCACTTGGTGAAATAGTCTACAGCCACAATGATGTGTTTGTGACCGCCGGCTGACGTGGGGTTGCAGTCGAGGAAGTCGATGGCCCATTTACAGAATGGTCCAACAGTGACGACTGGATGAAGGGGGGCGGGGGGGGTTCTTGCTTTGGGGGCAAATAGTTGGCAGTTCTGGCAATGCTTGACTGCGGTGATGCAATCAGTGAACAATGATGGCCAAAAATAACCGGCCCGAATGATTTTATAGGCAGTGGCCATGCCGGAGAAATGGCCTCCGCAGGCACCGCTATGACAATCATTGAGGACTTGTTCTGCCTCACTATGGGATAGGCAGCGGCGTAAGATAGTATCAACGCCGCGTCGGTAAAGTACATCCCCAATCAGGAGGTATCAGGGGGCGTGGTGTCGTATGCGACGGCGTCTGTCGCGATCGATGTGTGGTCGGAATTTTTGCGTACGAAGGTAAGTCAAAATGTCTCCGTACCAAGGGTCGTCAGACGCAATGATGAAGATTTGCTCGTCAATCAGGTCCGTTTGGATAACGGGTGATGTTGAAGAGGATGGGAGGTCTGTGATGAGGTGAGCAAGCGCAAGGGCTTTAGTGCTTTTGGGAGTTCTGAAAGTGAGGTCATATTCCTGGAGGATAATGACCCATTTAGCAACACGACCTTGTAGGAGCCGGCGGGTGAGGAGATAGACCATAGGGTTGGAGTCGGCCACGACCGTGGTGTGACTGAGTAGAATGTAATGTCGCAATTTTTGTACGGAAAAGACTACAGCTAGGGCTAATCTTTCCTCGTATGGGTAATGCAGAGGTGGGCCAGACAAGGTCTGGCTGACGTAATAAATCACATGCTCTCGGTGTGAGGCATCTTCTTGGACCAAAACTCCGGACACAGCATGTTCGGATGCCGAGACATAAAGGGTGAAGTCTTGAGAGAAATCTGGTGGGGATATCAAGGGGGCTTGTGTGAGAGCTTTCTTGAGGTCTTCGAATGCCGTGTCTGCTTGCTCATCCCAAACAAAGGGTATGTGGGTACGGAGTAAGCGTAAGAAACCGTGAACTTTGGTTGCATAGTTAGGAACGAAGCGCCTAAGGAAATTGGACCGTCCTTTCAAGCTCTGAAGCTGCCGAAGCGTGCGAGGAGGGGGAAGTTCTAAGATGGCTTTGACTTTCAGGGGATCGACAGTGATTCCGTCTTGGGAAACAATGAAACCCAACAACCGGCCCGCCGGGACGCAAAAGACACACTTGTGTGGGTTCAAGCGGATTTTATATTTGCGACAACGCAGGAAAACTTACCGGAGGTCGTTAAGGTGGTCTGATCGTTTTCGGGAACGAGCTGTGAGGTCGTCAAGATAGACTCGCAGGATATGGACCAAGTCGTGAAAACAGTAGGTCATGGCTCGCTGGAAAGTGGCACCAGCATTTTTAAGGCCAAATGGCATGACGCGATAGGCAAAGGTGCCCCATGGGGTGGTAAAGGCGGTCTTGTACTGATCCTCCTTGCGGATGTGAATCTGGTTATATCCGGAAAACCCGTCCATGAAGGATAGGACTTCATGGCCCGCACACTCATCAATGAGTTGGTCAATGAATGGCGTGGGGAAATTGTCTTTTGGACAAGCGTGGTTTAAATAACAGAAGTCGGTGCATACTCTGAGGGTGCCTTGCTTTTTGTTGACCGGAACGGGGTTCGACACCCAGGTGGTGTATGGAATGGGATAAATGAATCCTGCTTTGCGGAGTTTTTCGACCTCAGCTTTAACGGCAGGTAGTTTGGAAGGGTGAATGGGTCGCTGTTTCTGACGAACAGGGGGTACCTCAGGCCATGTATCAATGTGGTGTTCAATGATGGCGGGGTCAAGACCAGGCATCTCGGTATAGGATCAGGCAAAGACATCACGGGACTCTTGAAAGAGCTTTTTGTATGCCTGAGTTTCTGCTTGAGTGCAAGATGCGCCCAGTGAGATGAGCTCAGGTTTCCCTGATGTTGTGGAAATGTCTATCTGTATAGTGGGGGAAATGTTCGACATGTTCCCTTCTTCAAAGGCATCCGGTGCTGGGATGGGGTCCTTTAACCAATCGACCTTAGTGGGTATGAAATCTTTCGATTCGACCGATAGCTGGTTGGATGCGTTGGATGTAGATGCTTCCGGGAGGAAGTACGAGCGATGATGCATATCATCCCAAGGGTAGTCGGGTGCAGTTAGTGTCTCCAAAATTTGCTCATCAGTATTGAAGTAGTCAGACCATAAATCAAGGGGTTCTGGTTTGAAGGTTGTTGAAATCATATATATTGTATTGACTTCTTCCGACGAGGATGATGGCGGGGGGTGGATCTCCTCGATGAGGGGAGGAGATATCTCTAAGTCGACGTTGTTTAACTCGTACAACGCTGCTCTATAGTCAGGTAGATCAGGACAATGGTGAGAGTAGTGGCCGTAAACACTGCATATAGCACAAGGATGATTGGTGCGCAGTGATTTGTCGCGAGGCTGTAGAGGTGGCTCTAGTCTAACTACTGGGATGCTGATGTCATCGTCCAACATATTCATATGCTCTTGGAGTGCCGGTAAGTGTGGGCATTGATGAGTTGGATGGCCTATCTCATCGCACAACGAGCATTTAGGGGGAGCTCGAAACACCGGTGGGGGTTTAACTGCCTTAGGAGGTGGTATGGCAGTGTATGGTTGTGGACCTCTGCCCCCAGTGGGCTTGATAGGAGGGGGAGGATTTGTTGACGACGAAGGGATATTGAGGTTAGGAGGAGGTTTCGTTGACGACGAAGGGATTGCGACACCCGGAGGAGGTTGATTTGTGGTAACAATAGGTTGTACTGGTTGGAGGATGACGTTTGGTGTCGGCGGTCGAACGGGAGGCGGAATATACCACACGGGTAATCCCAATGTTAACCCGGGTAGACTAAGGGTAGCCATAACCGGGGCGCTTACTACACCTGAAGGAGGAAATAGGAAGGGGATGGTGTGGATGGGTGTAACACCAATGTGACTGGGGATCAATGGTGGTTGACTACCGGATGTTTGTGTATTCTGTGAAAGAGTACAGAGGTTTGCGACTTGGGTCTCTGGTGACGGTGGTGGAATGGCCTGAAATGTAGAGGTCATTGGTGTATCTGAATAAAGTCCGGGTCCCAAAGAAGAGACAAAGGAGGTAGTTGCACTAGAAGTTGGTTGTTCAATCATGGGAAGAACATTTTCGGGTGCTGCAGGGGCATTGGGATCATAGTATGTGAGTTGGTTGATTTTGACCACGCGTCCCTCGTGGGGGAACATCATGGTGCGAAAAATGGATGAGGCGACCGCTTTCATGGCGTACATGTAACTGCGGCCGAGTAAAAGGTTATAATCGAGCTGGGCATTAATGACCTCTATGTCAATGAGTACAGTTTTCCCACCTAATTGGACGGGGACCTTGGGTAGTAAACCTTGAGGTTGAGCTGACCGACCGTCGTAGGCCCGCAATGCAGTGGTGGATTGCTGGAGAGTAGGGGATCCCAACTTCTGCCAAAAAAATGTGGACATGACGCATGTGGAGGCACCCTCGTCGATGATACATCGATGGATGACAAGATTTCGAATAGAAACGGAAACTTGGACTGCTATGGTGGAAGGCAGCCGTGGTTCAGACTGGTCTAAATCAAAGGTCATCAATTTAGAATCATTTGGGTCAATCGCCCCAATGGCGGAAAGTAAAGTCTTGCGCTGAGTAGGACAGTTTTTTAAGACTTCTAACGCAGACATGGCTGCGGGAGATTGAGCTAAGTCATCTACCATGTTGTAATTGGACGCAGCCCGTGCATTGGGGTTGTTGTTGATTCGGCAAAGGGGGGAAGCGAGGTGCTTTAGAAGCGCCATCGAGTGGAACCTGAGGTATACGCAATGTCTGATCAGTGGGATGAGCATTAGTATCCTTTTCAGCGGGGGGGGCTTCAGAAGTCGGTCCGTATTGATTCCGACGGGTTTGGATATTGACGTCGGCAGTGGACATCATCAATAAATGATGGGTGCCTGAATCAAACATGGGTTGGTCCGGAGCTGCGTAAGTAATTTGTTGTGGTTGCACGTTGCCCTGTGGGGGGGCTAATTGCTGAGTGTTCACCACTCCTTGTGTTGGAAAAGGGTTTTGTAGTACCAAAGGTTGTTGTGGAGGTGGTGGGGGGTTGGGTGGCGGTTGAGGAGCTGCCTGCCCTTGACGATGGGCGTCATTTGTCCATAGTTGTCGAGCTCACTCCAGATGTGGGCAAGCGTGGGTATAGTGACCATAGACACCGCAAATGGAACAAGGATGGTTTGTTCGTAAATTAGCGTTTTTGGCTTGCTTAGGTGGTCGATCAGGATTCTGATGAGTAGGCGCCGCGTTATTGTTTTGCGGAGGATGGGTAGGTTGTGGAGCTTGGTTATGGTTTTGATTGTTTCCACGGTTGCGTCCTCTTCCGCGGTTTGGTTGCCCACCCTGGTTGCGTTGGTTATTTTGGTATTGGGGCTGATGTTGTTGTGCATACACATGCCCTTGAGCATTGGGGGGATTCTGAGGAGCTGCAGGTGCGGGAGCAGGTTGCGGTGGATAGTATGCAGGTGGAGCTGGGGGTGGTCCAGTTGCCTGTTGGGGTTGTTGGTACCCTTGAGCTGGTGGAGGTGTGAGGTTAGCTGGTGCAACCGGTTGTGGGTAATGCATGGGCTGTTGTGGGAACTGCATGGGGGTCTGTACCGTAGGTTGAGCATAGTATGTAGGAGGTACATATGCTGATGGCGCTTGGCCATAACAATGTTGTGGACAAGAGGGTCCATGAACGTGATGGGTCTGGTTTGTTGGAGCATAAGAAGTTGTCGCTCCGGAACTAGATGTAGCCCTAGAAAGGTCTGGGGTAGGCATGGTGCTCACCATACTGAAAGGTTTTGCTTGCGGTGTAATTTGGCCAATAATGCCATCAGTGGCATGTGATGCCCCCGGTGTGTCACCGCGTGCAGAGTCGCCTCGTGGGGCGTCCGGTATGATCGTGTATAGGTAACCCGACTGGGCGTAGATGAGATCAAACTGTTGGGCTTTGAGGATGGCCTCTTCTTCAGACTGGGGTATTTCAGATGCTACATCCTTCGCAATGAGAGGAAGGAGGGATTTTAGAAACCAATCTAGGAAGATTCGGTCGTCTAATTTGATTTTGCATAGGCTTCGGCGCCGACGCCAATCATGAATATGGTCAGTGATATGCGTGGCCGTGTTTTGTCTGCAAGATAGTAGGATCTCGACGCCCGCATCATAGCGGACAGGTAACTGAAAGAATTGTAGGAAAGTCGAGGCAAGGGAGGTAAAAGTGGCATGCGTCCCATGGTGCTGCTCGATATACCATTTGGCTGCGGAGCCAGTGAAGGTGCGTTGTAAAAGACGAAGGAGGATTGAGTCATCCACTATGGAGTTGGAGGAACACCATAAATGGAAGGACATGATGTGGTTCTGGGGGTCTTCTCCTGCCTTACCCTCAAACTTAGGGATGTCAGAGGGGAGTTTGGTGGGCATTTGAGGCCACGCCGGATCATGTCTGATGGGGTCATTTGTGAGCCTAGCTAAATCTGGCAGGTTCAGACTTGCCATGTATGGTAGACTAGCAGATGTGGTGACTGGAACTGGGACATGCCTGGCCATAGTGGTATGGTGTAGGGGTCCAGTAGCGCCTAAAGGTATGCTAGGTATGGAGGGTATATGGCCTCCAATAGGTGTAGTCTGGTATGGGCCAGCGCCTCCAAGTGCAACTTGGGTTACACTTGGGTTAGGAATCGCACTAGGGATTCCTGGGATAGCACTTCCAAGTGCAACATGGGTTGCACTTGGGTTGGGAATCGTACTAGGGATTCCTGGGATGGGGTTTGTGGAAACCAAAGGGGGTATGATCCCCATGTTGGGTATACCCATGACAGGTGGTGGCCCTGTGTTAGGCATTCCTAAATGTGGAGTGTTACCCGTATTGGGCATACCCAGAGGGGTGGTTGTTGCCGTGGATGGTACTCAGGCTTCCGGAACCATCCTCGCGACTTCAACCCTCCTAAGGGAGAGGCCTTCCCACAAACTGGTTGTGACCACGCCAAAAAGTACTAAGAGATTTTAGCTCCCTAATTGGACAACTTCTATGTCTCAGATGTAAGAACTGAGGGGTGTTATTGGAACACCTATCCCCCCAATACTACCTAGCTACAAGAATTCTTTTAGTGTTCCCCAAGTGGGGTTAAAAGTGTGTTCAAATTAGGGTACGTTTTTAAGGCTTAGTTCAATTAAGTGATCGTGTGAGTGCACGTGAGGTGTTGTAAACTGAACTTGAAAAAATTAAATGCTTTATAGGAAATTTTCAAAAAATAAAGGATTTTTCGAAAATAAAAAGCAAATATTTATGGCTTTTTCACTAAAAAGGAATTTAAATGCTTTTCAAAAAATAGCTCAAAAAACAAAGGATTTCTTGGATTTATGAAAGCAAATAATAGACTTCTTTTTAAAAGAAATAAATGGATTTCTTCGTTTCAAGAAAAAATTGCTAAGGGCAAGATTTTTAAAGAAGTAAACAGGAAAAAATTTGAATCTAGATGAAAATGCAAAATGAGTCTTTCTTTCACTTTCTTGAAAATTTTTAAAAAGATTTCTAGATATGCACTTTAAATAGTAAATTTTTTTTCAAAGCTGTCAAATATGCAGAATTTAATACTGTAAAAAATGTGCTATGGGCAGAAAGTACAGTAAAACATTTTTTCAAAATCGAGATGGCCGAATGAAAAATTCAGCCGCGCGGGTTTTGACAGAAAAACCGCGATGGACCGCGCGGGTTTTTGTCGCACAGTCGCGATGGACCGCGCGGGTTTTGGCCGCACAGGCGCGATGGGCAGCGCGGAAATTGGCCGCGAAGCCGCGGTGCGCAGCGCGGAAAAACGCAGAAAGGTCGCGATGGACTGCGCGACTGTCTAGCAGAAAGCCGCGATGGACTGCGCGGAAAAACGCAGAAAAGTCGCGATGGACCGCGCGACTGTCTGGCAAAAAGCCGCGATGCGGAAGCCATGCACGGAAACCGAGAAACGAACCCGAAAATTGAAAAATTTCGGGCTGTTTATGGGGCCAAAACTCAGGGCAGCAATGGATCTGCTGTCTAAGATGGCAGATCTATGGATCTAAAGGTTAAAAACTCATAAAAAACTAAGATTAAAGGCAAAACTAGAGATCTATAGTTCAAACCAAAGCGGAGCCAAAAACTATTGGCCCGGTTTTGCAACCAGGCTTAGTGCTATGGGCACCTGCTAACTAGTAGCAGCAGTTTCAATGGAAATAAATAACCATAAACTAATTAAACAAGACTATTCATGGATCTAAGCAAAGATATTAAGCAAATAACAAAGATAATTTAAAATCAAGAACAAGAACATATAAGAATAATAAATTTGTATTGAAAGAATGGGGCAAGCAAGTGCTTGTGGAATCAATACCTCTAATGGTGAGGTTGAATGGCTCCAAGGATGAGCAACTCCAATCTCCAATGGTCTCTTCTCCAATGTGGTTTGCAATGGCTAAAATGCTCAGGGGAGATTTCAGCAGCATAAGGATGAGATAATGGATGGATATGAAATGAGGAGCCCCTACCACCTTTTTATAGGTTTTGGTGGTGGGAAATACCATTTGTGGTTTTGTGGAAACCAAATGGTATTGACCAACATGGTTTAGGTACTTTTCCCTCCTTTTTCCTTTTTTGAATAAAAATAATATTTTAATTCCCTTTTTAATATTTTTGGGAATTTGGACCCTTTTTGAGGGTTTTTTATGATTTTCTTGGAAAAATAATCTTTTTTAATGGAAAAAGGGGTGTACTTAGGTCTTTTGGTGACCTTTTGTTGGTTTCAGAGGCTTTTGATGGTGAAAAAGTGGATAAATGGGTCATGTGAATAGGGAAATGAGCTAGTGAGCACTTTTTGGGTGTTAACACCACCGATATCCACCTGGATCATCTGTTGAGTAATTCAATGTGCAATTATTGTGAGTAAATTTCAGTGTTCTTGACTAGTTGTGTGAGATATTTTGTGAGAGTGTGTAATTTCTTGATCAGATCTTGGTGTGAACTAAATTTCACATGAATAAGGATTCCACATGCAACACTCCTCATCACCCCCTCGATCTGATAAATTTTTTGGGTCAAATGAGGTAGTTGGGGATAGGGGTTGGGATCGCACCTAGGAGTTGGTGGCCCACTCAGTGGGTTCTCCTGGAAGCAGGTCGATATTGGGAAGATACAAGCCCAACACCTTGGAACTCACTTATGTCAAAATATTTGACTTGTAAACCAAGTGCAAACTCATCCCACAGTTGTCGATGGAAGTACTGTGGAACCTCCCTATTATTGTAGGGAGGTTTATCATAAACCATGAACCACCTATGCATCCAATTATCACTCCATGGTTGGAAATGACACCAATCCATTAAGACACGTGGATTTCTAACGTCTGGTGGTTTTTGTGTTCTTGGATCGGTGAACATATTGTATAATTGGGCCTTTGTAATATTCAATGCTTTTATTTCCTCTTTGGAAATGCCTGTGGAATAATACTCATGCATCCTAGCTCTATATTCGGTCATGTCAGTCAATTGGCGATGTGCATGGATGAGAGAGTCAATTGAGCTCTCAATTGAGGTGGAAAGGGACACTCGATATGGTTCCCCTGTGTTTCTTAATTCTCGAGTATGCACTCTCAATTCATTTACGTAATGGTTCAAGTTGTCTTGGTCAAAATTTTGTTGGGTTTTTTTGTCATGTCCCCAGTCACCTCGGTGCCCTTTAGAGGTAATGGGGGGACTCAGAATATCGACCTGATAATTTTTCTTGATCTAAACACTCTGTCATGTCCCCTCCCATCGATCTGACTCCAAAGGGAATATGAGCAACATAGGAGGGGTGCTAATTTTCGCCCCCAATTTAACATTATGAAATTATTCACAACTAAATGTGTGTGCAATGCATAATAAACATACACAACGGAATTAAACCATATTAACACACACACAAATGCATTTACCAACATTTCATCATGGGAATGATAACAACATAATGCACAGGAATTCAGTTCCATTATTTAGCTGGATCAATCTATGCATTCTGACATAAAAAAAAATCATTCATAGATATATAATTGGCATAATCATAGGAACCAAGAAACACCTATCTTTTAATTGAAATCACCAAGAAACTGGTTATGGACTGCAACGTTCCAACCCAAACGTAGGTCTCTTCCTGGCTTATATTCTTTTAGCACTGAGAGACCACCTCCGAGATGGGGCTATGTATCCACTAAGGAGGAACTACTTAGGTTCACTCATAGCCTTAGGCACAATCATTTAGGCTCAACCAGCACACAGTTGGCTCTATCAAGCAAGTGGGTAGACAGGGAAGGCGTTTTCTAAGCCAATGAGCTCAACCACAGAGATACAGGAATATCTAATTGGATTCAGACAGACTAGGTACCCCCATCACCTCCACTCTCAGCCTAAGTAAAGTCCCCTTCTCTGCTACATGGTCCCTCGAGCGCCACTTCCCTTAGCGTTGACCTGAAAAGGTATGGTTGGTCCTGAATTCTAAACCAAAGATAATTGAGCCTTCATTGGCTCTACCATGAAATATGACCCCCTGGTCTCTCTCCCATTGTGATCCACTCTTGGATATTCCTCAATTTCTGCCGACGTGAATCTCAATCATGGATTTCAACTTTCGGGCCCAAAAATATGGGTTCTCCCATGAATTTCAGAGCTCTTCACACTCTCAAATTCACCTTGGGGTTTATATTTATGGATTCCCCATCGAATTTCACTTCCTGCACAAATTGCTCGGTGATTTATGCATTTCAAAATGTAGCTTCTTTCCAAGTTTCGATTTTTGGTTTTTCCATAGCTAGGAATGCTTAGCATGCTCAGAATAGCAGTCTGGTTGTTCCCCAATGGAATGGGGATTAGGTAAAATGTCCTCCCATGAGGTAGAGTGACTTGTGGGTTAAGTAAACAGATTCCATAGTCTGCCATACGAATTTATGGGCTACCCATGCTCCATTGAATCCATGGACTAATTTCTAAATTACTTCCTTACAACATAAATAAATGACAGCAAGGAAAGTCAAAGTGGTTTCTCAAGGTGACATTTGGTAGCATGGGGTTCAATCCCATAACTCCATCACCTCTCCCTAGTGGATACACATATCCCCCTTATTTTAGTTGCATCCATAGCCATCCCCTTGGTATTTTATTTGCATTATAATTATTTACATGCTTTTACAATTTCCCCATGGCTTACTAGCAGATGGATAGAACAATATAAAATATCATCCCTTTAAGGCTAAGCATTCACTAGCGGGGCCTTGGCCTTGAGTTCCACGCTAGGGATCATACATCACATATGCATAATATTTAAATATCATTTTGATACATTCTAAGGGACAAAATGGGGGTATTAAATTCCCCTCCCCCTTAGAATAACACTGTCCTCGATGTTCCAATACTTAGGAATACTTACACATTGTTTACACATGTCCAAAATTCAAAAAATGTGGTAGGTTTTCCCTACATTTCATCTTTTACTTTGGGTTCTTAGGGATCATACATCACATATGCATAATATTTAAATATCGTTTTGATATATTCTAAGGGACAAAATGGGGATATTAAATTCCCCTCCCCCTTAGAATAACACTGTCCTCGGTGTTCCAATACTTAGGAATACTTACACATTGTTTACACATGTCCAAAATTCAAAAAATGTGGTAGGTTTTCCCTACATTTCATCTTTTACTTTGGGTTTTCAGGACCAAGACCTTTGGCTTCTATAGGCTGCTCCTGTTGGTTTTGACCTTCCATCTCCACATGTGGGTATTGCTCCACAACAATCCCTTCCTTTTCTTTACCTTCTAGCTGATCCACAACTCTGGAAACTTTATGGCTACTATCTTTCTTGCTATCCTTTGTTGGGATGTTACGGAGGCAATGTTTTCCTCCATATTTCCAACATTTCAGTGGCTGCTTTTTCTTTACATGCTCAGTTTCCTTTGAGTCTTCCAGCCTTGAGTGTTTCTTAATTGAATGATTGGGTGAATGCCTCCTCATTGACCTACTGTCATTTCCACTGCTGATAGCTTCTAGAATGCCTTTTACCTCATTTTGCAGAAAAGTAGAGTCCTGCAAAACCTTGTGGTTCATCTCATTCTGTTGCTTTTATAGCTTGAGCATTTCCTCAATATTTTCTTGGGTCTTGGCAATTGTTTGAAGAAAATTTTCAGCCAAATCAAATAGCTTTTGGTTTGCTTCCATGGTCAATGTGCACAACTGCCCACACTTTGCTTAGTAACAACACTTGTCTTGTAATAGCTACAAGCAATTGGTTTAATTTTCACTTGTGAAATTCATCATTGCAAATCTTGTTAGGCCAAGCATAACATAAGCATTAAGATCAGTAAATTACTTTCCCACTTGGAATGGAAAGTTCATGCTTTATCCATAATACTTCCACACATTTCATGCATGTCCATCATGCAAATGAACTCATTCATGTTCATCCTTTCACAGGGAATTAACTAATTCAACATTCACAATTTATTCCAAGCAAAATAAACACAATCAACTTTCAGCCATAATATGCATTCAACAATTTTTTGTCTCTAAAATGCATCAATCAAAAAAGAAAGAGAAGAGTACGAGTCCCCCCCTATTAATATTGTTCCAATATGGAGCCCCACCAAAACTGTGGTTGCATGCTCCTTGGTCTCTTTAACTTCAAATGTGAATGCTTGACTCACCTTTTCCTTGTTTTGGTGATGACACTTGGTGTCTAAGGTCTGTCCAAGGCTTCTCAACCAAGGAACCCCTCAACATGGTTTTCCTACAGAACCTTTGGCTGCTAGGACCCACACAAGTCCACTAGCACCATTTCCCATTGCTACTCATACTGAGCTTTCCAGGACAGTCACATGTCCCAAATGCATCCTTAGGATTCCTTCAAGGTTCTTGCTTCCCGCAATTACCTAGGTTTCAACAAAGAAACAACAGTGTATCAACTTGGTTGTTGTAAGACTTGTACATGAATTTTTTCATTATTTGGAATAAGAAATAGATGATAATTAAATACTTATCTGTATTGGATGCCTTCACGTTAGTCCACAGGCTCCTTCTTTGATTTACAAGCCTTGGATCACATGCGGATACAATAACGAATGTTTTCCCAGCACGCAGGATGGTCCACAACATTCAATTACCAACCAATGCACTGACGGGATTTACCAAGAATTTAACGAATGTTTGGCCAGTATGCAGGCTACTCCACAACATTCAATTCTGAGCCAGTGCACCGACTATATTTACCAAGCTTTTATGGTGCTAAACCAGTCCCATACTTGGTTTTCCGTCTCCATTTCCAAGCCAACACTTCCATCTGGGTCAACAGGACAATGGAAGGAAAATGCACCATAACCATTTCCAAATAAAGGGATCTACTATGGAGCCATAGGAATATCAATGGGTTCCATCCAGTCTCGGCACCAACCTCACCTCCACTCACAGCCCGATTAACGTCCCCTTCTCTGCTGCACAGTCCTCGGGTGCCCCTTCCCTAAGTGATGTCCTGGGTAGGTGCAGGTGGTCCTCACTACTGAACCAATAGATATTTTATGCCTTTTACAAATATCGCCACATTCTAGTCACAATGCCCAACCAACATACTGACTGGATTTATTAGGCAATGGAACAACCACTCACACACATAATGATGGTACCCCTTCTTCACTTTGCTTCTTTAGTAATCAATTCAAATCTGAATTTCATAACCAGTCATTAGTCATTTGGAAGTCATGAGACTCTTCTCATAATTTTTGGATTTTGCACATGGTAGATTCTAGTCTTTACTATGGACTTACATGCATTTCTACACCCAAGACATTTCTAACTGAAATCTGAAAATTTCAATCAGCCAAACAATTTGTGAGTATGGATGCATATAATATTTTCATTGTTACAACATTCACTAATGTAATCTTAGAATTATAATACTCAATAATTCAAACACTATCAATTGTTATTATCTCAAAGACGATGAAATACATCTACTATTTGTGCATCTGATCACAATAAAATTGCAAAATACAGTCACATTATCTATGCAATTTAAATAAAACTTCCAATATTCATGATTACAAAATCATATCATTTCATGCAACTCTGACCTTCCAACAAAGCATCCTCGTAGCCCATCAAACATGACTACCTTCTTCATGCAATCATTTTCCAGCATCCATGGCAGCTCAGGAAATGATCACTACAACAAATACATGAATTAGCGTCTGTTTTAGCTTCCTTTTTAGCGCCCACTATCATTTGTAGTGTATTTTTCATCATTTTTTGTACAAAGTGGGCGTTTTTTCCACGAGATGCCGCTTTTAATGGTGTTATTTGCATCCTTTTTTGAAAGTAGATGTTAACTGGGATGCTAATTAGCAACCCAGTTAACGTCCCAATTAGCATCCCAATTAGCATCCCAATTAACATCCATAATAACATCCCATTTAACAAACAGAATAGCCTCCAAAATAATGTCCAAAATAGCGCTAGGTATAGAGTAAGCGATTGCGCTAGGAATTTTGAAAGGAATTACGCCAGGAATTGCGCTAGGAATTGCGCCAGGAATTGCACCAGGAATTCTGAAAGGAAATACACCATGAATTGCACCATGGAAAATGTCCGATATAGCGCCAGGTATAGAGCCAAACATATCACCAGGCATAGTTCCTAGAATTGCTCTAGGAAGTTCGAAAGGAATTGCGCTAGAGAAAAGAGCCTGGAAAACTCCAATGTTGCGCCAGGAATAATGCTAGGCATGTTGATAGAAGTAGCACCTAAATGGACATTTTGGAAACTAAGAGACCCTAATTAATCGTAAATAAACCTAAGGAATCCTATGGTCCATAACGACATTATAGTGTGCCTAATGGCATGCTGATGCATATATCGACAATTATAAATATGGCAATGATGATTTATACAATATTTAATAGGATGTTGATGACGGCGATGACATCAATGTCAATAATGATGATGCAAGTTATTATAGCACTATTTGATATTGGTTGGGCCTAATGGAAACATAATTCATCTTAATAGCATCGGAGTGACCATAATATCCCCTAGATGACCCTAATCGCATCTGACTATCCCTACAACATTTGAGTAACCCTAATGAAACTTGACTCACCGTAAAAGTATGAGGATGATCATGTTGACGATGCACGATGGCAAGGATGTTGATGATGATGATTATGATGATGATAATGTGGCTGATATGAATGATTATGATCATGATGATATATGATCGGATGCCAATGACGATGATGATGATGATGATTTTGATATGTACTCATGTATGGTGTTGATGATGATGGTTATGACGGAGATGATATCAATGTCAATGATCATGATTCATGTCATAGTACTTATGGATCTTTATTTATCGCAGTGGCACCTAAATTACCGTAATCATGGAACTTTTGGATCTCGATTGGTCCTAATGTGGGGTAAATTACCTTAATGTCACCTAAATTTCTCTAATGGAATTTGATTTTCACCAACAACATTTGATAGACCCTAATGGCATCTAATTGACCCTAACAACATGATTATGATGCATTATGATAATTATGATGGAGCTTATGGATATGATTGGATAATTATAAGACTATATCATCCATTCTTGCAAGGAAGTAGGGTTCCTTGCTCATTATTATCACAATTATATTGATGATGACAATGATGTACTTGATGACTATGATGATGTTGAATTATTGTATGATGACGATGATGATGTCGATGTCAATGATGATTATGCATGTCGTAACACTTCTAGATCCTGATTGATCCTAATGGCACCTAAATGTCTGTAACGACATCTAAATGACCCTACTATCACCGAAATGACTGTAACGACATCTAAACGACCATAACAATTACATGACATGAATCCTAATGGTGATGAGTGATTATGAACACTAATGGCATATGAATTACCAAACTTTATCTCCCACCTGAAACTTATGTGGCACCTGATGTTGATCATGGCGCTACTTGTACTTGGCATTAGACTTCTATAGATAATCTTGAACCTGTTGGTGGATATGCTGGATCCGTTCAATGAAACGGGTGGCTTTGTTAACTTCTGGGGATGAGTCGGCCGAGGTGGTTGCCAAGGGAAGTGCAACATCCATGGGGCCCAATGGTTGGAATCCCAACCCCACCTGAAAGGGGCTATGGCCAGTTGAGCTATGTAGGGCTCAGTTGTAGCTATCCTGGACATAGGGAAGACTCTCATCCCATGTTCGGGGGTGTGTTGAATTGTACATGTGCAGGATATGTACGACCATTCGGTTGACGACCTCGGTTTGGCCGTTTGTCTGGGGGTGGAAGGCAGTGGATTTGGTGAGCTTGGTATCCAGTAGTGACTAGAGGCTCGACCAGAATGAGCTTAGGAACCAACTATCATGGTATGAGATAATGGTCTGTGGGATCCCAAAATGCACCCAAACTCATTCAAAGAAGAGCTTGGCAGTGGCTTCTCCTATGATGTTCTTCTTGCAGGAGGCTCGAATCGCCATCTTGGAAAAGTGATCAACAACCACAAAAACACATTCATTCCCCCTCTTGGTGGAAGGGAGGCCCAACATGTAGTCCATTGAGATGGATTCCCACGTCCTGTCAGGAGTAGGCAGAGGGGTGTACAGGCCCTGTTTCTTAGTGGTTAGTTTGGCAATAGCGCAAGTGGTGCAGGACCTGGTATACTTGCCGACATCCTGTCGAAGTTTCGGCTAGTAGAAATGTTTCCGCAGCACTGCCACTGTCTTCTCGACGCCAAAGTGTCCTGCGACCCGACTGTAGTGAGCTTCCCAAATCAACTTCAATTGCTCTCTTGATGGAACGCAGAGATGGCCCAGACGGCACAACAACCGGTCCTGAAGATGGTAATTAGTGACCACTGATTTGGTGCCCAACATTTGGTAGGTGGTGGAGAAATCATGGTTTGTCTCGTAGAGGTGGGGACATCCATAGGTCTTGTGGCCGCAAGAGTCTAGCATTCTGGTGAGTGCCGCGACTAGAGGTGAACTGAGGCAGTCAGCAACTCGGTTAGTACTCCCTATTTTATATTTGATGTTGAGGTGGAACTGTTGCAAGTATGTTGACCACTTCTGATGGCGGTCATTTTGTAACTTTCCTTGGGTTTGCATGAACTGTAGTGGCTTGCGATCGGTGTGGATGACTGTCTCCTTCGCAAGAATGTAATGTCTCCACTGGTGGCAAGCTTGCACAATGGAGTAAATTTCTTTGTTGTAAGTAGGGTACTTACGTACAACATTTGATAGTGTCTCACTATGATATGCCACGGGGTGGCCGTGTTGAGTGAGAACGGCGCCCACAGCATAATCTGAAGCATTTGTCTCAATCTCAAAGGGATGTTGCAGGTCCAGTAATGAGAGTACCTGCAATGAGCAAAAACGCTTCTTCAAGTCATTGAAGGCTTGTTTTTGGGACAAACCCCACACAAATTTTTCCTTACCGCCGCCCCTGGTTACTTGGCTGAGGGCCCATGCGATATAAGAGAATCCCAACACGAACCAGCGATAGAAATTGGTGAGGCCCAAGAAGCTCTGAAGTTCAGTGAGTGTGGTTGGGAATGGCTAGTCATGGATGACTTGGATCTTGGCTGGATCCACATGCACACCATGTCGATCAATGATGTAGCCTGAGTAATGGACCTTATCCATGCCGAAGGAGCATTTTTCCAAGTTTGCATATAGTTTGTGTTGCTGCAGGGTGTGCAGAACCTGTTGAATATGCTGGAAGTGTTCTGCCCAAGTCTTGCTGTAGATGAGGATGTCATCTAGATACACCACTACAAAAGTATTGGTGAAAGGTCGTAGGATATTGTCCATCATCCTCATAAAATTCACTGGAGCATTTGTCAAACCAAAGGGCATGACCAGCCATTCAAAAAGACCTTCTTTTGACTTGAAGGTAGTCTTCCATACATCTATTTGTTCTATTGGGACCTGGTGGTAGCTATACTTTAGATCAATCTTACTGAAGTATTTGGCCCCCATGAGCTGATGAAGGAGGTCGTTGATTCAGGGAATCGGGGTACCGGTTGTGGACTGTGATTTTATTCAGGGTCCAGTAATCAATGCAGAGTCACTAGGTCCCATCTTTCTTCTGCACCAGCATGATTGGGCTCCCACAAGGTGATGAGCTGGGACGGATGTGCCCCTTGTGGAGCAATTGTTGGATCTGCCTCTTGATCTCCTTGTTTTCCAACGGAGAGCAGCGATAGATTGGCCCATTGGGTAGTGGTGCGCCCGAGGTCAGATCGATGGGATGCTTGACCTGGCAGTGAAGAGGTACCCTGGTAGGAGAGGAGAAGATATCTGAGTATTCTTCCACCACCTTATCCACTTGCTTCTGTTGTGAGGAGAGATCAGTCATGGAGGCCCTGGATGTGGCTGCGATCTTTCTCTTATTCTGAGAGCGAATCACGAAGAAGACAAATTTCCCGGTTTGAGAGATGACCTTCCTGCATTGCTCGGCAGAGATCAAGGAAATATCACTAGGAGGGGCTGCCTCGGGTATCCTATACAATTTCCTGTTTAAAGAAATAATAACACTACGAGGCCTAGACTCATATACAGCATGACGTTTCCATAAATAAGGTTGGCCCAAAAGAACATCTGAAACTTCGAGAGGAGCAACATCACACAATACCTCATCCTTGAAGGGCTTGATGCCGTATGACAATCGGCACTGTTCGCTGATGCGAAGATCGCTTCCTTTGCGGATCCATCCAATGGTGTAGGGTTGTGGGTGCGGCGTTGTCGAAAGGGCCAGGCACTTGACAACCTCTGCTGAGATGAGGTTCGTTTGGCTACCGCTATCAACGATGAAGTGCAGCGTGGTTCCTTTTGCCCACATCTGTGAATGGAAGAGGCATTCTCCTTCTTCTGGCTCGTCTAGCTCATCAGGATGGAGCTTGGTGGTAGAAATGGTGGCACTGGGTTCCTCGTCAATGATCTGTCTTCCCCTTTCTAGTTCAGACTTAGAGTCAGAATCCGCATCTAATTCAGATGCTTTCACTTTGTCCACGAGTGACTGCTTTGAGCGACAGTCAGTAGTGTTATGCCAAGGGATATTATGGAAGTCGCACCACTTCCCGATATCTTTCTTTGTCTTTCTGGTGTACTTCTTTTCTTGCAGCTTGGACTGGTTGTCCTGATACTGTCCATCTTTGATTTGTCCTTTATTCTATGGGTTGGGGCCGCCCTTTCCTATCTTTTGCTGTGAGGGGTTCCCAGGACGAAACTGCCGCGTCTTTTGTTTGATCTTCTGCTCGATTTTGACGGCATATCGGTAGGCCGCGCCCAAGGAAGAGATGTCCAGAAATTCCATTTCAGTCTAGATGTATCTATGCAAATCACCGCGATACTTGAGCACCAGATGTCACTCTGAATCCTTGATACCCAGCTTGGTGCGCAGGGTAAGGAAGATATTTGTGAACTCTGGCACTACTTGGTCTCTTTCCTGTCGCAGCGTAATCCATTTGGTATACAAGTCATCATAACTTCCAACATGGTAGTATTGTTCCTTAATAACATCCTTGAAGGATTCCCAGGTGGCCGTGACTTAAAATAATGAGTTTTCATCTGTGTCCTTTTATTCGCCGACAGTTTCCCACCAATATTTTACATGGGGAACGGCTTTGAGGAGCGCAAAAGTAATCTTTTCTCTATTCGAGAAGTTATGGACTGAAAAACACCCTTCTAGTCGATTCAACCACTTATCTACAGCATCTGCATCTATCTGACCTTCAAACATAGGAATATCGAAGTTGATTTGTACCTTGAAGGGGGCGGCGCCTCCGATCGAGGAAGATGCATCGTTTGTTGGTAGTCGCCGAAGGTTTTGTGTGAAACTATCCATCATCTCGTTCCTCTGTTGCATGAGGGATTCCTAAAGCAACATTTTGAAAGGATCTCCTATCCCATCATCTTTCTTTTCTCCTGCCATGAGAGGTCGCTTGGGCATGCGAGAGATTTTGTCCTCAAGAGAAACAAGCTCGAGACCCAATTCTTTGTACCTTGACCTCATCGGGGACATGCATTAAGACGACAAGGAGCAGAATGCTCTGATACCACTGATCCTGATGTTATGAGCAGAACGAAATGAATACAGATTATTACCAGATGCTAAAAACAAAATACCAGAGTACAGTAAAACTGGTTTTCTATTCAATAAGGAAATAAGCTAAAATTGTAAAATGCAGCGGAAAACAAGCTTTCTGGAATGGTAGCGGCTTATCTCTAAGAAGAGATGTGACGGCTGCGCTCATTCGGAACAAGATCGTTACAATGAGGCTATCAAGGCCTTTTACAATAAACAGGAATGTCAAAAACCCTAGACATCCAAAAACCTAACCCTAGGAGACGAAGTGCCAAAAGTCATGTGGGCCCCGTTTGGGTAAGTTAGTACATCAACTTCCCGGGGTCGTAACTCTTGCATACGATCTCCATTTGGGGCATACAATAGCTCGTTGGAAAGATCTATTCAATGACTACAAAAATATATGGCAAATCTTGAATCCGGCACGCAGAAATGGCAGGCGCGCAGTACCCATATTTGCTCGAGAATTCGACATCGAAAAAAACGTCGTTTAGGGCCTCAAAATGGCTCCAGAAGTTCAAGACCCAAAAAAATGCTAAAAATAGTATATTACCGAAATTGCCAAAAAACTACTTTGATCTAGTTGGAAAGGTGGGTGGCCACCGATATCCACCTGGATCATCTGTTGAGTAATTCAATGTGCAATTATTGTGAGTAAATTTCAGTGTTCTTGATTAGTTGTGTGAGATATTTTGTGAGAGTGTGTAATTTCTTGATCAGATCTTTGTGTGAACTAAATTTCACACGAATAAGGATTCCACAGGCAACACTCCTCATCACCCCCTCGATCTGATAAATTTTTTGGGTCAAATGAGGTGGTTGGGGATAGGGGTTGGGATCGCACCTAGGAGTTGGTGGCCCTCTCAATGGGTTCCTCCTGGAATCAGGTCGATATTGGGAAGATACAAGCCGAACACCTTGGAACTCACTTATGTCAAAATATTTGACATGTAAACCAAGTGCAAACTCATCCCACAGTTGTCGATGGAAGTACTGTGGAACCTCCCTATTATTGTAGGGAGGTTTATCATAAACCATGAACCACCTATGCATCCAATTATCACTCCATGGTTGGAAATGACACCAATCCATTCAGACACGTGGATTTCTAACGTCCGGTGGTTTTTGTGTTCTTGGATCGGTGAACATATTGTATAATTGGGCCTTTGTAATATTCAATGCTTTTATTTCCTCTTTGGAAATGCCTGTGGAATAATACTCATGCATCCTAGCTCTATATTCGGTCATGTCAGTCAATTGGCGATGTGCATGGATGAGAGAGTCAATTGAGCTCTCAATTGAGGTGGAAAGGGACACTCGATATGGTTCCCCTGTGTTTCTTAATTCTCGAGTATGCACTCTCAATTCATTTACGTAATGGTTCAAGTTGTCTTGGTCAAAATTTTGTTGGGTTTTTTTGTCATGTCCCCAGTCACCTCGGTGCCGTGTAGAGATAGTGGGGGGGACTCCTTAGAATATCGACCTGATAATTTTTCTTGATCTAAACACTCTGTCATGTCCCCTCCCATCGATCTGACTCCAAAGGGAATATGAGCAACATAGGAGCGGTGCTAATTTTCGCCCCCAATTTAACATTATGAAATTATTCACAACTAAATGTGTGTGCAATGCATAATAAACATACACAACGGAATTAAACCATATTAACATACACACAAATGCATTTAACAACATTTCATCATAGGAATGATAACAACATAATGCACAGGAATTCAGTTCCATTATTTAGATGGATCAATCTATGCATTCTGACATAAAAAAAAATCATTCATAGATATATAATTGGCATAATCATAGGAACCAAGAAACACCTATCTTTTAATTGAAATCACCAAGAAACTGGCTATGGACTGCAACGTTCCAACCCAAACGTAGGTCTCTTCCCAGCCTATATTCTTTTAGCACTGAGAGACCACCTCCG
Source organism: Larix kaempferi (assembly GCA_027924585.1). NCBI lineage: Eukaryota > Viridiplantae > Streptophyta > Pinopsida > Pinales > Pinaceae > Larix > Larix kaempferi. The sequence goes on along the minus strand of BSBM01000837.1, from coordinate 1,878,732 downwards.
AGATGGGGCTATGTATCCACTAAGGAGGAACTACTTAGGTTCATTCATAGCCTTAGGCACAATCATTTAGGCTCAACCAGCACACAGTTGGCTCTATCAAGCAAGTGGGGAGACAGGGAAGGCATTTTCTAAGCCAATGAGCTCAACCACAGAGATACAGGAATATCTAATTGGATTCAGACAGACCAGGTACCCCCATCACCTCCACTCTCAGCCTAAGTAAGGTCCCCTTCTCTGCTACATGGTCCCTCGAGCGCCCCTTCCCTTAGCGTTGACCTGAAAAGGTATGGTTGGTCCTGAATTCTAAACCAAAGATAATTGAGCCTTCATTGGCTCTACCATGAAATATGACCCCCTGGTCTCTCTCCCACTACGATCCACTCTTGGATATTCCTCAATTTCTGCCCACGTGAATCTCAATCATGGATTTCAACTTTCGGGCCAAAAAAATTGGGTTCTCCCATGAATTTCAGAGCTCTTCACACTCTCAAATTCACCTTGGGGTTTATATTTATGGATTCCCCATCGAATTTCACTTCCTGCACAAATTTCTTGGTGATTTATGCATTTCAAAATGTAGCTTCTTTCCAAGTTTCGATTTCTGGTTTTTGCATAGCTAGGAATGCTTAGCATGCTCAGAATAGCAGTCTGGTTGTTCCCCAATGGAATGGGGATTAGGTAAAATGTCCTCCCATGAGGTAGAGTGACTTGTGGGTAAAGTAAAAAGATTCCATACTCTGCCATAACGAATTTATGGGCTGCCCATGCTCCATTGAATCCATGGACTGATTTCTAAATTACTTCCTTACAACATAAATAAATGACAGCAAGGAAAGTCAAAGTGGGTTCTCAAGGTGACATTTGGCAGCATGGGGTTCAATCCCACAACCCCATCACCTCTCCCTAGTGGATACACATATCCCCCTTATTTTAGTTGCATCCATAGCCATCCCCTTGGTATTTTATTTGCATTATAATTATTTACATGCTTTTACAATTTCCCCATGGATTACTAGCACATTGATAGAACAATATAAAATATCATCCCTTTAAGGCTACGCATTCACTAATGGGGCCTTGGCCTTGAGTTCCACGCTAGGGATCATACATCACATATGCATAATATTTAAATATCATTTTGATACATTCTAAGGGACAAAATGGGGGTATTAAATTCCCCTCCCCCTTAGAATAACACTGTCCTCGATGTTCCAATACTTAGGAATACTTACACATTGTTTACACATGTCCAAAATTAAAAAAATGTGGTAGGTTTTCCCTACATTTCATCTTTTACTTTGGGTTTTTAGGGATCATACATCACATGTGCATAATATTTAAATATCGTTTTGATACATTCTAAGGGACAAAATGGGGGTATTAAATTCCCCTCCTCCTTAGAATAACACTGTCCTCGGTGTTCCAATACTTAGGAATACTTACACATTGTTTACACATGTCCAAAATTCAAAAAATGTGGTAGGTTTTCCCTACATTTCATCTTTTACTTTGGGTTTTCAGGACCAAGACCTTTGGCTTCTATAGGCTGCTCCTGTTGGTTTTGACCTTCCAGCTCCACATGTGGGCATTGCTCCACAACAATCCCTTCCTTTTCTTTACCTTCTAGCTGATCCACAACTCTGGAAACTTTATGGCTACTATCTTTCTTGCTATCCTTTGTTGGGAAGTTACGGAGGCAATGTTTTCCTCCATATTTCCAACATTTCAGTGGCTGCTTTTTCTTTACATGCTCAGTTTCCTTTGAGTCTTCCAGCCTTGAGTGTTTCTTAATTGAATGATTGGGTGAATGCCTCTTCATTGACCTACTGTCATTTCCACTGCTGATAGCTTCCAGAATGCATTTTACCTCATTTTGCAGAAAAGTAGAGTCCTGCAAAACCTTGTGGTTCATCTCATTCTGTTGCTTTTATAGCTTGAGAATTTCCTCAATATTTTCTTGGGTCTTGGCAATTGTTTGAAGAAAATTTTCAGCCAAATCAAATATTTGTTAGTCTGCTTCCATGGTCAATGCGCACAACTGCCCACACTTTGCTTAGTAACAACACTTGTCTTGTAATAGCTACAAGCAATTGGTTTAATTTTCACTTGTGAAATTCATCATTGCAAATCTTGTTAGGCCAAGCATAACATAAGCATTAAGATCAGTAAATTACTTTCCCACTTGGAGTGGAAAGTTCATGCTTTATCCATAATACTTCCACACATTTCATGCATGTCCATCATACAAATGAACTCATTCATGTTCATCCTTTCACAGGGAATTAACTAATTCAACATTCACAATTTATTCCAAGCAAAATAAACACAATCAACTTTCAGCCATAATATGCATTCAACAATTTTTTGTCTCTAAAATGCATCAATCAAAAAAGAAAGAGAAGAGTACGAGTCTCCCCCTCTTAATCTTGTTCCAATATGGAGCCCCACCAAAACTGTGGTTGCATGCTCCTTGGTCTCTTTCACTTCAAATGTGAATGCTTGACTCCCCTTTTCCTTGTTTTGGTGATGACACTTGGTGTCTAAGGTCTGTCCAAGGCTTCTCAACCAGGGAACCCCTCAGCATGGTTTTCCTACAGAACCTTTGGCTCCTAGGACCCACACAAGTCCACTAGCACCATTTCCCATTGCTACTCATACTGAGCTTTCCAGGACAGTCACATGTCCCAAATGCATCCTTAGGATTCCTTCAAGGTTCTTGCTTCCCGCAATTACCTAGGTTTCAACAAAGAAACAACAGTGTATCAACATGGTTGTTGTAAGACTTGTACATGAATTTTTTCATTATTTGGAATAAGAAATAGATGATAATTAAATACTTATCTGTATTGGATGCCTTCACATTAGTCCACAGGCTCCTTCTTTGATTTACAAGCCTTGGATCACATGCGGATACAATAACGAATGTTTTCCCAGCACGCAGGATGGTCCACAACATTCAATTACCAACCAGTTCACTCACTGGATTTACCAAGAATTTAACGAATGTTTGGCCAGTATGCAGGATAATCCACAACATTCAATTCTGAGCCAGTGCATCGACTATATTTACCAAGCATTTATGGTGCTAAACCAGTCCCACACCTGGTTTTCCGTCTCCATTTCCAAGCCAACACTTCCATCTGGGTCAATAGGACAATGGAAGGAAAATGCACCATAACCATTTCCAAATAAAGGGATCTACTATGGAGCCATAGGAATATCAATGGGTTCCATCCAGTCTCGGCACCAACCTCACCTCCACTCAGAGCCCGATTAAGGTCCCCTTCTCTGCTGCACAGTCCTCGGGCGCCCCTTCCCTAAGTGATGTCCTGGGTAGGTGCAGGTGGTCCTCACTACTGAACCAATAGATATTTTATGCCTTTTACAAATATCGCCACATTTTAGTCACAATGCCCAACCAACATACTGACTGGATTTATTAGGCAATGGAACAACCACTCACACACATAATGATGGTACTCCTTCTTCACTTTGCTTCTTTAGTAATCAATTCAAATATGAATTTCATAACCAGTCATTAGTCATTTGGAAGTCATGAGACTCTTCTCATAATTTTTGGATTTTGCACATGGTAGATTCCAGTCTTTACTATGGACTTACATGCATTTCTACACCCAAGACATTTCTAACTGAAATCTGAAAATTTCATTCAGCCAAACAGTTTGTGAGTATGGATGCATATAATATTTTCATTGTTACAACATTCACTAATGTAATCTTAGAATTATAATACTCAATAATTCAAACACTATTAGTTGTTATTATCTCAAAGACGATGAAATATATCTACTTTATGTGCATCTGATCACATTAAAATTGCAAAATACAGTCACATTATCTATGCAATTTAAATAAAACTTCCAATATTCATGATTACAAAACCATATCATTTCATGACCACCTTCTTCATGCAATCATTTTCCAGCATCCATGGCAGCTCACGAAATGATCACTACAACAAATCCATGAATTATCGCCTGTTTTAGCTTCCTTTTTAGCGCCCACTATCATTTTTAGTGTATTTTTCATCATTTTTTGTACAAAGTGGGCGTTTTTCCACGAGATGCCGCTTTTAATGGTGTTATTTGCATCCTTTTTTGAAAGTAGATGTTAATTGGGATTGTAGTGCTCTGGTTTTTACAGCAGAGCACTAAGTAAATTTCTAAGTTAATTTCCTATGTACTAACATATTCAGGTATGTGTAAGTAAATTTCTAATGAAAATTTTATGCTTCCAAATGATATTTAGTGTACTGTCATGTTTTTATCAACCTTACATTCGTAAAAATAAACAATCATATCAATATTTTCTTTTCAACAATCATGTTCCAGCACAAGAATATGTTTCACAACTTAGTAAATCAGTAAATAGCAAGTTATGCATGTTTAGAGTAAGTTTTAGCATAATAATCAAATAACGTAAATAACAAGGAAATTACCTGATGCTGATGCTAACCGTAGGTTGTATAACCTCTTAGACAGCCAAACTGAAGTGTCCACCCTACCGACCAGCTATTATCTTGCTGGCCCTTGGAAATCAAAGGATTTCCAAGCCCCCGAGCCCACAATCTGATAATCCCGAGAGCAGTGTTTTCTTCTGTTCTCAAAACCTTTCTGTTCTCCAAACTTTCTGTTCTCCCAACTTCTTTCTTCCCCAAACAAAAAAAACCCCCTTTCTCCAAGCTCTCCCCCTCTATATAATTTCCCTTCCTCGAGAATATCTTGGGCTTACTCCACCGCCCCAAAATCCCCCTCTCGAGCCCCTCAACATTTACTCCTATCACCAGTTCATTCATACACGGTTCTTTATAAAAATGTATAATTAATTACTCTCATGGAAAAATTAGTTGGTTTTGGATTGACGGTCGTAAGTATTTATTACGGTGGGGATTATCACCCAAAGGTTATCCATTCGGGACAAGCTTCCTTAAATACAAGTCTATTCGCTATCCTTGGTATTTAATGTTATTAATGTAATTAATAAAATATTATATAATTAGTTGCCCCTTTTCAACTTGGACATGATGTGTCTTAATGGTCCACCTTATCCGTCGAGACTACTTAGCTTGAGGTTTAAATTCCAAGATTAACATTGAATAATTAAATAACCATTTTCCATCACATCACGTTCATTCCAAAAATGATTATCCTATTATGGCTAACTTTTGAAATGGAAATAATCACACAATATTAATTTATAAATCAATATTTTAAATCTTACTTATATTGCAATTGTTACGATAGGGATATATAAATGTTGCTGGAATATTATTAATTAAGTAATAATAATAATTAGATCACCATTTATTAATTAATAATAATAATTAAATCACCATTTAACAATAATAAAAGGTGAATTAATCATAGTATTCTTAATTATTTGTTTATCACATGAGTACCCTATCATCAACATAGCATCCTTGTTCTTATAAACAAAGCACTTGTGAGGGCTTAAACAATTTTACTAATTAATTAGACACTATCATTACCCTATTCACAACAGTTCTCCTATGACAATGTTAACTGACGACACTTGTCTTAGTTTATTATTACAATGTTTTCATATAATTACTAATTCACTTATTTACACATTGACAACCTATCCATTCATTACCTAAGTTGATTGATGTATCCTTAACTGAGTTATCTATGACATTTATACTACTATTCAAGCATGACCAGTATGTTATACATCAGTAATATTGTACACGTACAAGGTGTGCATGCATGGCCAGTGTATGCACATGTCGGATATGTACTATAAACAAACCCCATTCCTCCTATGCATACTTGCTAACTAATAATAGTATCTACCCCCATGCAGAAGAGCAAGCATAATATATAGTATAATTACTTTAACATCCTCGGTTATTTAACAGTTAACCCTTTACGATTTAACATCATTCTCTTTATCTTTACATTAGTTTAATCAATCATGTACAAGGAAGGGTGCCTACTTCCACTAACTCGGAATCAAGGAATACTAAACCCCCAACAGTACTAACTAACACATCCTCCCATCATAACCTACGTCCAGCATCCTCCCTATCCTTCCTCTGCTAGTACAACAGTGGATGTCAGACTCACCGATCTGACCACATAGAACCCGAGAGCGATAGCGTCGGCTGAACAGCGGACCTATCCTCCCCTAGCAGGCATCCGACCATCGTCATCACAACAACCTGGGGAGCGTGTCTCAGCACGGCCCTCCCACGACCTCGGGTCTCATGAAAACATAGGGTGGGAAACACATCCATCCCTCTCAACATACTGGGCCTACGCCCTTATCAACTCATACTTGCTGCTATCGGGATTATCAGTTTGTGTTATCGTATCCTCATTTTGGCTGCTAAGGTTTGCTGTATGAACATGTTTTTCCTTTCCAATATATATCAGATCAAGTAACTGGCTATCCCATAGCCCTTGTGTCCTGTAGGTTAGTGTTTTGCAAAATACAATTTATAGAAAGCATTTTCCATTGATCGCCAATTGATCCATGTTATCATTTCATTTCATGTAACCTTTTAGCTCGTCATAGATACATATAACATTTCAATAATTCATATAAGAAGATGGTATCCATGTACCGAATCATACATTTCACATTTCATTAATGAAAACATATAAACATATACTGCAATCGTAAAATAAGGAAATCATATGATAATCATGACATCATAATCGCATAACATAGTAACATCATAATCATGGTGAAATCATAAAACAGAGTAACATCATATAATGAGGTCCAATATAGTTTACTCAGTCGAGCTGAGTTCAATAGAATATATAAGAAATAAAGTATTGTGTGTCTAACTAATAAATATGCCGAATCAAAAATATGGGCGTTACATACACCCACCCTTCGGGAAACTTCGTCCCGAAGTTATGGTCAAAATAGTGCGGGAAAATCTCGACGCATGGTCTCTGCGTCCTCCCAGGTAGCAGACCCTGGGCTATAATTGTCTTACTGGACCTTAACTTGGTCCATGCTGCTATAGTTTTCACATTTGCTTCTAGTTCAATGTTAATATTTATCTCGATGATGCAAATTTCTAATAAATTTATATTTTTTTTATGTTTCTTTGTTTTCCTTAGGTCGGTTATAGGTTAGTAATTGATGCTATCTTTCTCTTTCTTCCAACCAAGTTTAGTGCTATATTGAAATAGACACAATCTTCAGATTAATTTGGTAGCTACATGTTGTCATTCATTGTGATTATCACTACATATATTTAGTATATCTTCTTACTACATTTAGAACATATATGAACTCCACGCAACAACTTATGTATACTAACATGTACCCCTCATTATATATATATATATATATATATATATATATATACTATTTCCTCAATTTCTACCCCTTATATATATAGGTATCCATGTTCCACATCATATATATATCATATTTCATCAAGGACGACAATTAAACATACACTGTGAGCATGAAAGAAAATGAATCTCGTGATAACAACAACATCATAACTGCATATCATAATAACATTATGAGAATAGTAACATATTGACATCATAGTCATAGTACCAATGTGGCATAGTAACATTATCACCATAGCATCAACATATAATCAAGTCTAATGTACCAAAATATAGTTTACTCAGTCTAGCCGATTCCAACATAAACTAAGCAAATAACGTACAGTAGGTCTAACTAAAAAGCATGACTAGTCAAAATATAGGGTGTTACATACACCTAACCTTCGGGAAACTTTGTCAATGCATCAAATATATCTAATATGGTTATGATTTCTATAGAATTACTTTATCATGCTTATACGGTATTTTGTTAATTATTTTTACATTGCCCTCATTTGTACCCAAGGTCATTACTATATAAGATAGGAGTCACTACCAAATTGGAGACATCCTCCCCTATCCTTATGTCTTTTATTAGTTATAGTTAATACATTTTCTATTAATATTTACTCTTCCTAAGTGTTATGATGAATTTACCATTTAATACAAGGTTCTCATCTAACCATTTGCCAAAATCTTATATTCTCGATTAGCACCTATATTAATTTAAGTTATTTCTTCAATTTGATTATCACTCTAGCTCCTTCAAGATCTCCCTCTAACTAAGCCTTCATGGAAGTCCAACACCAAAGTGAACCGCCACATGTTGACCATGTGGATTTTGCAACTATTTTAATTTACGACCATTAATTGTTTCTGGTTTAACATATAGAAAATGCCCCCTTGGGTGAGCATAAAATAAATAAAATGATATATGACTATCTTCTCGAGGTTAATATTTTAACCTAACCACAAGTTTATATGCTCGTAAGGTTGTGGACACTATTATTTAATTTATGCACTATCCACAATCATATCTCAACAAATTAAACAAATTAAAGTTCACGTATTTCTTAGCAATTAAAATTAAATAGCATTGATAAACTAAGATGTTTACTATCCAAAATCCTCACTTCTATTTTATTAAGCATAGTTCACTATTATACAATTATACAATAGATCAATAACTACGCTCATTCAAACAATTCCATGTGTTAGTCACTTTGATAGTTCGATCATTATTTCATAATACTATAACCATCAATTGTGTTCTTATGTCTAATAACATATAAATCCCTTTCACAATGGTTAGTCATGTAAAAGTTTAGTATGCAATACAATAGAGATCACGCCTTTTAAAAGTTATGTGCAAAACTATTTAATTTATTTACCATTTGCAACCTCAATCTTTAATTATAACTTAATCATCATTGGGTAGAATCCTCTCAAGAAATTTTAAAGTATAGTACAAAATATTCATGTATATAGTGATCAATTATATAGTTTATCTCCTATTTACCGTGAAATAATCAAGCTTAAGGGACAAGGTTACTCCAAGGTCACCGTGAACTAGTCTTGCGAGAGCCATACTTCATTCTATTAATTAAAATTTCCATTTAATAATAGGATATTTACTTTTAACGATAGAGTGTCTTGACGGGTTTTAATTAAATCTTTATAACTCGAGTGGATTCCAAAATAGAGTAACGTAGTCCTTACTAAGGTGAAGGTAATTTTAATTTTAACATATCAATCCCCAATCATAGGATTGTATCTTTTCAAAACCAAGATCTTCTTTCTACTATGAACTAATATTCACCTAGTTTAGTATTAATTTTATAAATGCATACCGTCATGAAACCAATATCTCGATCAATTATAATGCACCATATTAAAGCTACATTTTTAAATTTTCCAATATTAGTATTTGAAATATATTTATTTAATTTTTTTTTAAAATTAAGGTTTAAAATTAATGTTTTTATTTAAATTTTCCAATATTAGTATTTGAAATATATTTATTTAAAATTTTTAAAATTAGGGTTTAAAATTAATGTTTTTATTTAAATTTTCCAATATTAGTATTCGAAATATATTTATTTAAAATTTTAAAATTAGGGTTTAAAATTAATGTTTTTATTTTTTTAAAAATTACATGATATTGACCTAACCTATTCTAACCCTAGTCAATGCATCTTCCTTCATCCACGCGCCAGCCTTTCCTTCACCTCTCTTCTTCTCGCCACTCCCTCCTAGCTCCACCTCCACCGAGCACCAACCCTAGCCTGCTGCTCCTCCAAGCTGCAGGCCTCGAGGCCACCCACTCGACCTTCTCTCTCCACGCGGCATGAAGCATGTCTCTACCGCTCGCCAATCCAACAGGCTCAAGAGAACCACGAGGAGACCTAGGATGCATGCTAGCCACGTGGGCTGCATGCACGCCCCTCCCTATCTACTACCGCAGGGTGCCTTCTTCTTCAAAAAGGGGCTCAGTCTCCCGCGCGCGGGCCTGGCCTCTTTCTTTTCGCGAGAAGTGCGGTTCAACAGAGTTTGGGTTTCCATGACCAAGGTTTCGCAGGTTGGGTTAGAGAAGTTGTGCAATCCCCGAATGGCTTCTCCAGTTTTGGCAATGGAAAAATAAAGAGTCTCTGCACAATCGCTCTGGTATCTTTAACCCTCTTTGAAGCTGTTGTTCCCAGTGACATTTAAAATGCCAGGAAAAACTTAAATATAATGGAAAACTTCTGGTTATCTTTTGTATGCGAGTGAATGTATTTTTTCATTATCCCTTGTAACTCGCAGTGTCTGCTTTACTAACTTCCCATGTTTAAGTATTTTTTTTTTTTTTATATATTTGGTTTTTTTTTTTTCTTAAGGCTCCGTGTATGATGCTTTTAGCAATCCCCATCGGCATTTTCCATTAGACCTGGCACTTGCTGCACGATTGGCTGTAGTTGTTGAGAGGTAGGGCTGGGCCTGTTATAACTTTTATAAGGAACAATGAAGGCTATGTGAGCTTGATGCTTGGGTGCTGGATGGCGTGCTTGGGCCCCTCCGTGATGGGTAACCCCGTCCATGGAGAAATACTACGATAGCTGTGGCTCGAAACTCTGTAACTGCGTTTCCGACTTTGCTATGGGTTAGCGATGGAATCCTTCAACCGTGGCCAGCATGCCCTATGCTCTGGTAAGCAATAGATCAGCTATTGCCTCTTCAAACTGCTGTTTAGGGAACTCGCGTGAGAGGCAGGGTTCTTCGGTTGAGGTGAATGGTAATAAGTAACAAACTGCCCAGAAGTATGGCCAACACAAAGGTAGTTAAGTTACTTGGTTTGCCCTGGCGTTTATGCCGGAGTATACACTTGCTTTAAAGAAAATCTTTCGATGTATTCAGTAGCCTAGGGAAGAAGAGGCCTTACTTTGTCAAATTAATTTAATGAGAAGCAAAAACCGCTGTAAGAAATGAATCTCCTGTAAATGCTTATTTAACAAAGTTGAGAGGTTCCATAAATTATGAACAGGGCATACTATTTTATTATTATGATTAATTTCGAACTTGACTCATTTTATTTCCAATTGAAAAATAGATAAATCTGTTTCTGTGACAGCATTTAGATTTTCGTAGAACTTTAAATGTTACTCCATTAAGAGTTAGGTTATAAGAGTTTTGATGGGGAGAATACTTTCTTTGCAGGTGAAGGCGTCTTTCTACTTCACACTAGACTTGTTATGATGAATGTAAATGTTCAAAATTTTAATTTGGGAATCGTTCTTTTTCCAGTGAATTTCGGGTCGACTCTAGTTTCTACTATGAGCATTTCTTTGACACCGAAACTATTTGAAAAACTATTTTTAAGAACGAAAACTAGGGTTCAACCCTTCACCTGAGAAATATAAAGAAATCCTGATTTAAAAGTTTAGATCCGAAACCTAAATCTCTAAGACCCGATTTGCTATCATAGGGTTTGGTAGTTCATAGTAACGTCCAGAAAAAATAGTTATGCCTATAAGAAATCCTTATATGTATTTCTTAAAGGAGAGGGTTCGGGAATACTGACTCAATCTTGTAAGTATAGCATCAAAATCTGACTCTATCCCGATCTGGATGTTAACAAAAAAAGATTTAAGAGATTCCTTTGCGTTTTTACTATTCGTTCTCTGTAACCGAAAAATGGCGTTTTAAAAGACTCTCAAGGTAACCTAAGAATTGGTCCATTAACCTAATACCATTCTTAATTTTTAAAAGGTCAATGTATTTCTGAGATCTTTCATCAATAAAAAAATTAGTACCTAGTATCTTGGCGTTTTCAACTTAAAATTTATTAATTTAATCTGGGTTAATTTATTTACAGAAATTCAAAACTAGGTCAGACACAAAGTTTGAAGCTGAACTAATTAAGCCATATCCTAAAACCTACGAAACCTAACTAGCATACCTCATATTGCAGCTGTATCTATTCTACCTGAAAAACCTATTCTCCCTGAGCTCCTGTGACAAAGCTATCTAAAATAGGTTATGTGTCGTCCGCCCATTCAAAACCAAGAACAAACATAATAACTCTAGCTAGTTCTAATAGTTTGAACATTTTATATCGTTATAGAGACGTTGACAAAGGCCCGTGTGTCAAGGCCAGTAAAGAAGAGAGAAGGACCCCCTGCCCGAGGCACCTTATTATGCTGTCGTCTCTGCTAGAGCTGTTTCCGTAAGGCCCTAAGGTAAAAGCTTATTATCTTAAGCTTACGAGTTCCGTCGAGTAAGGCCATTTAATTCTCGCCATATCTATATGTTATACTCGCCATATCCACCATGTGAGAATATATGTGCTCCATTGCATCGATACGTCCTGGTAAAATTGGATGGTAGAATGGATATTTTAAAATCTTCTCAGTCGCTTTTTTTTTTATTCACATAAATCTTGTTTTTATTCGGTCGGAGGAACCCCCCCTCATCGCTGTTATAGCTTGAAATGACACCTCTCCGTCCGTGATGACACTTGTTTCCCTTGGTCGCATGACGACACTTCTTGAGATCAAGTTCAGTCACACAACAGGACAATTGTGGATGGAGGAGTCATTTGGGACACTAAAAATGGTTGAAATTACCTCATTCTTGACCCATTTGATGTATATGACCCTTAGGAACATTTTTCCAGACCAAACTATCTCCTGAAAATGAGCAGAAAAGCCTGTTTTTGGCCATTTTTCACTATGAGCGCGACTCTACTGTTATAATAGTAGCGTGTGTACGCGACTTTGTCTCATTTAAAGTAGCGCCCATTGCCATATGTACGCGCCTTTGTCTCATTTAAAGTAGCGCCCATTGCCATATGTACGCGACTTTGTATACTGTAGAGTAGGGTACACTCTTGTTTTGGTCAAAATCTCGAAATTCGAGTAAGTTAAGTTGGTTGGGAAACCTCTTGAGTGGTTATAACTTCTTTTCCTCTTCCTCATTGATTATATAAGGAGGGTAGAAGGGCCATGTGAAAGGACCAAGCCCAATTACAAAGTTATGCTGGAGGAATGGAGACCCTCATCCCCTCTCTTGTGCTTCAGTTTTGGTAAACCCTAGTACAATTGCTTAGAGGCTGGGATCTTTGGAGAACAGAAGCAGGAGACCTTGAATCTAGGTTTCGTGAAGTGCCAAGCTTGAAAGAAGGTATAACTTTATGTACTTGCTTTCATTCATCAATAAAGATCAGACGTTCTTCTCTTTCCAAATATGACCTATTAATGTGTCTCAGATTTGATTACAGTTTGTTTATAATCTGATGTCTTCTTCTATTATTAATATCAGTCTTATATATGTAGTCAAATGTATTTGAGAAAGGTATCAAGTTGTTTTGCAGGTCTGGGCATTGCGACACTGGATAAGCATTGAAGAGCGAGGGAAGCAAAGCTAGGATCAACCTTCTGAATGAGGTGCCTACATCTCTAAACCCTAATCTCTTCATTTATTTGTTGTACTTGCAGAATGCTTGTAAGTCTATCTTTATCACCGTAAGTTGGTAGTTTCTCCCCTGAACTATAGGTGCATTTTCCCCACAACAGAATGGCGACTCCGCTGGGGAAAGCCTAATTGCTTAGGGGTATCCAAGGTCATTTCTTCAGTCTTGTTTGATGGTCTTTGTTCATTTTCTTGATTAGGATCAGTTAGTAGGCTCTGTTTGACCCTCCTGGGCTTTTTACAGACCCTTCCCAGCCCTTGCAAACCTTTGTGGACCCAGTTTGGGGGTTTTAACCCCGTTTTTTAGACCTTTTTTTTTTTTTTTTTTTGTACGCTACTGTTTGTACCACACAGTAGCGCCCATACTACTATGAGCGCTAGTTTCCTTCATACACAGTAGCACCCATACTGCTATGAGCGCTAGTTTCCTTCATATACAGTAGCGCTCAAAATCTGGGTTTGAAATTTTTGAGTTTTTGGGTTGTGGACCCAAATCTGGGGGCTGTGGCTGCATTTTTGGGGGTCCTTGATTACCTTAGGTCTGTGTTAAACCCCTGTAGGTGGTCTCCCATCCTTGTATTGATCCTACATTCATGATTTGAACCTCTTTTGATCAATTTGGGTTTGTTTGGAAAGTTTTGGGGTTTGTTGACTTAAGTTGGGGGGTTGTGGACCTGTTTGGTGTTTTGTACCCTAATTTGAGTCTGATTGAACTTGCTTGCCCCATTTCCACTGGATTTGAAACCTCTTGAGTCTTTTTGACCCTGTTTGTATCTATTTGAGTGAAATTTCTCTTTTAGGTTGGTTTCTTGTCCTCCCTTATGCTTTTAGTTTTTCTTTTGTAGTGAAAGCTCAAGTGTTTTGGCTGTTGTTCAAGACCTTGTTTGCATTGTTTACGTGCAGACCTGACTTTACCAAACCATACTTCTTCGTAGGTCATTTGCTTCGTTTGGGTCTAAAAGTAGTTTTCGTACTCTTTTCCCAATGTTTGGCATGCTTACATCAATAAGAATTTGAAAGTCATATTTGGTAGCTTTTACTGTTTCATAAAGAGAACCTGAAAGTTTCTTTGCTTTGCTTTGATAGTAGGTTAGTTTCAGTTTTTGTTTCTTACCTTTGAAAAGCATAAAGAATTTTGATTCATTTTCTAAATAGAGTACCTTGCAAGTGGCTTAAAAGATTTTAGAGTGCTTTGCATCAAAAAGAACAAGTTTTCTTTTGCATACCTAGTTGCTTGAGTAGCTGCATTCTTAGGTTTTGAGTTTAATTTTTTACATTTAGACTTTATTTTTACCTTTTTTGCATTCAAAAGATTAAAAAATTGCATTTGCACATGCATTCTAGATCAGAATTTTAAGACTTGCATTGAAAAGAAAAAGATTTGTTTGGTGGTAAATATTTCATTTTCAGTACTCTATTTCTATTATAACCACTCTCACACACCCACTACCTTTTTGAGTAATCAAGTAGCCTTTAAAATGAACTCTAATAAAATGAACTAGCAACATTTTCTTTTCTAGGTTACACTACACCAACTAGTCTTGGTTAGGATCTTGGGTTTAAAACACCTTAAACCACCCAAGATCACACATTGCGCAAAAATCGTAGTGAGACTATCATTAGGCAAACCCACCTCACTCAAAATTTGCCTGGGAGCATATGCAGTAGGTCAATGTGAGATCAGTTTGTGGGAATACCCCTCCTACTTTCTGTTCGAGCATACGCCAGGATCGGATTGCGTATTGGGGACTCTTTCGAGTTTCGGGCTTAGCTACCCTGCCCACGCTTTCTGATTCGACCGGTGACTGTTCCCCCAGGAGTTTTCGGTGTTGTGGTATCCTTAGTATCAGACTCTAGGTTCATACAAGGTGACAGCGGAGGGTATATCCACTGTACCTAGGACAGACGTGGGAGGAAATCCCTTGCAGGTCTTTGGGAGGGAGGTTGGGTGATTCCAGCGCTTGCACCCTTAGTCATTGTATTGTGGATCCCGGGTAACTGTCCTTCATCCTTCGTTGATCTGTTCTGGGCCCTCATCATCCCAGACTCTTCTCCGGAAGGCATCTGTTTTCCTGGTTTGATTTACTTAGGACCTTTTTTTTAGTGGTGTGCTCTTTGTGCTACTTTTTTTTTTAGTTTGCCTTAGAGAACTTCTTGTTCATTTGTGCAGGAAACTATGTCTAGCATTCCGGCGAGTGCCAATCAAGGTACCCCTGTTCCGGGGGATCCTTGTGCTGTTCCATTCATTGAAAACATTGGTACTCCCTTAATGGCTACTCTGAATCTTCCTGGATTCACTATTGGGCTTCCGGTTTGGTTGTTTTCCACTCCAAATGCCTTGCATGCTCCTGACGCTTCTTTTGTGAGCACCTCAAATCAAGAGCATCAGAACCCTGTGCCTCCTTTGCCAGTAACATCTTCTCCTCCTCCTTCTACCTCATGTGGTGAAAGTAGCAATACTAGTAACCAGCAGTCTAAAAGGAATAGACGGGGGAAGAATAGGAAGAAGATGCCAAAACAAGGGGGCAAGCACCCTGCCTCTGCAGATCATGCAGGGGGCACCCACCCAGCCTCTGGAGGTCATGCTGGGAGAAAACTTTTAGTCACTGAAAATCATACTGAAAGTTTGTCTTCAACCACTGTCAGTCATGTTGAGGACACGTCATTGATCACTGCTAGTCATATTAATGACAAGTCACCAGTTCCTGTGAGTCATACTGGAGACACCAGATCAGCCACTGCAAGTCATGCTGAGGGAGTTGACATTATCGACAAACCCAACAAACAGAAGCTTAAGTTCCCTTGTAAGTTTTGCGAGGGAGACCACCTTACTTACTTGTGCCCTGTACTTCCAGAAGTGCAAAAAGTGTGGTCCTTAGTTCAAAAGTCTTCTGCTTCTGAGCAACCAGCCTCTGTGAGTCATGCTGGGGGCAAGCTGTCAGCCAATGCTAGTCATGCTGAGAGTACTGACGTTGTAAAGGAGTCTAAACCTATAGGACGGAAACCAAAGTTCCCTTGTAAACTTTGTAAGGGAGATCACCTTACTCACCGATGCCCTGCCATTCCGGAGGCATGAAGAGTGTGGTCCATGTCTGAAGGAACCTCTGTTCTTGAGTTGTCTATAGATTCCCTGCAGCCAGATCAACCTTTGGTTGATAAAGTGGTTGAACCAATGCAATCTTTGGTCGACCCCACTCTTCCTTCGGAGAGTGAAGTGATTGAATCGATGCAATCTTCGACCGATCCCATCATTCCTTCAGAGATTGATGCACCTACTACTGAAGTCTTCTGCATTACCAGTTTGGATGTTCCTGAAAAAGGGGGCACTTCATCTGTGCCATGTGAACCCCTACCAAGCCCTAGGATTGTTTCCTTTGATTGGAATAGTCTAGCCGAGCCTCGCCTTCCTTCTTCGACACCTTTCCAGATAAAGGTTGATATCGGGAACCATACGGTTGATCGATGCATTGTTGATGAAGGTGCTTCTGTTAGTATCTTATCCGCTTATGCTTGGAGAGATTTGGGTTTCCCTAATATTATTCCAGCTGTTAATTGGCCGTTGACCTTCGATAGAAGACCTAGTGAACCGATCGGATTCCTCCGTCAGGCACCTGTTACCTTGGGTGGAAAAACAGTCTTAGTTGATTTTATGGTTCTAAAGGACCCTATGGACTTTGATATGATCCTCGGGCGTGATTACGTTTATGCTATGCATGCTGTGGTGTCTACGCTTTTTCGTGTGATGCATTTCCCTCATAACGAAAGCATTGTCACCATCGACCAGCTTGCATTCGTTGATCCTCCTTATTACCCAACTATAGACCAGTCTGATCCCTCGTCATTAGGCACTACTATGTCACATGCGCCTCATGTGGCATATTGTTCCTTGAGTTCAACTGCTACTGAGAAGAAGTCTCTGAGTTCATGCTTACCTTCTCGGGACTTGGTCCCAGCTTTTGACCAAGTGACATCTCCATCTGAATGTTTAGATATGTATTCTATCTGGGATGATATACTTCCTTCCGATGAAGTTTTCCTAGAGTCTATGGTACAGTCTGCCATTCACTTGGATGTTGATCCAGTCACAGTTATGTCCAGCCCCGGTTTGACCTTAAAGTCTGATCTTCCTACTGTTAAGTCTTTGGACTCTCCTATAGATCAGCAAATCGGTGTTCCTGCTGAGTTTGATTATGCTTCTAGAATTTTCAACTCCCGTGATGATGAATTTGTTTCTGCAGATTCCATCATGTCCTTCAACTTTGATCTTCATCCTGAATTTTATCTTGTTGATTGTAAGTCCTCGGGCTTGGGTACCATAGAGTCTTCATTCGAAGACTCTGCCTTGTTTATGCCTGCTGTTGATGATAGTGAAGTTGAAAGTATTTCTACCACAGTGACTTGTATCGGGTCTTCCTTTACATATGTTTTAGATATGATCCCGGTACTAATGTTTCTTGGAGACAGGACTCTTAGCTGGATATATACTTGCTTACTGGTCCTTTTCGACACCTTGTGCGACCATGTCAGGTATATTCAGAACCTTGCATATAGGTTTAGGCTTCCCCGCTGTTATGTTGCATTTGAACCTTTTGCCATCCGAATTCGCCATAGGGTCGAACCTGTTGGATATTGGTGTGATAGCCATCTCTTTATGCATTGTGCACCAGTCCG
This sequence comes from Larix kaempferi, assembly GCA_027924585.1. Taxonomy (NCBI): domain Eukaryota; kingdom Viridiplantae; phylum Streptophyta; class Pinopsida; order Pinales; family Pinaceae; genus Larix; species Larix kaempferi. Next base: position 1,860,775 of record BSBM01000837.1, on the reverse strand, counting down.
ACAGCAGAACCTACCTAACATGGGTCATCCTAGTCAGCACCCTTATGCCATTCTGGTGCCCATGCTGAGTTTTTCTCATAGGTTCGGGAGCCTTTTTAGATTCACCATGACTTTGAGAAGAAGCCTCATATCTTTCTTCCTCATATATTTCTGGCCATCCCTGATAAGGTTCCCATCTTTGTGTTCAAATTGCATATGCATCTATTATGATCCCGCTTGCGCTAATGAGCTTGAAGCCGGCTTCCACGCTTTTAGCCCGTTGTATAAGCCTCCATCTCTGATCTCATTTCCGCTAAGCCCTGTATCATTTTGCCTTTTCAATTTGACACCTTTTACCTGGAGGAGACACACCCTGAGTGTCCTTATCTTGCCCATGTTCCTTGCATTAGGCATAGCTTTGTTCCATGCGCTTGGAGCTAGTTTTGCATGTCCCTGACACTCGTCTCTTACCACATCGAGCATTCTTCTGCCTTCACTTCGAGCTCGTTAAAAACAGTAAGTAGGTTACGAGCAGTCTTCCACCTTTCCTTCGAGCTCGTTAAAAATAGTAAGGAGGCTACGAGCATTCTTCTACCTTCACTTCGAGCTCGTTAAAAACAGTAAGTAGGTTATGAGCATTTCTTTCATCTTCACTTCGAGCTCGTTAAAAACAGTAAGGAAGTTGTGAGCATTTTTCTATCTCCTTTGAGCTCGTTAAAAACAGTAAGGAGGTCATGAGTTTACTTTTCCGGACTCGTTAAACCTTTACGGAAAAGATCCCTATGGAGTTCTTTTAAGCCCTTTTCAGACTCCTTAAATAGGAAAAGTTTGCCGAGCATAGTTGTCTTTTCGGGCTCGTTAAAATAACTGAACCGACATCCACTTAGGTATAGAATTACCCCTATTCCGGGCCTTGGTGGATAATTTACGGAAAAGGTATACTCTAGGTATACTCTTGTATGCGCTAGAAGAGTTCTTCTTCCATCATTTTACACTTTTTTGGGGAAGAAGACTAACTTTACGAAAAAGGACCTTTGGAGTCGTCTTTAGGGTTTTCAGACTCTCGAAATGTGAAAACACCAAGCGAGCACATACCAATCCGGGCTCGATATAAAATCCACGGATAAGTGTATAGAGGACTGTTTAAGTTTTTCAACTCTATAAGCAAGAAAACACCGCCAAGCACAGACCAATCCGGGCTCGATATAAAATCCACGGATAGGTGTATGGAGTTTTCTTCTAGGTTTTTCAGACTCCTTAAATATGAAAATACCGTCGAGCATGCTTTAGTTATTTGTCAAGCTCGTTAAAAAATGAAAAAGGAAAGGGAAGGGAAGAATGTCAAAATATCTTTCAATATGATGGCAGCAAGTCAACTATCTCCTTGAACAAAGCACCTGTTTTGAGTCTATCAAACAAGTTGGGTTCTAGTATTGACCTTAGGGTAAACTTGATCTCAGAGTTCCTACTCCTCCATTTGGTTAGTCTTCCAATCATTTGGAGAATCTGTTAATGTCTCCTACATTGCAGATATGTATCGTGGTCTCTTTGTGTTCAAAGCTGCCTAAGTCACTCTTGTGTCGTGCTCACTGTTCAAGGATACAACCTGTGTTGGCCATTCTGCAGTTGCCTTGACCTCATGTGTCGGCCATTCCTTGGTGTCAGTATGTTTCATCCTGTGTTCCGTCCTACTCCAAATAAGATCATACCTTTTGAGTGTCCCTCATGTTGGATGATGGAGGATGCATTAAGGCCTCCCTTCCAACGGACTTCTTCCCATCGACTTCAACTCATTGTGCTCTGGGAATGAAGTTTAGAGTTTCGGTTAATACCTTGGGGATTGCAGTCATTAGTGGCAGTTTCCCTCGCTATTGGATAGATGGGAATACATCAATGTCTCCTATCCGATGGATTCTTCAAGTGTTCGACGACAAGACCATCTATTCGCACTTGCTTGAATGTACTAGGTACCTTGGGTTCCATTTTCATTATTGGTGGACACCCTCGCGTTTGTTAATGGTATACATCAATGACCGGTAATCAAACGATACCTCCCATGTTCGACAACAGCTCATTTATTCGCATGGATAGGTTTGTACCTTGGGTTGTTTTTGGATGAAGACCTTGGGATCCTCGATAGCATCACCTCATTTATGTTATCGCCCAAGTTGCGCAAGACTGAGCCCCACTCCTTTTGGCTCTTGATGAGACATAGATCCAACTTGTTCTCTATGGCTATGTTCTCCAGTTTTGACATAGATCCACCTTGTATTTATGTGGCTATGTTTCGACTTATGTTCCTCATGGATCCACGCTTGTATTTTAGTGGCCATGATATATGCATCAGTATTTTGGATCATTATTGTATCCTCTTGGAGATCATGTTCCACCATTTGAACATGGACAGTTACCCCATGGATAAGTTTGTCTGACTTTGCCTTTGCTTTCAGGTACTTCATTTGAGCCTATGATTCTTGGTTTCTCCGTTCCTCCACGATTCAACTCTTTTTTATTTTTTTATAATGTATTTCGGCCATCGTTTCCCGTACTCCCTCTGACCTCATACATTAGGGGGCATCTGTTATAGCTTGAAATGACACCTCTCCGTCCGTGACGACACTTGTTTCCCTTGGTCGCATGACGACACTTCTTGAGATCAAGTTCAGTCACACAACAGGACAATTGTGGATGGAGGAGTCATTTGGGACACTAAAAATGGTTGAAATTACCTCATTCTTGACCCATTTGATGTATATGACCCTTAGGAACATTTTTCCAGACCAAACTATCTCCTGAAAATGAGCAGAAAAGCCTGTTTTTGGCCATTTTTCACTATGAGCGCGACTCTACTGTTATAATAGTTGCGTGTGTACGCGACTTTGTCTCATTTAAAGTAGCGCCCATTGCCATATGTACGCGACTTTGTATACTGTAGAGTAGGGTACACTCTTGTTTTGGTCAAAATCTCGAAATTCGAGTAAGTTAAGTTGGTTGGGAAACCTCTTGAGTGGTTATAACTTCTTTTCCTCTTCCTCATTGATTATATAAGGAGGGTAGAAGGGCCATGTGAAAGGACCAAGCCCAATTACAAAGTTATGCTGGAGGAATGGAGACCCTCATCCCCTCTCTTGTGCTTCAGTTTTGGTAAACCCTAGTACAATTGCTTAGAGGCTGGGATCTTTGGAGAACAGAAGCAGGAGACCTTGAATCTAGGTTTCATGAAGTGCCAAGCTTGAAAGAAGGTATAACTTTATGTACTTGCTTTCATTCATCAATAAAGATCAGACGTTCTTCTCTTTCCAAATATGACCTATTAATGTGTCTCAGATTTGATTACAGTTTGTTTATAATCTGATGTCTTCTTCTATTATTAATATCAGTCTTATATATGTAGTCAAATGTATTTGAGAAAGGTATCAAGTTGTTTTGCAGGTCTGGGCATTGCGACACTAGATAAGCATTGAAGAGCGAGGGAAGCAAAGCTAGGATCAACCTTCTGAATGAGGTTCCTACATCTCTAAACCCTAATCTCTTCATTTATTTGTTGTACTTGCAGAATGCTTTTAAGTCTATCTTTATCACCGTAAGTTGGTAGTTTCTCCCCTGAACTATAGGTGCATTTTCCCCACAACAATCGCGGGCACTAGAAATGATTTATTATGACCGAAATTTTACTTTTAATCACTTTTATTTATGTTTGGCAGGATGGATTATTAATTGGTTGAGCTTGGATACTCGCCTGGCATGACTGCTTAAGTAAACAAGGGTCTAGCTGTATCATGATTACGATGCTGGCTAATTCAGGTATTCTATCACTGAGCATGATATGGACTATAAGTTTAGAGTAATGAAATTAAAGGATTACCAGCTCTAACACTACTGAATTCCTGGAAATTACTATCAAAACAAAAGATACATATGGGAATGCTGAAAACCCTAGCGGGAGTGTCAAATGACAGAGAGCACTAGTTAAATTTAATTGCACGGTAAGCTTATTGGTATCTTAGAAATCAAAGATTGATTTTCAGTATCAGAAGATCGATTTACTCATCAAGAAAGTTTTTATTTTATTTTATTTTATTTATTATTATTATTTTTTTTTTTTTTGTGCAATAATGCACAGGACTAAGCTCTGCATTTACACTTAAAGAAAAATCTATTATTCTATTCCCATGAATGCTTGCTTACGCTTAGTCAATACTTGTAACCTACTATGATAATTCACCTTTCATATGAGGAATTTGTATTTTTTTTTTTTTGCAATAGCGTACCAACCAATCTAACTCATCCCTCTATGCTATACATTTATTAATTTATTTACTTATTACATATATATTTACTCTCTTGTTTGTTGCGGCTTGTAGGTGTAAGCCGAAAATATGTAACTCCCAAATATATATATATACGCACAATTTAAATTAGATTAAAATTATGTATCTTTGCACAATTTAAAAATCTTTTTTTTTTGCAAGTTACTTACCTTGTCTTTCGTTATATTTTGCAGGTAAACTAATGTTACAAAAATTTAGGGAAGAAGGTTTAGCTGATCGTGATCGTAGATTTCATATTATTGTATAGAGTTCTACACATATTTACAAAGATATCTGGTTAGTGGTGTTTAGTTTATGTTTCCTGTAGGCCATTAGGTTCCAGTGTAATTCCACAGTAATTCAATATATTAATTTGTTGGGCGCTCTTTCGAAAGAGTTCACACCCCCCTTCATTTATCAAATTGGAAGTTCTATTTCAGTTCTGTTTGTCTATTTTTTTTTTTTATGTGGTCAAATTTGTGTTTATTTGTTTGTATTTACACGTAACCTATATCTCCCTGCAAGAAGTTTTCTGTGTTACCTACTCAATTTGTTTGTTTAGATCTCTGTCCAAGTTTTGCATATTTTTGTATAATGTAAATTTCAGTTTAAATCTAGGAGAGTTCACTCTATCATACATATATAATGACTTTACAAATAATACATAGTAAACATATTCTTTTGCTTCTAAATTTATATATATATATATATATTTTTTTCCAACTAAACTCATAACCTAATCTAAGTGTTAATCACCCTTCGTTTGTTTCCAAGAATACCTACTTCCTTACAATATGGAATATAAGTTTTCTAATTGTTTCTTTATTTTACGCAGGCACTATAGATGCTAGTTCCATTTACCTATTCTAATATATTTTCCCTTTAGCTTACTAATGTGATTTGTGTTTGTGTATTTGGCAGGTAATCCATAACTAATCCATAACTGAGTTTTGGATTCTTTGTGTTCAAATTTTCAAGGCAAGGTTTTGTCCTAAGTTACTTGTGTACAGGGCTCTTAAGGTCCGAGTTTTTGAGCCAATGGCTCTGATACCAAATGTAGTGCTCTGGTTTTTACAGCAGAGCACTAAGTAAATTTCTAAGTTAATTTCCTATGTACTAACATATTCAGGTATGTGTAAGTAAATTTCTAATGAAAATTTTATGCTTCCAAATGATATTTAGTGTACTGTCATGTTTTTATCAACCTTACATTCGTAAAAATAAACAATCATATCAATATTTTCTTTTCAACAATCATGTTCCAGCACAAGAATATGTTTCACAACTTAGTAAATCAGTAAATAGCAAGTTATGCATGTTTAGAGTAAGTTTTAGCATAATAATCAAATAACGTAAATAACAAGGAAATTACCTGATGCTGATGCTAACCGTAGGTTGTATAACCTCTTAGACAGCCAAACTGAAGTGTCCACCCTACCGACCAGCTATTATCTTGCTGGCCCTTGGAAATCAAAGGATTTCCAAGCCCCCGAGCCCACAATCTGATAATCCCGAGAGCAGTGTTTTCTTCTGTTCTCAAAACCTTTCTGTTCTCCAAACTTTCTGTTCTCCCAACTTCTTTCTTCCCCAAACAAAAAAAACCCCCTTTCTCCAAGCTCTCCCCCTCTATATAATTTCCCTTCCTCGAGAACATCTTGGGCTTACTCCACCGCCCCAAAATCCCCCTCTCGAGCCCCTCAACATTTACTCCTATCACCAGTTCATTCATACACGGTTCTTTATAAAAATGTATAATTAATTACTCTCATGAAAAAATTAGTTGGTTTTGGATTGACGGTCGTAAGTATTTATTACGGTGGGGATTATCACCCAAAGGTTATCCATTCGGGACAAGCTTCCTTAAATACAAGTCTATTCGCTATCCTTGGTATTTAATGTTATTAATGTAATTAATAAAATATTATATAATTAGTTGCCCCTTTTCAACTTGGACATGATGTGTCTTAATGGTCCACCTTATCCGTCGAGACTACTTAGCTTGAGGTTTAAATTCCAAGATTAACATTGAATAATTAAATAACCATTTTCCATCACATCACGTTCATTCCAAAAATGATTATCCTATTATGGCTAACTTTTGAAATGGAAATAATCACACAATATTAATTTATAAATCAATATTTTAAATCTTACATATATTGCAATTGTTACGATAGGGATATATAAATGTTGCTGGAATATTATTAATTAAGTAATAATAATAATTAGATCACCATTTATTAATTAATAATAATAATTAAATCACCATTTAACAATAATAAAAGGTGAATTAATCATAGTATTCTTAATTATTTGTTTATCACATGAGTACCCTATCATCAACATAGCATCCTTGTTCTTATAAACAAAGCACTTGTGAGGGCTTAAACAATTTTACTAATTAATTAGACACTATCATTACCCTATTCACAACAGTTCTCCTATGACAATGTTAACTGACGACACTTGTCTTAGTTTATTATTACAATGTTTTCATATAATTACTAATTCACTTATTTACACATTGACAACCTATCCATTCATTACCTAAGTTGATTGATGTATCCTTAACTGAGTTATCTATGACATTTATACTACTATTCAAGCATGACCAGTATGTTATACATCAGTAATATTGTACACGTACAAGGTGTGCATGCATGGCCAGTGTATGCACATGTCGGATATGTACTATAAACAAACCCCATTCCGCCTATGCATACTTGCTAACTAATAATAGTATCTACCCCCATGCAGAAGAGCAAGCATAATATATAGTATAATTACTTTAACATCCTCGGTTATTTAACAGTTAACCCTTTATGATTTAACATCATTCTCTTTATCTTTACATTAGTTTAATCAATCATGTACAAGGAAGGGTGCCTACTTCCACTAACTCGGAATCAAGGAATACTAAACCCCCAACAGTACTAACTAACACATCCTCCCATCATAACCTACGTCCAGCATCCTCCCTATCCTTCCTCTGCTAGTACAACAGTGGATGTCGGACTCACCGATCTGACCACATAGAACCCGAGAGCGATAGCGTCGGCTGAACAGCGGACCTATCCTCCCCTAGCAGGCATCCGACCATCATCATCACAACAACCTGGGGAGCGTGTCTCAGCACGGCCCTCCCACGACCTCGGGTCTCATGAAAACATAGGGTGGGAAACACATCCATCCCTCTCAACATACTGGGCCTACGCCCTTATCAACTCATACTTGCTGCTATCGGGATTATCAGTTTGTGTTATCGTATCCTCATTTTGGCTGCTAAGGTTTGCTGTATGAACATGTTTTTCCTTTCCAATATATATCAGATCAAGTAACTGGCTATCCCATAGCCCTTGTGTCCTGTAGGTTAGTGTTTTGCAAAATACAATTTATAGAAAGCATTTTCCATTGATCGCCAATTGATCCATGTTATCATTTCATTTCATGTAACCTTTTAGCTCGTCATAGATACATATAACATTTCAATAATTCATATAAGAAGATGGTATCCATGTACCGAATCATATATTTCACATTTCATTAATGAAAACATATAAACATATACTGCAATCGTAAAATAAGGAAATCATATGATAATCATGACATCATAATCGCATAACATAGTAACATCATAATCATGGTGAAATCATAAAACAGAGTAACATCATATAATGAGGTCCAATATAGTTTACTCAGTCGAGCTGAGTTCAACAGAATATATAAGAAATAAAGTATTGTGTGTCTAACTAATAAATATGCCGAATCAAAAATATGGGCGTTACAGGGATGCTAATTAGCAACCCAGTTAACGTCCCAATTAGCATCCCAATTAGCATCCCAATTAACATCCATAATAACATCCCATTTAACAAATAGAATAGCCTCCAAAATAATGTCCAAAATAGCGCTAGGTATAGAGTAAGCGATTGCGCTAGGAATTTTGAAAGGAATTACGCCAGGAATTGCGCTAGGAATTGCGCCAGGAATTGCCCCAGGAATTCTGAAAGGAAATACACCATGAATTGCACCATGGAAAATGTCCGATATAGCGCCAGGTATAGAGCCAAACATATCACCAGGCATAGTGCCTAGAATTGCTCTAGGAAGTTCGAAAGGAATTGCGCTAGAAAAAAGTGCCTGGAAAACTCCAATGTTGCGCTAGGAATAATGCTAGGCATGTTGATAGAAGTAGCACCTAAATGGACATTTTGGAAACTAAGAGACCCTAATTAATCGTAAATAAACCTAAGGAATCCTATGGTCCATAACGACATTATAGTGTGCCTAGTGGCATGCTGATGCATATATCGACAATTATAAATATGGCAATGATGATTTATACAATATTTAATAGGATGTTGATGACGACGATGACGTCAATGTCAATAATGATGATGCAATTTATTATAGCACTATTTGATATTGGTTGGGCCTAATGGAAACATAATTGAGCTTAATAGCATCGGAGTGACCATAATATCCCCTAGATGATCCTAATCGCATCTGACTATCCCTACAACATTTGAGTAACCCTAATGAAACTTGACTCACCGTAAAAGTATGAGGATGATCATGTTGATGATGCACGATGGCAAGGATGTTGATGATGATGATTATGATGATGATAATGCGGCTGATATGAATGATTATGATCATGATGATATATGATCGGATGCCAATGACGATGATGATGATGATGATTTTTATATGTACTCATGTATGGTGTTGATGATGATGGTTATGATGGATATGAGATCAATGTCAATGATCATGATTCATGTCATAGTACTTATGGATCTTTATTTATCGCAGTGGCACCTAAATTACCGTAATCATGGAACTTTTGGATCTTGATTGATCCTAATGTGGGGTAAATTACCTTAATGTCACCTAAATTTCTCTAATGTAATTTGATTTTCACCAACAACATTTGATAGACCCTAATGGAATCTAATTGACCCTAACAACATGATTATGATGCATTATGATAATTATGATGGAGCTTATGGATATGATTGGATAATTATAAGACTATATCATCCATTCTTGCAAGGAAGTAGGGTTCCTTGCTCATTATTATCACAATTATATTGATGATGACAATGATGTACTTGATGACTATGACGATGTTGAATTATTGTATGATGACGATGATGATGTCGATGTCAATGATGATTATGCATGTGGTAATACTTATAGATCCTGATTGATCCTAATGGCACCTAAATGTCTGTAACAACATCTAAATGACCCTACTATCACCGAAATTACTGTAACGACATTTAAACAACCATAACAATTACATGATAGGAATCCTAATGGTGATGAGTGATTATGAACACTAATGGCATATGAATTACCAAACTTTATCTCCCACCTGAAACTTATGTGGAACCCGATGTTGATCATGGCGCTACTTGTACTTGGCATTAGACTTCTATAGATAATCTTGAACCTGTTGGTGGATATGCTGGATCCATTCAATGAACCGGGTGGCTTTGTCAACTTCTGGGGATGAGTCGGCCGAGGTGGTTGCCAAGGGAAGTGCAACATCCATGGGGCCCAATGGTTGGAATCCCAACTCCACTTGAAAGGGGTTTTGGCCAGTTGAGCTATGTAGGGCTCAGTTGTAGCTATCCTGGACATAGGGAAGACTCTCATCCCATGTTCGGGGGTGTGTTGAATTGTACATGTGCAGGATATGTACGACCATTCGGTTGACGACCTCGGTTTGGCCGTTTGTCTGGGGGTGGAAGGCAGTGGATTTGGTGAGCTTGGTATCCAGTAGTGACTAGAGGCTCGACCAGAATGAGCTTAGGAACCAACTATAATGGTATAAGATAATGGTCTGTGGGATCCCAAAATGTACCCAAACTCATTCAAAGAAGAGCTTGGTAGTGGCTTCTCCTGTGATGTTCTTCTTGCAGAAGGCTCGAATCGCCATCTTGGAAAAGTGATAAACAACCACAAAAACACAGTTGTTCCCCCTCTTGGTGGAAGGGAGGCCCATCATGTAGTCCATTGAGATGGATTCCCACGTCCTGTCAGGAGTAGGTAGAGGGGTGTACAGGCCCTGTTTCTTAGTGGTCAGTTTGGCAATAGCGCAAGTGGTGCAGGACCTGATATACTTGCCGACATCCTATCGAAGTTTCGGCCAGTAGAAATGTTTCTGCAGCACTGCCACTGTCTTCTCGATGCCAAAGTGTCCTGCCACCCGATTGTAGTGAGCTTCCCAAATCAGCTTCGTTTGCTCGCTTGATGGAATGCAGAGATGGCCCAGACGACACAACAACCGGTCCTGAAGATGGTAATTAGCGACCACTGATTTGGTGCCCAACATTTGGTAGGTGGTGGAGAAATCATGGTTTGTCTCATAGAGGTGGGGCCATCCATAGGTCTTGTGGCTGCAAGAGTCTAGCAGTCTGGTGAGTGCCGCGACTAGAGGTCAACTGAGGCAGTCAGCAACTCAGTTAGTACTCCCTATTTTATATTTGATGTTGAGGTGGAACTGCTGCAAGTATGTTGACCACTTTTGATGGCGGTCATTTTGCAACTTTCCTTGGGTCTAGATGAACTGTAGTGGCTTGCGATCGGTGTGGATGACTATCTCCTTCGCAAGAATGTAATGTCTCCACTGGCGGCAAGCTTGCACAATGGAGTACATTTCTTTGTTGTAAGTAGGGTACTTACGTACAACATTTGATAGTGTCTCACTATGATATGCCATGGGGTGGCCGTGTTGAGTGAGAACGGCGCCCACAGCATAATCTGAAGCATCTGTCTCAATCTCAAAGGGATGTTGCAGGTACAGTAATGAGAGTACCGGCAATGAGCACAAACGCTTCTTCAAGTCATCGAAGGCTTGTTTTTGGGACAGACCCCACACAAATTTTTCCTTACCGCCGCCCCTGGTTACTTGGCTGAGGGCCCATGCGATATGAGAGAATCCCAGCACGAACCAGCGATAGAAATTGGCGAGGCCCAAGAAGCTCCGAAGTTCAGTGAGTGTGGTTGGGGATGGCTAGTCATGGATGACTTGGATCTTGGCTGGATCCACATGCACACTATGTCGATCAATGATGTAGCCTAAGTAATGGACCTTGTCCATGCCGAAGGAGCATTTTTCCAAGTTTGCATATAGTTTGTGTTGCTGTAGGGTGTGCATAACCTGTTGAATATGCTGCAAGTGTTCCTCCCAAGTCTTGCTGTAGATGAGGATGTCATCCAGATACACCACTACAAAAGTATTGGTTAAAGGTCGTAGGATATTGTCCATCATCCTCATAAAATTCGCTGGAGCATTTGTCAAACCAAAGGGCATGACCAGCCATTCAAAAAGACCTTCTTTTGACTTGAAGGTAGTCTTCCATACATCTATCTGTTATATTGGGACCTAGTGGTAGCCATACTTTAGATCAATCTTACTGAAGTATTTGGCCCCCATGAGCTGATCAAGGAGGTCGTTGATTCAGGGAATCAGGTACCGGTTGTGGACTGTGATTTTATTTAGGGTCCAGTAATCAATGCAGAGTCGCTAGGTCCCATCTTTCTTCTGCACCAGCATGATTGGGCTCCCACAAGGTGATGAGCTGGGACGGATGTGCCCCTTGTGGAGCAATTGTTGGATCTGCCTCTTGATCTCCTCGTTTTCCAACGGAGAGCGGCGATAGACTGTCCCATTGGGTAGTGGTGCGCCTGGGGTCAGATCGATGGGATGCTTGACCTGGCAGTGAAGAGGTACCCTGGTAGGAGAGGAGAAGATATCTGAGTATTCTTCTGCCACCTTATCCACTTGATTCTGTTGTGAGGAGAGATCAGTCGTGGAGGCCCTGGATGTGGCTACGATCTTTCTCTTATTCTGAGAGCGAATCATGAAGAAGACAAATTTCCCGGTCTGAGAGATGACCTTCCTGCATTGCTTGGAAAATATCAAGGAAATAGCACTAGGAGGGGCTGCCTCGGGTATCCTGTAAAATTTCCTGTTTAAAGAAATAATAACACTACGAGGCCTAGACTCATATACAACATGACGTTTCCATAAATAAGGTTGGCCCAAAAGAACATCTAAAACTTCGAGAGGAGCAACATCACACAATACCTCATCCTTGAAGGGCTTGATGCCGTATGACAGTCGGCACTGTTGGCTGACGCGAAGATCGCTTCCTTTGCAGAGCCATCCAATGGTGTAGGGTTGTGGGTGCGGCGTTGTCGAAAGGGCCAGGCACTTGACAACCTCTGCTGAGATGAGGTTCATTTGGCTACCGCTATCAATGATGAAGTGCATCATGGTTCCTTTTACCCACATTTGTGAATGGAAGAGGCATTCTCCTTCTTCTGGCTCGTATGGCTCATCAAGCTGGAGCTTGGTGGTAGAAATGGTGGCACTGGGTTCCTCGTCAATGATCTGTCTTCCCCTTTCTAGTTCGGACTTAGAGTCAGAATCCGCATCTAATTCAGATGCTTTCACTTTGGCCACCAACGACTGCTTTGAGCGACAGTCAGTAGTGTTATGCCAAGGGATCTTATGGAAGTCGCACCACTTCCCGATATCTTTCTTTGTCTTTCTGGTGTCCTTCTTTTCTTGCGGCTTGGATTGGTTGTCCTGATACTGTCCATCTTTGCTTTGTCCTTTATTTTGTGGGTTGGGGCCGCCCTTTCCTATCTTTTGCTGTGAGGGGTTCCCAGGACGAAACTACCGCATCTTTTGTTCGATCTTCTGCTCGATTTTGACGGCATATCGGTAGGCCGCGCCCAAGGGAGAGATGTCCAAAAATTCCATTTCAGTCTAGATGTATCTATGCAAACTACTGCGATACTTGAGCACCAGATGTCACTCTGAATCCTTGATACCCAGCTTGGTGCGCAGGGTAAGGAAGATATTTGTGAACTCTGGCACTACTTGGTCTCTTTCCTGTCGCAGCGTAATCCATTTGGTATACAAGTCATCATAACTTCCAACATGGTAGTATTGTTCCTTAATAACATCCTTGAAGGATTCCCAGGTGGCCGTGACTGAAAATAATGAGTTTTCATCTGTGTCCTTTTATTCGCCGATAGTTTCCCACCAATCTTTGACATGGGGAACGGCTTTGAGGAGCGCAAAAGTAATATTTTCTCTATTCGAGAAGTTATGGACAGAAAATACCCTTCTAGTAGATTCAACCACTTATCTACAGCATCTGTATCTATCTGACCTTCAAACATAGGAATATCGAAGTTGATTTGTACCTTGAAGGGGGCGGCACCTCCGATCGAGGAAGATGCATCGCTTGTTGGTAGTCGGCGAAGGATTTGTGTGAAACTATCCATCATCTCGTTCCTCTGTTGCATGAGGGATTCCTAAAGAAACATTTTGAAAGGATCTCCTATCCCATCATCTTTCTTTTCTCCTGCCATGAGAGGTCGCTTGGGCGTGCGAGAGATTTTGTCCTCAAGAGAAATAAGCTCGAGACCCAATTCTTTGTACCTTGACCTCGTTGGGGACATGCATTAAGACGACAAGGAGTAGACCGCTCTGATACCATTGATCCTGATGTTATGAGCAGAACGAAATGAATACAGATTATTACCAGATGCTTAAAACAAAATACCAGAGTACAGTAAAACTGGTTTTCTATTCAATAAGGAAATAAGCTAAAACTGTAAAATGCAGCGGAAAACAAGCTTGCTGGAATGGTAGCGGCTTATCTCTAAGAAGAGATGTGACGGCTGCGCTCATTCGGAACAAGATCGTTACAATGAGGCTCTCAAGGCCTTTTACGATAAACAGGAATGTAAAAAACCCTAGACATCCAAAAACCTAACCCTAGGAGACGAAGTGCCAAAAGTCATGTGGGCCCCGTTTGGGTAAGTTAGTTGTTGTTGCAGCAACACCCCTCCCCAAAATTTTGTGCATGTTGGGGCCCCTCCTATATTTTTTGTAGAAAGTTTGCGTGAGAAGCCATCCCAGCCGTCAGCTCTGTTTTCAACATAAAATCTTATTTCCCTGCTGGACTTCTCGCCATCAATCCTTCCATGATTCTCCCCAAAGAGCCAAAGATAACTCAGACTTTTCCCCAACGTTCTGGGATAATTCGGTCTATCTCCCGGACTTCAAAGACAAACGTCCAACCTTTCTGAAAGAAGGACTGAAATGTTCTTCTTCAAAATCTGCGGAAGCCATTAAAGTTTAGTTCCCGAAACACCGGAAGCTTTCGCTCAAGCCCTCCGCAACCGCGGAAAGGTTCTGGTTTTGCTCCCGAAATTGCGGGATTCATTCACGTTAAATCTCCCGAAAAGGACTTAGATTTTCTTCCGACTAGAAAACTGCGGGAACAAGGGACTTAGAGAACTTTTCTTTCAACCGTCCGCAACGGCGGGGGAATTCAGTGAACCCTTCCGAAACAGCGGAAGCCGCCATGATGTCTCCCCGAAAGTAAACTCAGATTTTGGCCATACACAGCGGAGGCCGCTAAAAAAACAAAATTGCTTCCGAAACAGCGGAATCGTTCAACAAAACCACCCGAAACGGCGGAATCCATTCTCATAGACCGCACGCCTAAGTCTTCCGAAGTAAAAGGACTTGGAAATTTTTTCGATCATTGTTTTCGCGGAACGGTTCAAGTTCCGAAACGACAAAACCTCCCGAAACGGCGAAGCCCTTTACTCAAGCCTTCCGCAACCGCGGAAAGGTTCCGGCTTGCCTCCCGAAATGGCGGGACTCATTCGCCTTAGTCTCCCGAAAAGCACTTAGAACTTTTTTCAACCGTCCGCGGAGAGATTGGAGTTTTCTTCCCGAAACGGCGGGGACAGTTCGTAAAACGCTCCGAAACAGCGGAAGGGATTAGGAAAGACGCCCGAAAAAGTCGGATTGGTTTGTTAAACTTGCGGAAGGTTTTGATGAAACCCTCCCGAAACGGCGGAAGCCATCCGCATAAGTCCCGCGGAGGAATTCACGTTTTGTTTCCGAAACTATGAAAAGGACTTAGAATTTTTTAGAAACTACCGTGGAAGCTTTCGGGCTACCCTCCCGAAACGGCGGAGGAATTCAATAAAACGCTCCGAAACAGCGGAAACCATCCGCGAAAGACCGCCGCGTAAGAATTCACGATTTCCTTCCGAAGATATGAAAGAACTTAGATTTTTTCGGAGAACTTCGGAGGAAGCCTTCAGCCTTTTGCTCCCGAAACCGCGGAAGCCTTCGGACTACCCTCCCGAAACGGCGGAACCAAACCACTTAAACCGCTCGAAAAAGGACTTCGGAACGATCCCGGGAAACTGCGCGGAAGAGTATAAGTTCTCCTTCCGAAACGGCGGAAGCCATTCACAAAAGCTTTCCGAAACTAGCGGGAGCCTTCGCCAAACCCTCCCGAAAATCAACGAAACTTCGAATTTTTTGGTTCGCGGAAGCTTTCGAAAAAGCCTTCCGAAAAACATCGGGAGCATTCACTATATCGTTCCGAAAGGGCGGAAGCCTTGGCGTTACCCGTCTGCTACGCGGCGGTCTTTCGCGGAAGGCTTCGATTTTCCTTTCCGCAGTAAGCCCCGAAACGTCGGAAGCTTTCATCGAACCCTTCCGCAACGACGGATATGATTCGCAAACTGGCCCCGCGAATGACGGTTGCACGAAAACCGAGATCGTTTGACATGACCGCTGCGCGCGGCGAATTTAAACCTCGTTCTAACGGCGCCACCTACCGAATTGAATGCTCACACGTGCCTTTTTTTTATATAATGCGGTAGGGGCTCGACCCAATACACCATTGTTTTTTGAATTCGCCAACGACGTGCGACGCCGTGCAAATCGCTCCAGCTCACCTCGCTCGTCCGTGCTCGCGGCCACCTCGCTCAAGCGATCCCCACGGTGCCAGGTAGGATTCTGACTTGGGATTTCGCCATTGGGGTTGTCTTTGGTAGGAAAACATTGGGTTTTAGTGGGATTGTGACGGGCAACACACCCGTCAAGGGCTATGTTTTTCCCGTCATATACAGTGAACGGAGTTTTCGCCATACAAAATCGCCATAGACCTTCGTTAAAACATTAACATTTTATTTCAATGGTGGTGGGTGCGGGCGGTTAATCATGTCCCATATTTTAAAAAAAAAAACCCCGGGCCGCGCCCCTCGTCTTGGGAGAATTTGTCGAAGCCCCATGGGCTTTCCATGTCCCCGGCCGTAAACCCGGACTTAAAACCCTGGGCCCTTCCATAAGCCTCAGCCCCTACACGCGAGCCGAAACCCGTGAACGTTGAAGCCACGCGAGCCGAAACCTGAAGCCATGGCCGCCCTAGCACTCCCCGTCAGCATATCCCCGGCGCCGTCACCTTCGCTCGGACTAAGGTATCCCGTAGTGACTTAGCGAGTGGCCGCGTGTGACGATAGCATTTAAAGCCCTCACCGAGTCAACCCGCGTCTCCCCGCCATCGACCTCTCCAACCGCAGCTATAATGAAAACATCTCCCTCCGCAAGGCGGAACCGGAAGCCAATTGCTTCCACAAACCACCTATCGGTCCGAAAACCAATGGCTTCCGCAACATAGCTTATCCCCTCGGGAGCATTGCAGACTCGTCTTTTAAGAGCTTCAAATGTTTCAATTTGTGTCTTATGTTGAAATAATGTTTTGCTTCCTAAATATTTGCTTCATTGACTTATCTCATTAAAACGATGTTGCTCTCTGCTAAAACTTTACAGCCTGTTGCTCAAATAATGACTTTGATATGGATGTTATCAGGGATAAATCAAGATGCCGAAAACCGGTAAGAAGAAGGCGAAGATGACAGAAAAGAAGCCTGCCCCTCCCAAGATTGAAACCTCGCTCCAGGACACTAGGTGCACTACTGGCGTCCCTCCAGAAATCAGATGGGGAGACATCTACAGAATGATCCGGGACCAAGAAATCCCAGATATGCTGCTAGAGGAAGCACCAATCTATCTTAACATCAGAGCCTCAGGCATAACTAGGGCCTCTACCCGCCCTGAGCTGTTCCCCTGTGCTGAAGTGATCGAGTGGATACTCCAACATGCATATGCTGAAGGGAGAGTGATAAATGATAGCGGGAAAATGGCTATCGCCTCATTTCAACCCGCGTATATTGCGGCAGCCTACAGATTTCCCCGTGTCCAACAAGCTCTGACTGACGAATGGTTGGGCCAAATGGATAACGTCGAGATGGCCAAGAAGCTATTGAGGGGAGGGAAGCATTTGAGGAAGAAGGGAAATGATGAATATGACGTGCAGAACCTGAGGGCTCCTTTCAGATTGATCGCTTTAATGCTGTGCAGAATCTTCGGCATGCCCGATGGCACAGTATACAAGATTCAGTGGGTCCCTATCATTCACTATGTGGCATTTCAGGGGACAGTGTTTGACTGGGCCACTATCTTGTCAGATAGTCTGGCCTCAATGATAAGTGCTGCTAAGCCCGGGCTGGCCTTGAAGAAGGCTGAATTCTTCATGTCTTCATACCTGATAGATTGTATATTGGCCAAGATAGAGTTCCCCAAATTGGGGTGTGCATGGGATAGGGCCACCACCCCGGTCTACGTCGCATTCAAGATGTTGTGGGCTCAGAACTACAAGCCCAGCTACAAACTCATCTGTGAGGGGTTCATCATGCCCCTATACGAGAAAATGTTCAAGGAAGAACCAAATTGCTTGTCACAAAATGCTTTGGAAGTCCTTGGGGATTATGGGGACTTTTACTTTTCAGAACAAGGTACCTACCTGAGAATGTTCGAAGGGACTAAGCCCCCATACATATTGCCGCAGTATGCCACAGACTATGTGGTGCTCAAGGAAGCAGTAAGACAACTCTTCTTGGATGGGATTGGAGCATTCCTCCACAAGCTACACAAGGCTTCCTTTCCCCCCTTACCTTTCTGCATAGGTGCTTACAAGTTTTCAGGGGTGGCCTCTGCCGACGAATTTGTTCAAGAGTTGAAGGCCTTCCACTTCGGTGAGGTCATCTTCCACAGGAACGACAGAAAGGGTAAAGTGGCCGAGCATTGCAAGGGGAACTATGCTAACTTCGAATACTCCCACTACCCCGATGTCGAGGAGGAAGCATTCAGAGGCATCAGCAACATGACTGAGCTACGGATCTGTCGCCAAGGTACTGGAGCGAGCTCTAGTTCAACCAAATCCCAGAAGACCATCCAGCAAAAGGAGAAAGAAGCCAAGGATGCCCGAGCTCAGGAAGAGCTCAGATTAAGAGAAGAGGCAAGGTTACAAAAGGAAGCCGAGGAAGCAAGAAAGCAACAAGACGCTGAAAATGAAAGACTGCGGAAGGAGGCTGAAGAAGCCCAAAAGTAGAAAGAAGCAGAGACTGAGCAAGCTGAAGCAAGAATTGAAGGCAAGGGAAGATACCGAGGCAGGTGGGTCCGGTGTACAAGACATGGAGATAGACACCTCTCAAGCAGGTGGCTCTGGTACCCAAAAGGAAGGAGCAGACCCCGCTCAGGAAGTCCGAACCCCACCTATGGAAGAAGACATAGACATCATAAACCGACCAATTGTCCCATACACTCCATCTGGGAAGCATACGGTGTCCAAATGGAATGAGTTTGTCTATGACAAGAAAAGGAAAACAATGGTCCTCCAATCAGAAGAGAGGATTAGAAGTCCCTTCCATGATGACATAGTTACCCACCGAGAGGTCGCTGTCATGCAGAACACAGATGCAGATCCCATCGCCATGGCATCCGCAGTTATAGCAACAGCACAGGCATCATTTGCAAATGTAGGGGTTATAGTCAAAGAAAATATATTGACAAAGAAGAGAGCACGCACCCTGCAACAAAATGTGGCTAATGAGCAAGCCCAAAGGGACCTGGCAGTAAACAAATATAATTGCTTGTACGCTGAGCATAGGGAGCTGTCAAACAAGTACAGTCACCTGGAGGAGGAAAAGGACCAGCTAGCACTCCAGATAATGATTGCAGAAGCGGAGAAGAATGGAGCAGAAGAAAAGGCTTCCCAGTTAGAAGCAGACAAGCAGACATTAGCTGAGCGTTTAGAACAAGCGAAGAGCAGAACCTTGGACATGTCTCCCTTCCACGAGCTGTCATGCAATATCCTGCAGCAAGTGTATGGCTCTCAAGAGCTAATCACTGACGAGGTATGCAAACTCAAGGCCATGATGGGTAGGTTAAAAGAGGTCAATACGGAAGCCCACAAGCTCAAAGCTAAGAATACCCGTGTCAAGGCAAATGTCATAAGTCAGATGGCATGGAGGGAAGGGAAAGGAGGTTTCCCCCCGCATCTTCCTTTTAAGGCCGTGGAAGATTTTAATGAAGACATAGCCTTGTTGGAGTTTGGTAGGAACTGTGCCAATAAGCTAATGGCCAGTGTGCAGAGGACAACAGATAGAATCAACAACCTATACCAAAAGCTCAAAGGAGTCCATGACAACTGCACATTGAGTTTCCCTCAGACCCTAGAAGACTTCCCGGAAAAGGAGCAGCGGTTGTCTCAACTGAAAGAAGAGCTAGGCGTCCAGATGGAGTATGTGAAAAGCATTGATGTCCTAGCCATGAATGATCTCCAACATTACATCGGTTCATCAACACTTCACAATCATCTGCTGAAGGAAACATATCAAGTTGCTGAAGCAGAAGTACAAAGCATTAAAATAGAGCTCGGGAAGAATGTAACTTCTCAGAAAATCTTGTTTCCTGCTGCAGCAAACATAATCATCAGGGACACAGGTGTGTGGCACAGCTACATAGAAGAGGAGGTCAGGAAAGCTGCAGCAACAGCAGGAGCAGCATCAGCAGGGGATTCGAGGGCCTCTTCCCAGGCAGCATCAGTGACCATCAACTTGGGCGACCCTATGCCAGCAGAAGCTCGCGCACAGGAATGAAGAGGCTGAATTCAGTGAGCCACTCTCTGCAGCCAAACACGTGCCCAGCAGGGAAAGCTTTGATGTTAACAAATTTTATGTTACGTATATTTTGAATATGTAAGGCGTAAGCCATGGGACAGCTGTCCCTATTTTTTGTCAAAATATTTTTGTAAAGGAAGTGGCCATTTTTGGTGATCGATTATAGTAGAAATCCCTGTAAATGACAGGTGGAACGTGCTAGGTGTCAGCCCAAAGGGCAAAGTTGTAGCTATAAATAGCATCTAGGAAAGATTAGACTGGACTTTTGGCAGGGAATGAAATTTTGGCAAACGATATGAGCTATCTTGTATCGGGTCTGTAAATTGATTTTTCTAATAGAAGCCACGGGAGATGGACGTTTTGCATGGAATGTTGGATTGCTGTATATTGGACTATTCTAATGACTGCGGTCCTGTACTGTGAGATCATTCTTATCATCCGAACTACTTCTTTGTATTAATGATTTTGCCCCTTACTGTGCATACGAATTTTTCCCATTTTCATGGACAATGAATGCGTTTCATATTAAATCAGGAGCTACCTGCTGATGCTTTTATCATTGCTGTAGATTTCTCTTCTAGATCGAATGGCTAACTGTTCTTTCTTCAGGATAATTTGTATGGCTCATTGTTCATGCCTTTAAATTGCTCCTTGCAGGGATCTTTTAGTTTAATTCCAGTTTCGTTGCATCTAGATCTGTTTCTTTATTCTTGTTACGTAGATCAAATAATTTTGCTTTCTTCTGTTCGTGAGCAATAGATGCGTTCTTTAAGTTTCATTTTAGATCTGTTTCCTTATTCTTTAGCTTTCCTCTGTTTTCTAAGCAATAGATGCGTTCCATGTTGAATGAGAGGCTACCTTCTCAAGATCCTCATCTTGCTGTAGCTTTGACCGTGAGAAATAATAGCTATCTGTTCTTTGTTTACGATATCTGTTACAGCTGATTGCTCTCCCCTTAAGCGTGTTCCCCTGCAGGGATAGATAGGTCTGTTCTAGTTTTAAGTTTAGATCTGTCTTAATTGCATTTAGATTAAGTATAGTTTAGGCACTTGCATCTCATATAAAAGACTTAAAAAAAAAAAAAAAAAAAAAAACCCAAAAGAAAGGTGGATCGGGCCATAACCGGTAGAATCGGATTTAAAGTCCAAAACCACGGTTGCCGGAACCGCTAACCGGACGGATTCCCTACACCAAACGGGAGATAGTCTAATTGGGACCGTCTCTCAGGGAGAATCCCTTTCTGATTGATGCTACGATATCCGAGGCATCAACATTAGTACATCAACTTCTCGGGGTCGTAACTCTTGCATATGATCTCCATTTGGGGTGTACAATAGCTCGTTGGAAAGATCTATTCAATGACTACAAAAATATATGGCAAATCTTGAATCTGGCACACAGAAATGGTAGGCGCGCATTACCCATATTTGTTCGAGAATTCGACACCGAAAAAAATGTCGTTTAGGGCCTCAAAATGGCTCCAGAAGTTCAGGACCCAAAAAAATGCTAAAAATAGTATATTACCGAAATTGCCAAAAAACTACTTTGAGCTAGTTGGAAAGATGGGTGGCCACTGATATCCACCTGGATCATCTGTTGAGTAATTCGATGTGCAATTATTGTGAGTAAACTTCAGTGTTCTTGATTAGTTGTGTGAGATATTTTTTGAGAGTGTGTAATTTCTTGATCAGATCTTGGTGTGAACTAAATTTCACATGAATAAGGATTCCACATGCAACACTCCTCATCACCCCCTCGATCTGATAAATTTTTTGGGTCAAATGAGGTGGTTGGGGATAGGGGTTGGGATCGCACCTAGGAGTTGGTGGCCCTCTCAATGGGTTTGTCCTGGAAGCCGGTCGATATTGGGAAGATACAAGCCCAACACCTTGGAACTCACTTATGTCAAAATATTTGACATGTAAACCAAGTGCAAACTCATCCCACAGTTGTCGATGGAAGTACTATGGAACCTCCCTATTATTGTAGGGAGGTTTATCATAAACCATGAACCACCTATGCATCCAATTATCACTCCATGGTTGGAAATGACACCAATCCATTCAGACACGTGGATTTCTAACGTCCGGTGGTTTTTGTGTTCTTGGATCGATGAACATATTGTATAATTGGGCCTTTGTAATATTCAATGCTTTTATTTCCTCTTTGGAAATGCCTGTGGAATAATACTCATGCATCCTAGCTCTATATTCGGTCATGTCAGTCAATTGGCGATGTGCATGGATGAGAGAGTCAATTGAGCTCTCAATTGAGGTGGAAAGGGACACTCGATATGGTTCCCCTGTGTTTCTTAATTCTCGAGTATGCACTTTCAATTCATTTACGTAATGGTTCAAGTTGTCTTGGTCAAAATTTTGTTGGGTTTTTTTGTCATGTCCCCAGTCACCTCGGTGCCCTTTAGAGGTAATGGGGGGACTCCTTAGAATATCGACCTGATAATTTTTCTTGATCTAAACACTCTATCATGTCCCCTCCCATCGATCTGACTCCAAAGGGAATATGAGCAATATAGGAGGGGTGCTAATTTTCGCCCCCAATTTAACATTATGAAATTATTCACAACTAAATGTGTGTGCAATGCATAATAAACATACACAACGGAATTAAACCATATTAACACACACACAAATGCATTTACCAACATTTCATCATAGGAATGATAACAACATAATACACAGGAATTCAGTTCCATTATTTAGCTGGATCAATATATGCATTCTGACATAAAAAAAAATCATTCATAGATATATAATTGGCATAATCATAGGAACCAAGAAACACCTATCTTTTAATTGAAATCACCAACAAGCTGGCTATGGACTGCAACGTTCCAACCCAAACGTAGGTCTCTTCCCAGCCTATATTCTTTTAGCACTGAGAGACCACCTGGGCTATGTATCCACTAAGGAGGAACTACTTAGGTTCACTCATAGCCTTAGGCACAATCATTTAGGCTCAACCAGCACACAGTTGGCTCTATCAAGCAAGTGGGGAGACAGGGAAGGCGTTTTCTAAGCCAATGAGCTCAACCACAGAGATACAGGAATATCTAATTGGATTCAGACAGACCAGGTACCCCCATCACCTCCACTCTCAGCCTAAGTAAGGTCCCCTTCTCTGCTACATGGTCCCCCGAGCGCCCCTTCCCTTAGCGTTGACCTGAAAAGGTATGGTTGGTCCTGAATTCTAAACCAAAGATAATTGAGCCTTCATTGGCTCTACCATGAAATATGACCCCCTGGTCTCTCTCCCACTGCGATCCACTCTTGGATATTCCTCAATTTCTGCCGACGTGAATCTCAATCATGGATTTCAACTTTCGGGCCCAAAAAAATAGGTTCTCCCATGAATTTCAGAGCTCTTCACACTCTCAAATTCACCTTGGGGTTTATATTTATGGATTCCCCATCGAATTTCACTTCCTGCACAAATTTCTTGGTGATTTATGCATTTCAAAATGTAGCTTCTTTCCAAGTTTCGATTTCTGGTTTTTCCATAGCTAGGAATGCTTAGCATGCTCAAAATAGCAGTCTGGTTGTTCCCCAATGGAATGGGGATTAGGTAAAATGTCCTCCCATGAGTTAGACTGACTTGTGGGTCAAGTAAAAAGATTCCATACTCTCCCATACGAATTTATGGGCTGCCCATGCTCCATTGAATCCATGGACTGATTTCTAAATTACTTCCTTTCAACATAAATAAATGACAGCAAGGAAAGTCAAAGTGGGTTCTCAAGGTGACATTTGGCAGCATGGGGTTCAATCCCACAACCCCATCACCTCTCCCTAGTGGATACACATATCCCCCTTATTTTAGTTGCATCCATAGCCATCCCCTTGGTATTTTATTTGCATTATAATTATTTACATGCTTTTACAATTTCCCCATGGCTTACTACCACATGGATAGAACAATATAAAATATCATCCCTTTAAGGCTAAGCATTCACTAACGGGGCCTTGGCCTTGAGTTCCACGCTAGGGATCATACATCACATATGCATAATATTTAAATATCATTTTGATACATTCTAAGGGACAAAATGGGGGTATTAAATTCCCCTCCCCCTTAGAATAACACTGTCCTCGGTGTTCCAATACTTAGGAATACTTACACATTGTTTACACATGTCCAAAATTCAAAAAATGTTGTAGGTTTTCCCTACATTTCATCTTTTACTTTGGGTTTTCAGGACCAAGACCCTTGGCTTCTATAGGCTGCTCCTGTTGGTTTTGACCTTCCAGCTCCACATGTGGGCATTGCTCCACAACAATCCCTTCCTTTTCTTTACCTTCTAGCTGATCCACAACTCTGGAAACTTTATGGCTACTATCTTTCTTGCTATCCTTTGTTGGGAAGTTACGGAGGCAATGTTTTCCTCCATATTTCCAACATTTCAGTGGCTTCTTTTTCTTTACATGCTCAGTTTCCTTTGAGTCTTCCAGCCTTGAGTGTTTCTTAATTGAATGATTGGGTGAATGCCTCTTCATTGACCTACTGTCATTTCCACTGCTGATAGCTTCCAGAATTCCTTTTACCTCATTTTGCAGAAAAGTAGAGTCCTGCAAAACCTTGTGGTTCATCTCATTCTGTTGCTTTTATAGCTTGAGCATTTCCTCAATATTTTCTTGGGTCTTGGCAATTGTTTGAAGAAAATTTTCAGCCAAATCAAATAGCTTTTGGTCTGCTTCCATGGTCAATGTGCAAAACTGCCCACACTTTGCTTAGTAACAACACTTGTCTTGTAATAGCTGCAAGCAATTGGTTTAATTTTCACTTGTGAAATTCATCATTGCAAATCTTGTTAGGCCAAGCATAACATAAGCATTAAGATCAGTAAATTACTTTCCCACTTGGAATGGAAAGTTCATGCTTTATCCATAATACTTGCACACATTTCATGCATGTCCATCATACAAATGAACTCATTCATGTTCATCCTTTCACAGGGAATTAACTAATTCAACATTCACAATTTATTCCAAGCAAAATAAACACAATCAACTTTCAGCCATAATATGCATTCAACAATTTTTTGTCTCTAAAATGCATCAATCAAAAAAGAAAGAGAAGAGTACAAGTCCCCCCCTCTTAATCTTGTTCCAATATGGAGCCCCACCAAAACTGTGGTTCCATGCTCCTTGGTCTCTTTCACTTCAAATGTGAATGCTTGAATCACCTTTTCCTTGTTTTGGTGATGACACTTGGTGTCTAAGGTCTGTCCAAGGCTTCTCAACCAGGGAACCCCTCAGCATGGTTTTCCTACAGAACCTTTGGCTGCTAGGACCCACACAAGTCCACTAGCACCATTTCCCATTGCTACTCATACTGAGCTTTCTAGGACAGTCACATGTCCAAATGCATCCTTAGTATTCCTTCAAGGTTCTTGCTTTTCGCAATTACCTAGGTTTCAACAAAGAAACAACAATGTATCAACTTGGTTGTTGTAAGACTTGTACATGAAATTTTTCATTATTTGGAATAAGAAATAGATGATAATTAAATACTTATCTGTATTGGATGCCTTCACGTTAGTCCACAGGCTCCTTCTTTGATTTACAAGCCTTGGATCACATGCAGATACAATAACGAATGTTTTCCCAGCACGCAGGATGGTCCACAACATTCAATTACCAACCAGTGCACTGACTGGATTTACCAAGAATTTAACGAATGTTTGGCCAGTATGCAGGCTACTCCACAACATTCAATTCTGATCTAGTGCACCGACTATATTTACCAAGCATTTAGGGTGCTAAACCAGTCCCATACCTGGTTTTCCATCTCCATTTCCAAGCCAACACTTCCATCTGGGTCAACAGCACAATGGAAGGAAAATGCACCATAACCATTTCCAAATAAAGGGATCTACTATGGAGCCATAGGAATATCAATGGGTTCCATCCAATCTCGGCACCAACCTCACCTCCACTCACAGCTCGATTAAGGTCCCCTTGTCTGCTGCACAGTCCTCGGGCGCCCCTTCCCTAAGTGATGTCCTGGGTAGGTGCAGGTGGTCCTCACTACTGAACCAATAGATATTTTATGCCTTTTACAAATATCGCCACATTCCAGTCACAATGCCCAACCAACATATTGACTGGATTTATTAGGCAATGGAACAACCACTCACACACATAATGATGGTACCCCTTCTTCACTTTGCTTCTTTAGTAATCAATTCAAATATGAATTTCATAAACAGTCATTAGTCATTTGGAAGTCATGAGACTCTTCTCATAATTTTTGGATTTTGCACATGGTAGATTCCAGTCTTTACTATGGACTTACATGCATTTCTACACCCAAGACATTTCTAACTGAAATCTGAAAATTTCAATCAGCCAAACAGTTTGTGAGTATAGATGCATATAATATTTTCATTGTTACAACATTCACTAATGTAATCTTAGAATTATAATACTCAATAATTCAAACACTATCAGTTGTTATTATCTCAAAGACGATGAAATACATCTACTTTATGTGCATCTGATCACAATAAAATTGCAAAATACAGTCACATTATCTATGCAATTTAAATAAAACTTCCAATATTCATGATTACAAAATCATATCATTTCATGCAACTCTGTCCTTCCAACAAAGCATCCTCATAGCCCATCAAACATGACTACCTTCTTCATGCAATCATTTTCCAGCATCCATGGCAGCTCACGAAATGATCACTACAACAAATCCATGAATTAGCGCTTGTTTTAGCTTCCTTTTTAGCGCCCACTATCATTTTTAGTGTATTTTTCATCTTTTTTTGTACAAATTGGGTGTTTTTCCACGAGATGCTGCCTTTAATGGTGTTATTTGCATCCTTTTTTGAAAGTAGATGTTAATTGGGATGCTAATTAGCAACCCAGTTAACGTCCCAATTAGCATCCCAATTAGCATCCCAATTAACATCCATAATAACATCCCATTTAACAAACAGAATAGCCTCCAAAATAATGTCCAAAATAGCGCGAGGTATAGAGTAAGCGTGTGAGGCACCTGCAACAATTAATTAACAAGAATACGTGAAATAGAAGAAATTACAGAACTCAGAATCACTTTTGTATTGATCACAAGCCACTTCGAGGGGGCAACCTCCTTTGAGCAAGCTCAATACAAATAACTTCACGGTGCCTTCATAGGTCTCAACACACACTTATATACTAATTCTAGGCGCCAATACTATGGGTCGAAACCATGGGCCGTTACAAACTATGGATCAACAATACTACGGGCGACTTACAAATCATATGCGCCAACAACAATAACACAAACTATTGATCAACAAATACTACGGGACGAATTACAAAGCATATGCGTCCAACAACAACCTACTAACAAAGTAAAGACATGGGTTCCTAACAAAGCGATTGCGCTAGGAATTTTGAAAGGAATTACGCCAGGAATTGCGCCAGGAATTGCACCAGGAATTCTGAAAGGAATTACACCATGAATTGCACCGTGGAAAATGTCTGATATAGCGCCAGGTATAGAGCCAAACATATCACCAAGCATAGTGCCTAGAATTGCTCTAGGAAGTTTGAAAGGAATTGAGCTAGAAAAAAGTTCCTGGAAAACTCCAATGTTGCGCCAGGAATAATGCTAGGCATGTTGATAGAAGTTGCACCTAAATGGACATTTTGGAAACTAAGAGACCCTAATTAATCGTAAATAAACCTAAGGAATCCTTTGGTCCATAACGAGATTATAGTGTGCCTAATGGCATGCTGATGCATATATCGACAATTATAAATATGGCAATGATGATTTATACAATATTTAATAGGATGTTGATGACGACGATGACGTCAATGTCAATAATGATGATTCAAGTTATTATAGAACTATTTGATATTGGTTGGGCCTAATGGAAACATAATTCAGCTTAATAGCATCGGAGTGACCATAATATCCCCTAGATGACCCTAATCGCATCTGACTATCCCTACAACATTTGAGTAACCCTAATGAAACTTGACTCACCGTAAAAGTATGAGGATGATCATGTTGATGATGCACAATGGCAAGGATGTTGATGATGATGATTATGATGATGATAATGCGGTTGATATGAATGATTATGATCATGATGATATATGATCAGATGCTAATGACGATGATGATTATGATGATTTTTATATGTACTCATGTATGGTGTTGATGATGATGGTTATGATGGAGACGATATCAATGTCAATGATCATGATTCATGTCATAGTACTTATGGATCTTTATTTATCGCAGTGGCACCTAAATTACCATAATTATGAAACTTTTGGATCTCGATTGATCCTAATGTGGGGTAAATTACCTTAATGTCACCTAAATTTCTCTAATGGAATTTGATTTTCACCAACAACATTTGATAGACCCTAATGGCATGTGATTGACCCTAACAACATGATTATGATGCATTATGATAATTATGATGGAGCTTATGGATATGATTGGATAATTATAAGACTATATCATCCATTCTTGCAAGGAAGTAGGGTTCCTTGCTCATTATTATCACAATTATATTGATGATGACAATGATGTACTTGATGACTATGACGATGAATCATGATGATGTTGAATTATTGTATGATGATGATGATGATGTCGATGTCAATGATGATTATTCATGTGGTAACACTTCTAGATCTTGATTGATCCTAATGGCACCTAAATGTCTGTAACAACATCTAAATGACCCTACTATCACCGAAATGACTGTAACGACATCTAAACGACCCTAACAATTACATGACATGAATCCTAATGGCGATGAGTGATTATGAACACTAATGGCATATGAATTACCATAATGACAATGATGACTATGATTTTGTTGATGATGTACTTGATGGTGACGATGACGATGAAAAAGAGGATGATGATGAATATGATGTTGATGTACCATATGACATTGATGATGATGATGACAACAATGTTGATGTCCATGATGATCATGCATGTGATAATACTTCCAGACATTGATTGATGCTAATGGAACCTAAATTTATGTAATCAAATATGAGTGACATACTAATAGCACCTAAATGACTCTAATGACATTCAAATGTTGTCGACAACATTTGAGTTACCTTAATGGCATTTGAGTGATTGTAACAACATGACATGAATTCAAATGGTGATGATTGATGATGAACCATAGTGGGTGTGTGAGCTATCTCGAATAAAAACACCTAATATTAACTATCAACCAGGATCAGTAAACTTAGAGTTGAAGCAAAATATATGCCAAGGTAGAAAATGTTCTAAAGTTTCAGGTTTGTCCGACCTAGAAAAAGATTGAAAGATCTTTCAAAATGAAAAACCAAGTTAAACATTTAAGAATACAATTAAATTACAGATAAGAATAGTACTAGATGATACTACTCTACTTCTATGGTTAATTAATAAGAAAGATGGAAACAAATACTGAAACACAAATTACTTCTAGAAAAGTAAGAAACTACTAAATTCAACTTCCAGATAACAACTATGAACAAAATCATAGCTACGGATATTAGATGTTTAATAGGGAGAACTTGTAAATGTAAATTATTCTAGACTAAACCATCTAACTCCATTCTTCTTGATTACGTACATCAAATGTAATAGGAACTGGAGTAAATGTATCATAATGACTTTCAAATGTAATAAGGAAGCTAAATGGAAGTAAATCAAACTTAACTTCTACAAACAAATGTAAACTAAAAATCAACAAACTACCACTAACTTTAAACATTATAAACTACTGTCTATACATATGTGAACAACATGAAACTAATATAAGTCAGAAGAAAAATAGAAGAACTTAACAAATATGTTAAATTGAACTATATTAGATTTGGAAGCAAGTAGAAAACTTGATAAAGATATTTTATTATTATTCCAGATCTTGCAACATGAACATCTTCATTAAATAGAAACTAGTCCTAAGATTAACAAACTAAAACAACTCAAATAATAGAATTATCAACTATAACTTGGAAATAAACTATTTTAAGAACAATTATTCATACATTCTGAACAGTAGCTAAGTAACAAAACAAATTAAAGAACTGAAGTTTGGAAGAAAGATAAGAAGAGGATAAGGAGGAAGTAAGAAAGCAGGAAATAATGATGAAAATTGAATTAAAAGCTCTAAATAACATAAAACAAGATTAAATTACATCTCAAACTATTAAGGAGGAACAAGAAGAATGATGATTAAGAGGCAGAAGAAATTAGATTCGGAAAAATGCCTAAAATAATACAGAAAACACATAGGTCTGAATGACGATTCGAATGCCAGTCTGAATGGTAGTCCGAATGACGATCCGAATGGAGGAAAACGTTTTAAAGTGAGGGAAATAAGAGTTCTTGGATGATTTAATTACCAGTTGGCTTATGCAAATGATCCTACTATGCATAGG
Organism: Larix kaempferi; assembly: GCA_027924585.1. Taxonomy (NCBI): domain Eukaryota; kingdom Viridiplantae; phylum Streptophyta; class Pinopsida; order Pinales; family Pinaceae; genus Larix; species Larix kaempferi. Next base: position 1,830,189 of record BSBM01000837.1, on the reverse strand, counting down.
AAGCAGTAGAGAGATTATTAGAGGCTAAGAAATTATCTATGCGAATCATTACCTAAGAGAAAGAATGATTTTATAAGAAGTAGGAAGAAGGTTGGAATAGAAGAAGGAAGAATTAACCTATAGTAAATAGGAAGAAAAACTAATAGAGGAGAAGAGAAAGAAAGGAATGCTAACTATGGAAGAATTTGGAAGCAATATCTAACTATGATGATGGAAGAAGGACTGAAAAAAAACTACAAATTATTAAACTATTGAACTATTGGTCGACCATTTTAACTCAGAAGAAGGAAGGTTGTATTAACAACAGAATATTAATTACAAAGGAATGAAGATAATACACACAGGAAAATGAATTAAATTACACACACAAGAAATAAACTAGTTAATTGCAAGAAAAGAAATGCAGAAAATGTAAATAAAACCTCCAGTTGATGAGGGGCCCTTCCCAGCAATCGAAGGGTGAACTAGCTCAACTTAAACGACTACCAGTAGAACATCAACAAGCTGCTACTTCCATTAACTTGAGAAGAATTACATAACTCTGTCTTCCACTATCTACAACTTGCGAACTAGCTAGATTCCAAAATTTAGACTAAGACTCTGACTAACTTGTCTCAATCACAACGACGTCTATTTATAAGTTACAATGGGTGAGAGGGTCGACAGAGTCGACCTCTCTAATAATAGAAGTGTTCAAATGAATGTAACTGTTGATTTAATTGATACATGCAAATGCAAGGAGCGTCCTTCAGACATTGACGGGGTTGGTTCCTTCACAGGGAAACTACATCGTCGATCTAACTCAGACGTGGACGAGCAGTGTGTTGGTGGACTGAATTGTGGGCAGGCGAACATCTTCCAAAACGACGACATGAATGAATGTGAGCAGGTGTGCGTAACTCCCGGCCAAATGAATAAGAGAGCAGGTGCACTGGAGTGTTGACATGGGCATAGGAGTTACGTCGGCATGCTGAGCGTGATTCCAGGATGAATGTGCAGACGGACCAGAGGTTAAAGTGTTCACGTGGATGTAAGATGTGCTGTCAGGCTTGGTGAGCATAAGGACAGATCTTCTAGAGCAATAGCTCATTAACCAGGCCCATTGCGTTGTTGGCACCTTGATTGAGTTGTCATTGATGGTTGGAAAGCTGCGACTGAGTTTTTAAATACAAGAAAAGAATGTTGTTAGACAAGCTGTGACTCAGAAAGCTGCAACTCAGACAATTGCGACTCAGACAAGCTATAACTCAGACAGCTGCAACTCAGACAGCTGTGACTCAGACAAGTTGTGACTCAGATGGCTACAACTCAGACATCTGTGACTCAGACAAGCTGTGACTCAGATGGCTGCAACTCAAACAGCTACAACTCAGACAGCTGTGACTCAGACGGCTGAGACTCAGATGGCCGTGACTCAGATAAGAACACAATGCTTCGCATCTCGATTTTTGGGCAGTTGGAGATGAATCTCGAAAATTTGTGACATGGGTTTTGTGCGCAACGGCCTCATTTACCTGACTCGTGAAGCAATCTCCAAACAAAGATACAGTTTGAGCTATACAAGTGGTTCTCTGAACATGTAATTCTCAGATTTACTATTGCGACCGATTTTTACAAATTAGCAATTGGTTGAAACAACTGTGACTCAAACAGCCGTGACTCAAACAAGCTGCAACTCACAAACAATTTTATTTTTTTTAATTAGTCAGTTACAACGTGTAAACTCTGGAATTCAAAGAGACAGTTAAAATGTCAGTTACAACGTGTAAATTCTGGAAGTTAAAGAGACAGTTTTAGTTTTATAATTGGTATATCTCGAAGTTAAAGACACTAAGGCATATAACCCCGACATCTATAAAAAACAATTGATGAGAACAAAATTAGTGTGAGAATTGAGAGGATGAAGAGGAGTGGTTGCTGATGAAGCTGTGATTCGAAGAAAACATTTCAGAACAGAAATGTATGGCTCGATTTAATGAAGAAGAAACTCAAGCTGTAGCAGCACAGAACAAAAATGAAAAGGGTATGTACTGATATATCTGAATCAGTGTGATATAATTGACGAAAAAATTCTTAACAATTCAGAAGAAAAATGTGTGGCTCGATGTAATGAAAAATAGAATGCCCAGAAACCCAAGCTCTAGCAGCACAGACCAAAAAATGAAAAGAGTATGTATTGATTTATCTGAACCAGTGTGATATAATCGACTGAAAAATTCTTGCTAGGGTGGAAGGGAGGTGCTAGGGAGGATTGTTGTCCTCATATTTCAGTGGGTGCTGAAGAAGAAGAGTTGGTGCTTGTAATTCGAAGGTTGTAGCGTCATTTGAGTAGAATCTCAAAGATAAAAATGATGTACAGAAGTTGAAGCTTTCCTGACATCCTAAGAAGAAGAGGTGTTTTCCCTTTATGGGTTTCCTCATGAAAAATCTTTCTATGTGTATATTTGTGTGATCGAATGATTATACTGTGCCTATATATTAAATCTACTACAATGAACTTTTTGTTGTTAAAAGAATGAATGTAAAGGTTTTGATAACACCCTGACTGCTATACGATATCAAGGAAAATATTTTTAAAAATTGTTTAAGCTTATTAATTAACTGATTCAACCCCCCCCTCTCAGTTAATTGATACTTTCAAAAATTGGTGTAAGAGCTAGACCCTTTAGTCTAAGGAAGATCTGATAAGCTTAAACATGGCAAGTCATGATGGTTCAACCAATAAAGCTCCTCTGTTTGATGGAACAAATTTTTCCTTTTGGAAGGTTAGAATGAGAACATACCTAATGTCTTTAGGTGTTGATGTTTGGGAAGTGGTAGAAACTGGATATACAAAACCTATTGTACTAGATTCCAAAGATGATAAGCTAGAGTTTAGTTTTAATGCAAAGGAAATGAATGCCATTCTAAGTGGTCTTTTTGAATCCGAATTTGTAAAGGTAATGCATCTTGAATCTGCCAAAGAAATGTGGGATAAACTCATTAGTAGCTATGAAGGAAATGAAAAAGTAAAAGATGCCAAACTTCAAACTTACAGACTGAAATTTGAACAGCTAAAGATGAATGAGGATGAGTCTGTTAGTAAATATTTTTTGAGAGTTGAAGAGCTTGTGATTGCCATGAATGGTCTTGGTGAGAAGATTGGAGAAGCTCCTCTAGTTCAAAAGATTTTGAGATCTCTACCTGATAAGTTCAATCCAAAAGTCTCTGCAATAGAAGAAATGAGTGATCTGAAAACTTTATCTATCGATCAAGTTCTAGGAACTTTAATTGCCTATGAAATGAGAATCAGTAAAGATAAAGCTACCGTTAAAGAAGCATATTTTAAAGCAGACAAACAGATAGAATCTAAAATGGAAGAGATTGAGGAAAAAATTGTAAGAAGACTGAAAACTGGATCAGGAAAATATAAAGGGAAGTTGCCTTTTAAATGTTTCAATTGTGGTAAGGTAGGGCACTTTGCATCTAAATGTCCTTATAAAGAAAAAGGTCAGAATTCTATTGATGAAGAGAAACATACATTTAAAAGATACAATAAAAATAATAACTACAAAAAGAAAAGTTTATGTGCAAATGATGTTGACCTCTCAGAAGTTTCAGAGAGTGAGTCATCTTGTGAAGATAAAATGAATGATTTTGTGCTAATGGCCATAGAAGATCTTGAAGATGATGGAAGAGATATGAATGATGAAGATGCTATTGTTGATATGGAAGGTGAGTTGATTAGTGCTTTGGAAGAAATTGACAGACTCAGATTAAAGAAGAGGAAACAAAAAGAGTTGTTAGTGCAGTATGAAAAGAATGCTAAAGAACCGAGTACAGACTGTAGCTTGTTAAAGATAAAACTAGAAGAAACAAAGAAAATAAATGATGTTCTAAAAGAACAATTATCACAGAAAAAGATGAGATGTGAAGCATTAGAGGAAGAAGTTGTAAAATTCAAAAAAGAATTGGAAAAATTTAAATCTCTCTATCATCAAAACTTGCCAAGTATTAAAGCAGCAGAAGAACTAAATAACATTATGAATAAAAATTAAAAATATAGTTTTATTGAAAGAAGAAGATACGGAAGATCGCGCTGCTCTGTTCTAGCTGCTGCCTCCATTCCTAGGGTTCTCTGCTCGACAATCTCCAGGCCATCTCCCTCATGGCCACGCCAGGGGGAGGGCTTCCCCCTCCCTTTGCTCAGATCTCTGCCGAAGAGGCCTTCAATAAACTGCTAACGCCGTCTGGGATGAAGCACCTGGCACCTGCTATCCCGAAGTTTATTAAAAAACTTGAAGCCGTGCCTGAGATCGACCTTCCGATAGAACAGCCCATCAAAATCGCCCTGGCATTAGCTGAGCGAGGATTGGTAGGCTAGTTCATGGGTCTCTGGCCCTCTACAAAAACCACTGATGACTGGATCCAAAGGAATTGGAGGTCTCAGATAAAAAACAGTGTCACCTGCTATCCGGTTGGCCGGGGATTCTTCATCTTCGAAGTCATTGCCAAGGAGGACCGAGATTTCATATTCAGAAGTGGACCGTATTTCATGGGAAGCCAAGGGCTCTACCTGAACCGCTGGAATCCTGATTTCGATCCTGAAATTGACGTCCCGAAGGAAGTTCCAGTCTGGGTGAGACTTCCAAATCTCCCAGTTCATTGCTGGAACATACAAACTCTGGAAAAAGTGGGTAATACGCTGGGGAGATACATTGACAAAGCGGAGAACAAAGGACAGTACACATGCGCCAGAATATGTGTAGAAGTAGACCTAGAAGCAGGATTACCGGAGGCAGTAAAGCTAAAAGTAGGATCGTAGCACCATTATCAAAAGCTGGATTACGAACAGCTTCCATTCAAGTGTCGTCTATGCCATGAGCATGGCCATTTCCAGAGGAATTGCCCCAAAAACCTAACAGTAGAAGAAGGAGAAGGATGGCAGAAGGTAAAGAAAGGGAAACCCCAGGGAAAAAAGATCTCAGGGGACATGCAAAAAAACCAGCAGTCAACCTCAACCAAGACGCATCAGGACTCCACCAAAGCAAACCCAACTGTCACATAGATCGTTGAAGATCCAATGAAAGCCAGCGAACACACTGAAAAAAGCCATGTCTCAGCGAGTATTGAATAGATCCAAATCGATCATCTGACCAACAGTAAAGAAGTAGAAAACCAGGCTAATGACCCATTGGAACCAGGGGAGATCCCTAGAGCAGATCCAATGGAACCTTCGGCAGCAGGTATATATTCCAAAGAAGCTAATGAAGGACTGTCATTTATATAAACGGATCCTGGGGAAGACTCAGATGAAGGCGATTCATCGAGTAGCTTGCATGCAGCCCCTCTAAAAAACCCAAGAGGTAGGAAATCGAAAAAGAAGAAACGTGATGAAGCAACTTACCTAGCTGTTCTTGAAGGCTCCCAAAAAACACTAAAAGGAATGATGAATACCAGATCCAAGAATGGAACGCCGTCGGCCTCTAAAGGGGCCAACCCCTCCCAAAGTAAATAATGCGTTACATATCCTGGAATTGTAGAGGATTAGGATCTGCAATAAAAGAAGATGCACTGAAAGACATGGTCAGAATCTATAAACCTGAGATTCTACTAGTCCAGGAGACAAAGATGGAGGAAGTCGATCTACTCCAGGCGGGGAAAAATTTTTGGAACAAAGGCCAAGGGATCGCCATCAATTCAAGAGGAGCTTCTGGAGGCGTTGCCACCTTTTGGGATCCCACGATCTATGATCTTGAAGCTGAAAAACGCACCATGCACTGGGTGTTCACTAAACTCGTCCATAAACTCACAGGATGCAAGGTAAGCCTCTTTAATTTATATGTAACTGTATCAATTTCTGAAAAAAAAGACTGTTGGAATATGCTTGAAAGTTACCTCAATTTACAGCAGCTAGAGAACATCATAGTTGCAAGGGATCTGAATGTCACCTTAGACTCCAATGAGAAAAAAGGTGGCTCCCCCGTCAGAGACCCGTCGAGGGAATGGGTGGAGGATATTATCCTTGACTGGGATCTAATTGATGTCAAACCGGCCAAAGGTAAATTTACTTGGTCCAATAAGAGGATTGGGCCTGGTCATATTGCAGCTCGTCTCGACAGGTTTCTAGTCCACTCATATTTCCTATCCCTTGGATTGCTTGCCTCCTCCAAAATCCTTCCTCATTGTACCTCTGATCACAATCCCATTTTGCTGGAGTTGTCCTTTGGCAGCGACTTGGGTCTCATTCCTTTCCGGTTCAGTCCTCTTTGGATCCTTCAAGAGGATTTCATGCATATTGTTACCAAGTCCTGGAGTATTCATTTAAGAGGATCGCCCTCCTTCATCTGGGAAGGAAAAATTAAAAGGCTGAAGCATGTTCTTAAAAGTTGGGCGAAGCTAATCACCTCTCCCGTTACAAGTAGGGAAAAAGCTCAATCTGCCCTGGAGGCCCATCAAATCATTATGGAAGACAGCCCAATCTCTGATAGCCTCCTCATCAAGGAAGGGGTCCGACAGAAAGAATTCTTCTCTGCCTGCAGATTAGAGGAGGAGTACTGGAGACAAAAGTCCCGTAGCCTTTGGCTCCAAAGCGGGGATAAAAACACCAAGTATTTTCACAAGCAAGCTGAATCTCGAAAAAATTATAAAGCGGTCACCGAAATAAACTTCCAAGGAGCTCTGCTGGATGACTTTGAAGATATTAAGCAGGCTGCTTTATCTACCTTTAAAGACCTTTTCACTGCCCCTGTAGATCCTCAGATTGATCCCACTTCTTATCCATTGGACCTCATTCCGTCACTCATCACTCCTGAAGAGAACCGAATCCTTGCTGCCCCTGTAACTATGACCGAGCTAAAGTCTGCTCTTGAGTTAATGAAACCTGATAGCGCCCCTGGGTCGGACGGGTTTACAGCTCGGTTCTTCACCTGCTGCTGGTCAATCATCAAGAGAGATCTACTAAAGATGATTCGGTACTCCCAAGAAATTTTTTTTTTAGGAGGTAGCACTAACTCCTCGTTCCTTGCCCTTATCCCTAAAGAAAAAGGAGCCTCAACCTTCAATCGTTTCAGGCCGATCTCCCTATGCAACACGGGGTACAAGCTGATAACCAAAATTATAGCCTCCAGAATTAAAAGAATGCTGCCTAGGATAATCCCTGAAAATCAAGGAGGATTCATCAAAGGAAGAAGAATCCTGGATAACATCATTCTTCTCCAAGAAGCAATCCACTCCAGTTGCCGCCGCAAAGAGAAAGGTATGGTCATTAAACTCGATTTAGCGAATGCTTTTGATCGAGTTAGGCATGATTTTCTGTTTACAGTGATGGGAAAGTTTGGATTCTCCAATTCCTTTATTAGCTGGGTCAAAGGTTGTGTGAGTGGGCCATGGATAGCGCCTTTGGTCAATGGCCGCCCAACAAATTTCTTCAAAGCCTCTAGAGGACTAAGGCAAGGCTGCCCACTGTCCCCGCTCCTCTATGCAATTCAAGCTTCAGTGCTTAGCCTTCAGCTCAATTTCTGTCAAGAAATACACACTCTCCCTGGACTGAGGATGGCGAATTCTGTTAGGGACATAAACCACGCACAATTTGTTGACGACACCTTGCTGTTGGGAGGAGCAAGTATCTACTCAGCAGATTATTTCAGAAATGAGCTGGAACTTTATAAGGAGGTTTCCGGAAGCAAAATCAACTTACATAAGAGCAAAATCTTCAGCTGGAACTGTTCGGCTAGAGAGCTAGGAGAGATAGCCAGAAATCTGGGAATGGAAGGAGCTATGGATTGGGATGATTTCACTTATCTGGGAATTCCCATATCCAAATCCAAAATCAAAACAGCAAAATGGGGTAACATTCTGGAAAAAATCAAAGGAAAAATAAAAAATTGGAATGCCAATTGGCTCAACCTCGCTGGGAAAACAACCCTTCTCAAATCTGTCTTAAACAGTATGCCTATTTATCAATCTTCTATCCTGCTTGCCCCTGGAGTGGTTATTCGAAAAATCGAAAGCCTGCTTAAAAAATTCATCTGGGAAGGTGGGAAAGGGAATGAAAAGAAGATGCATCTTATAAGCTGGGAAAAAATTCAAAAACCGAGGAATGAAGGAGGGCTACAGGTAAGGAGTCTTTCAAAACAAAATCTAGCGTTGGGAGCTAAATTACTTTGGCAGCTGATAACTGGGAAAGAAAGCTGGAGCAAAAAAGTTATTCGGAAAAAATAATTTCCAGGAGCAAGAAAGAGATGTCTGGACACCCCTCCACCGAAAAGAGTTGGCTCTCCGATCTTTGAAATCTGCTTCAAGGCCCTTGACCTCTTCAAAGGGAACCTCTTCTGGATTCCTGGAAGTGGGAAAAAAATCAAAGTCTGGGAGGACTCCATACTGGGAGGGACTCCATTGGGGCAGATCAGGGAAGTGGATAATATCAAGAGATGGCTGATAGACAAAGGTGTCACCTCCTTATGGGATCTCTCCAAGTGGAAGGACAGCTATTGGGACTGTTGGGACTTTGGAAACATTCCTACAGATCTTGAATCCGAAGCAGATGTTTTAACCATCCTTCTTCAAGGCAAATCTCCTCTAAAAGAATACTCCAGCGACAAAAGAGGATGGGGGCATATTTCAGGAAAGTATACTGCTTCAGAAGGATATAAGCTCTTTAACTCTGTCCCCACTGCTGCGACCAATCCAGCAATCTGGAATTTCCTGTGGACTAAATCCTTCATTCCCAAAATCGACATGTTCTGCTGGCTTTTAGCCCATAAAAGCATCCTCACTGGAGAAAATTTGAAGAAAAGAGGCATGGAGGGTCCATCCCGCTGTCCTCTCTGCAAAAATAACAATGAAACCATGGATCATTTAATAATAGAATGTCCATACGCCAGAGAAGTTTGGAGAGAAGCTTTAGCTATCCCTGATCTCATTTTGCCGAGCACTACCCAGGAACTCTTCACTGAATCGATGCAGATTTCCCCATTCAGACTATCCAAGAAAGACCTGCTTCAAACTATTTGGAGATGGATGCCAAAAGCCATATGTTGGAATATATGGATTGAGAGGAACAGCAGAATTTTCAGGGGAAAAGAACTCCTCCCTACTAGAATTGCAATGAAAGCTAAAGCAATTTTAATGGAAGCTATTGAACACAGCCTACCCCTTGCAAACAAAGCACAGCTCCTTCCAGCAGAATCCAAGTGGTTAGACCAGCTTATGCCAAACCATAAACTTCGAAGCTGGAAGAATCATTATAAGACTGAAGAATGGGAAATTAGATTGGACGAGAACACCTTCATTAAATGGAAAGAATCTCTGAAAGAAATCTGCCTCTTCTTCGATGGGGCTTCTAAGGGCAATCTGGGATTGGCTGGATGTGGTGGAGTAATTATCTCTCATGAAGGAACAGTTGAAAGTAAGTACGCCTAGGGAATCGACACTGAATCCAACAATACAGCCGAGTTCTGTGGGCTATGGCAGGGTCTTAGAATCGCCCAGTCCAAAGGAATTGCTAAGCTGGTGGTCTTCGGAGACTCTCGTCTTCTAATTCATGCTCTGATAAATAAGAAGGTTCCCTCTCAACTCAATCTAGCTCTGATGTACCACAAAATTCAACTGCTAACGCAAAGGTTTGAGTCCATACAATTCTTCCATGTGCTGCGTGATTTGAATGCATTGGCAGATTGTGAAGCCAACATAGCCTGCCTCCTGAGCAGAGGTTCTTTACAGATTAATGGAGATACCACCAGATGTGACATCCCTTAAAGGGTGCGGCCTCACTATCTGCTTGGGGCAAGCATTATCTATTTGCAGTGTTCAACTGTACCCTGGAGTATCCTCAACTGACGAATCTGGGAAATTATCAATGAAAAAATCTTTTGATTACAATGACTCCCGTGACCTTCAGACGCGATGGAGTTTCCTTTTAAATCATGTGCCTTTAGTTTACAAGCGAAGTGCATTGGAGTTCCTGAAGGCTCGTTTTCTGGGGAGTATCCAGAGACCCGATCACTCTGTCCACCAAATAAGCTATGTTTTAAAGACTTTTGGGAAAAGGCTTGCTGAGCAACTGGCCTCGTCAGGATCTCCTTCAGCTTCTGTCCCCTTGCTGAGGAATGGATGGGTTCACTGGAGCACGCTGGGGAAAGATTCAAAAGACAAGCAAATAGTCAAGGCCAGAGTCTTCTGGAGACCATGGTGGCTGGAGAAAAGAAATGGAAGGTGCTCAGCGAAGACCTCAAGAAGTTTAGAGAAGATCACTTGGCTGCGTTGGAGGAAATCCAAGAGGATGTTCAGGTCAGTTTTAAAGATGTCTCCAAGATCATTGAAAAAATGGAATAGCACCGATCAAAGCACTGGACTTGGCATCTTCTCAAAGTGTGATCTCCTTTATTTCCTGTTCTCTGTCTATGTGAAGCTGCGTCTTCTCTTATCCCCAGTATTCTGTCTAGCTCCATACTTGTATTACAGTAACAAAGCAGTGTGGTATCATAGAATGATCTCGACCTGGGGGACAAAAATTCCCACTCAACAAAGCGGGTCAGAAAAATTGTTAAAGTACTCTGCAGCTGTTTTGCAGACCCCAATATAATCTTCCATAATGTTTCGGTCAAAAAAAAACATTATGAATAAACAAAGATCTCCTTTGATCAAGATTGGTTTAGGTTATGAAGAAGGGAGTAGCAGTTTGTAAAAAAACAAAGAAACAACTAAGGTAATTAACTTTCAGAACAACAATCAGTCAGAATATACAAAGTCAGCAAGTTTCATCAAAACTGAAGAAAATAAAGACAACAGTAAAGTTAATCTAATGAGTGGAAAAGATGATATAGCTACTGGTCTGCAGTCAAGAAGACATGAAAAAGAATTAAAGAACATAATGACATGGCCATCTATTCCAAGAAGACAGTCAAGATTCAGGTATCAAAATTTTTTCAATGGATACTATTATTGTTGTTCTGATTTTGGTCATAAAGCTGCAAATTGTGTTTTTCACTTTAGAAACATACAACAAAGAATGTTTAATAGTAATCAAGTGCTGCAACATAAAGAGAAACAGTCAATGAGAAAACAAGAGTATCATACTACACCTTTTCCAGCAAAAAGAAAAGATTATGCTAGAAATATAAATTCTTTTGAGTCTTTGTACAATCAACCAGAATGTTATATTTGTCATAATTTTGGACACACGGCCATAGACTGTCGTTTAAAGAATTATGAATCAGATTCAAGAATAGATTTTTCTGTTAAAAAGGCTAAAGTGTGGAAGAAGAAAGAAAACAACCAGTGTGGATTAGTGCTTTCTTCTCAAAGACAAAAGGATCCCTGGTATATTAACAGTGGTTGTTCCAAGCACATGACTGGAGATAAAGGTAAATTTCTATCTCTGAGTGAGCACAAATCAAGAGATGTAACTTTTGGAAATGATGCTCCAGGGAAAATCAAAGGCAAAGGATTGGTACATCTAACTAGTAAAGGAAAAGCTGAAGATGTATTATTTGTGGATGGATTGAAGCATAATCTTCTTAGTGTCAGTCAGGTATGTGATAGAGGATGTGAAGTTGTATTCAATTCTAAAGAATGCAAAATAAAATCTGTATCTTCAGGACAATCGGTTTCCAAAGGTATAAGAACAGAAAATAATGTCTATGTTTTGAAAGAAGATAAGGAAGAGTGTCATCTAAGCAAGTATGATGAGAGTTGGTTATGGCATAAAAGACTTGGAAATTTGAGTTTTGATCATTTAATCAAACTTAGGAACAATGAAGCTGTAAAAGATTTTCCTAAGATTTCAAAACCATATGATGTTGTATGTAAACCTTGTCAAATGGGAAAATTGACTCGAACTCAGTTTAAATCTAAGAGCTTCACATCAACAGATAAACCTCTTCAATTAGTACATATGGATTTATGTGAACCATCAAGAAAGGAAGGAATAGGTAAAGAAAACTATTTTATGCTGATTATTGATGATTACTCTAGACTAACATGGGTTGCTTTCTTGAAAGAAAAATCTGAAGCATTTGAAAAATTCAAAGTATTTAAAGCTTTGACTGAGAATCAAAGAGGACAAATATTAAAAGCAGTAAGATCTGATAGAGGAGGAGAGTTTTGTTCAAGGGACTTCAAAGAATTTTGTGATGAACAAGGAATCAAAAGAGAATATACAATTTCAGGCACTCCACAGCAAAATGGAGTAGTTGAGAGACGGAATAGATCAGTTTAGCAGATGGCAAGGTCAATGATGAATGAAAGAAATATTTCTCAGACATTCTGGGTAGAAGCAATTCACACAGCTGTTCATGTTCTTAATAAATCTTACTTAAGGCCTAACAGTGATACAAATCCTTATGAATTGTGGTTTGGGAGACTTGCTTCAATCAAGCATTTGAGAGTTTTTGGAAGCAAATGTTATATAAAAAATAATGATGAGCATCTTGGCAAATATGATGATAGGGTTGATGAAGGTATCTTTCTAGGGTATGCTATAAATAGTAAAGGATACAGATGTTACAATAAGAGGTCACGTACAAGGGTTGACAGCATTGACATTAAGATTTATGAAGGTATGCCTATAAAAGATATTCAGATAAACAATGTTGATACAGAAAATCCAGCTGAAGACAAAGAGGAATAGGTCCAAGAATCAGAAAAGGAAGACTTTGAGTCAAAAAATGAAAGCACAGGTACACAACAACAACCAATAAATCCTTCTTCAAGAATTATTCAAAAGAATCATCCTGAAATTCAAATTATTGGCAACAAGAATGAAGGTGTTCAGACGAGAAGTAAGTTACTTAAGAATTCAGAACAGTCTCACATTTTTTTTTTCTTTTTTTTTTTCTGTCATAGAACCCAAGAATTTTAATGAAGCCAATGAAGATGAAGATTGGATAAAAGATATGAATGAAGAGCTTGATAAGATTGAAAAGAATAATACTTGGGAACTTGTTCCTAGGCCAACAGATAAGAATGTGATTGGGTCCAAATGGGTGTTTAAGAATAAAATGAATGACCAAGGAAAAATTGTCAGGAATAAAGCTAGATTGGTCTGTAAAGGATATGCTCAAGTTGAAGGACAAGATTTTGATGAAACCTTTGCACCTATGGCAAGAATGGAAGCCATCAGAATATTTCTTGCTTATGCCTGTCACAAGAAGTTCAAAATTTATCAGATGGATGTCAAGTCAGCATTTCTCAATGGAGATTTAGAAGAAGAAGTTTATATGGAACAACTTGAAGGATTATCTCGAACAAACAATCCTGATCATGTCTGCAAATTGAATAAATATCTATATGGATTGAAACAAGTGCCAAGAGTCTGGTACTATAGATTAGATAAATATTTACAAGAGAAAGGATTCAAGAAAGGCAATGTTGATAGTAATCTGTATATCAAAACAGAAGGTGATGACTATTTAGTTGTTTTGGTTTATGTTGATGATATCATTTTTGGATGTACCAATGATTCTTTTGTTCAATGGTTTGCTTATGCTATGCAATCTGAGTTTGAAATATCCATGATTGGAGAACTGTCATACTTTCTTGGTCTTCAAATTACTCAGAGTTCTGAAGGACTATTTATCTCTCAAAAGAAATATCTACAAGAGATGTTGAAGAAATTTCAGATGGAGGATTCTTCACCTGTTAGTACCCCTATGATGAATATCTACGCCAGAAGTTGGGTGTCATATCTTGTTCCAACTAACCTGTTCACTTTGGTAGGGGGAGTTTGTGCTTATTGCATATCTGATGTAATTATGAGATGGTTCCAGAATGTTTTATTTGCTGATTTCTGAGTTAATATTGATAGAGGGAGATGTATTGTCATGATTTCTTTGACATTGATGTTAAAGGGGGAGAAGTTTAGGTAGTTGCAGATAACAAGCAGTCAGTGATTACACTTGCAACAACATAAATTTTAGGTTTCCATCAATGCCAAAGGGGGAGATTGTTGGTACTTTGATTCAGTTGTGATTGATGGTTGGAAAGCAGCGACTGAGTTTTTAAATACAAGAAAAGAATGTTGTTAGACAAGCTGTGACTCAGACAGCTGCAACTCAGACAGCTGCGACTCAGACAAGCTATAACTCAGATAGCTGCAACTCAGACAGCTGTGACTCAGACAAGCTGTGACTCAGACGGCTACAACTCAGACAGCTGTGACTCAGACAAGCTGTGACTCGGACGGCTACAACTCAGACAGTTGTGACTCAGACGGCTGAGACTCAAACGGCCGTGAATCAGATAAGAACACAGTGATTCACATCTCTATTTTGGGGCAGCTGGAGACGAATCTTGAAAATCTGGGACATGGGTTTTGTGCGCAACGGCCTCATTAACCTGAATTACGAGGAAATCGCCAAACAAAGCTACGGTTTGAGATATACAAGTGGTTCTCTAAACATGTAATTCTTAGATTTATTATTGCAACTGGTTTTTACAAATTAGCAATTGGTTGAAACAGCTGTGACTCAAATAGTCGTGACTCAAACAAGCTGCGACTTACAAACATTTTTTTTTTTAATTAGTCAGTTACAGTGTGTAAACTCTGGAATTCAAAGAGACAGTTAAAATGTCAGTTACAGCGTGTAAATTCTGAAAGTTAAAGAGAGTTTCAGTTTTAGAATTGGTATATCTCGAAGTTAAAGAGACCAAGCCATATAACCTTAGCATCTATAAAAAACAATTGATGAGAACAAAATCAGTGTGAGAATTGAGAGGATGAAGAGGAGTGGTTGCTGATGAAGCTGTGATTCGAAGAAAACATTTCAGAACAAAAATGTATGGCTCGATTTAATGAAGAAGAAACTCAAGCTGTAGCAGCACAGAACAAAAATGAAAAGAGTATGTATTGATATATCTCAATCAGTGTGATATAATTGACTGGAAAATTCTTAACAATTCAAAAGAAAAATGTGTGGCTCGATTTAATGAAAAATAGAATGCCCAGAAACCCAAGCTGTAGCAGCACAGACCAAAATATGAAAAGAGTATGTATTGATTTATCTGAACCAGTGTGATATAATCAACTGAAAAATTCTTGCTAGGGTGGAAGGGAGGTGCTAGGGAGGATTGTTGTCATCATATTTCAGTGGGTGCTGAAGAAGAAGAGTTGGTGCTCTTTTACAAGTGGGTGCTTGTAATTCGAAGGTTGTAGCCTCATTTGAGTAGAAGCTCAAAGATAAAATGATGTACAGAAGTTGAAGCTTTCCTGACATCCTAAGAAGAAGAGGTTTTTTCCCTTTATGGGTTTCCTCATGAAAATTATGTGTCTATGTGTATATTTGTGTGATTGAATGATTATACTGTGCCTATATATTAAATCTACTGCAATGAACTTTCTGCTGTTAAAAGAATGAATGTAAAGGTTTTGATAACACCCTGAAGATGACATTCAGTTGTCCTCGACAACATTTGAGTGACATTAATGGCATTTGAGTGACTCTAAAAACATGACATGAATCCAAATGGAGATGAGTGATGATAAACCCTAATGGCATATGAGTGACCATAATGAGGATGATAAAAATGATGTTGTTGTTGATGATGATGACAATAAGGATGAGGATGACGATGATGTTGATGCACCGTATGACGTATTTGATGATGACATTGAGTTGTCCTCGACAAAATTTGAGTGACCTTAATGGCATTTGAGTGAATCTAAAATCATGGTGTTAAGTTTATACTAATTTGACTAGCAAGAACACTGAAAGAAACACAATCACAAGATAGACAAGGATTTACCCTAGGAAACCCTCATGGGGTAGAAAACCCAGCAAATCTTTCCTCAATATAGATGATCAACCAAATACAAGATGCAGAAACCAAAACAAGAGCTCATCCTCCTCCTATGCAGACCTCTCTCTAACTTGTGCGCTACTTCCAAGTGGATGAATGGGTGAGATAAGTGAGGAACATCCTCCTCTACTTATACTTGTTTTTCGACTGACTTTTTACCCTATGGGGCCGACCTATCCTAGGAGATCTAATAACCCTAGTTACCACAATCTCTTGGAGGAATAAACATCTCCTGATACATAACAAAGTCCCATAGGAGGAATGAAACATCTCCGGAATAATAAAGTACAAATATAATATTATTTGCAGTTACAATATTTCAACACTCCCCCTTAACGAGAAGGATATTATAACAACATCTGCAGGAGCAAGGAGTCATCAACTACATGATACATGATACATCTATAAATCATTGGAAGCTTTCTTTATACATCATTAGTAACTCAAGCAGTTACTAGAACATATTCAATACTGGAACATCAACATCTTCAGTACTGAATCTTCATCTTCTGCAGCACCTGAACAACTACAGTAACATCATCATCTAGATCCTCTCAATCAACAGCATCGTCATCACATGATCATCAGCATCGTCATCACACGATCATCATGATCAACATCTGGATCATTTCGATCTACAGCATTTGGATCATTTCGATCTACAGCATCTGGATCATCTGCAATACACACGATCCAATTCTAGGATGATCAATCCTGCTCACTTTAAGACATCTCTCATGTCTATGGATGATACAATCCATATCTTACTTACAGGATGATCAATCCTTATCACTTTAGGACATGAGTCCAAGGACGATGCAATCCTATCACGTACATTTTGAACCAAAAGTCCAGGGATGATGCAGTCCTATCATCAATTCTCGGAGACAAATGTCTATAGATCAATTCTGGGACCGAAGTCTGGGGACGATACGATCCCCACATTCTCGGAGACATTTGTCTACGGATCAATTCTGGGACCGTCATACAGGGATGAAACAATCCCCACAATCTCGGAGAAACCAATCTATGGATCAATTTTGGGACCAAAGTCTGGGGATGATGTAATCCCCACATTATCAGAGACACCAATCTATGGATCAATTCTGGGACTGAAGTTCGGGGATGATGCAATCCCCACATTCTCGGAGACACCAATCTACGGATTAATTTTTGGACCGAAGTCCAGGGATGATGAAATCCCCACATTCTCGGAGACACCAATCTACGGATCAATTCTGGGACCGAAGTTTGGGGATGATGCAATCCCCACATTCTCGGAGACACCAGTCTACGGATCAATTCTGGGACCGAAGTCTGGGGATGATGCAATCCCCACATTCTCGGAGACACCAGTCTATGGATCAATTCTGAGACCGAAATCCGATGATGATGCAATCCCCACATTCTCGGAGACACCAGTCTACGGATCAATTCTGGGACCAAAGTTCGGGGGTGATGCAATCCCCACATTCTCGGAGACACCAGTCTACGGATCAATTCTGGGACCAAATTCCAGGGATGATGCAATCCCTCTTCTTTCTTGGAGACATATGTCTACGGATCCTTTTAGAACATGTGTTCAAGGATGATGCAATCCCTCTTCTTTCTCGGAGACATATGTCTATGGATCCTTTTAGAACATGTGTTCAAGGATGATGCAATCCCTCTTCTTTCTCAGAGACATATGTCTACGGATCCTTTTAGAACATGTGTTCAAGGATGATGCAATCCCATCATAAGTGACCACATCACTCCCCCTTTCGAGGAGGGTCCTTCTGAACTACACCAAGCTTGTCTCGAAAATACTCAAAATTTACTCGAGACAGAGGTTTGGTCAATATATCAACAACTTGTTCATCAGTGCTTACATACTCGAGCTTGATAGCTCCTTTCTACACCATATCCTGTATATAGAAATATCGGATCTCAATGTGCTTTGACTTATCATGGAACACTAGATTTTCTGTCATCTTGATACAACTCTGGTTGTCACACAGGATCTCAGTGGGTTCCATCTCTAAGTCAAATAAACCAGATAACAACTTCCGAAGCCATATTGCTTCACAACTAGCAGAACAAGTAGCAATATATTTTGCTTCAGATGTACTGAGGGCCACACTGGACTGTTTCCTTCTAAACCATGGGATCATGGCAGATCCCAAGCAATAACATCCTCCCGATGTGCTTTTCCTGTCTGATACACTTCCTACCCAATCAACATCTGTGTAGCCATACAATTTGAAACCATGATCTCCAAGATAACATAGACCAAAGTCTATCGTACCCTTTAGGTACCTCATCACATGCTTTGCAGCTATGAGGTGAACTTGTCTAGGTTCCACTAGATATTGACTCACAGTATTCATGGAAAAGCATATGTCTGGTCTGGTATTTGTTAAATACATCAGTGACCCAATAATTTGTCTGTACATAATCATATCCACTAACTCTGATGAGTCATCTGCTAACAGTTTCAAGTTGGAATCCATGGGAGTGGCCATGGCCTTACATTCCAACATATCAAATCTTTTCAAGATTTCCATAGCATACTTTCCTTGGTTGAGAAATATTCCCTCTGGGCCTTGCCATACTTCTAGACCTAAGAATTAGTGCATCAATCCGAGATCTTTCATCTCAAACTCTAAAGAGAGTTTCTTCTTGCATTCGATAATCTATTTCTCATTTCCTATCAGAAATAGATCACCACATATAGCAGCAATATGACAAGTTCATCATCCATAACCTTGAGATAAAGATTAGGATCAGCTTTACTTTTGGTAAATCCTAAGCTTGTTAAGAAACTGTCAATTCTTCCATACCAAGCTCTGGGAGCTTGCTTCAAACCATACAAGGCCTTCTTTAATTTGAACACATGGGTTTTTCCATCTTCCACCTCAAATCCTTGAGGTTGTTCTATATACACTTCCTCCTCAATTACACCATTCAGGAAGGATGTCTTTACATCCATCTGGTGTAATTTCCACTTGATCATGGATGCAAGTGCCATGATAGTCCTAATGGAATTGTACCTTGCAACTGGTGCAAATGTTTCTTTATAGCCAATTCCCTCTTTCTGAGAGAACCCTCTGGCTACAAACCTTGCCTTGTATTTTTCAATACTGCCATCTGCAGCATGCTTTATCTTATGTATCCATTTGGAGGATACCACACTCTTGTCCTTTGGCTTGAGAACTATATCCCAAACATTATTGACTGGTACTCTTCAGTCATTGCTTCTACCCATTCCTTCTTATGAACTTCTTCTTCATAACAAGTGGGTTCTTGATCTACAAGATCACACATTAGAGCCACATAGTTTGAGAATGTCTTTGGTTTCTTGCTCACCCTAGTGGAGCCTTCAGGAGCTCCATATTTTTCAGCTCCTAGTATAATGTCTCTTTCCCATGCTGGCTTTCTCTTCCTTGAAATTTCTATGATAGGGGGTTCTTGTGGTTCCATCATGTCATGGTCTTCAGGAGTTGTCTCTTTAGGGGTGGGTGCAGCTTCTATGATTTTGGAAGGTGCCTCTTCCTCATATACTTCTTCATGTTGACAATTCCTAGACCTTTTGAGTGTTTCCTCTTCATCAAATGTCACATCCCTACTTATTTCCATATGGTGAAATCCTGGGAGGTATATTCTGAATGCTTTGGATGCTTCACAATATCCAATAAATATTCATTTCTTCCCAGAAGGATCTAGCTTGGTCCTCTTTTCTTTTGGAATGTGAATGTACACTGGACATCCAAATATATTGAGGTGGCTTACCTCAGGTTTCTTTCCTGTGAACACTTCTTCTGGGGTCTTGAAATCAGGAGAACTATGAGATAGTCTATTTTGTACATAGACTACTGTCCTGGCTGATTCATCCCATAAGTACATGGGTAGGTCTTGATCATTTATCATTGTCTTTACTGCTTCCATAATGGTTCTATTCTTTCTTTCTGCAACACCATTCTGTTGGGGATTGTAGGGAGTGGTTAGTTCCCTCTTGATTCCAGCTTCCTTACAAAAGACTTCAAAATCTTTTGAAGTATATTCTCCACCATTATCTGTCCTTAGTATGTTAATCTTCTTTTCGTAATGGTTTTCTATCAAGGATTTGAATTCCTTGAATTTTCCGAAAACTTCATCTTTTCCCTTCAGAAAATAGATCCAGGTCTTCCTCGAGTAGTCATCGATGAATGTAAGGTAGTATTCATATCCACTCAAGGATGTGGATGGCATTGGTCCACATACATCTGAGTGAATCAATTCCAATGTACTCTTAGTCTTTGTATCACTCTTTGGAAATGGGTTCTTGACATTCTTGCCTCTTGCACATCCTTTGCATGTGCCATCATCATCAATCTTCAAATCTGGTAGTCCTATGACTACTTTACTCACATGAGGTAGTGCTTTGTAGTAAATATGAGCAAGCCTCCTATGCCATAGTTCACTAGGGTTAGTGGCTTCATGAACAAGGGAAACTTCTAGATGTCCCTTGAGTTTGTATAGACCTCCTTCCTCTTCACCAATAACAATTGCATCCTCAATTGATTTTCCTTTGGACCACATGAGTACTTGTCCATATATGAATGCAACCCTATAACCTTTCTTATCTAGAGTTGAGATAGAAAGTAAGTTCTTCTTCAATCCTGGGACATATAATATCTCCTTCATCTTTAATGGTGTTCCATAATCAAGCTTGTAGCTTGCTTCACCAATTCCCTTGATGGGATATTGATAGTCATCTCCTAATGACACCTTTTGTGGGGAGGCCTTCTCTTCTAGTTTTGAAAGAGTTTTCTTTTGTCCAGTCATGTGCTTTGAAGAACCACTATCAATAAGCCATGTATCTTCTCCAGGTGTTATAGATCCAGAGAGTGCAGAGAATAAAACATACTCTTCTGCATCTTCTTCTTCATTCCTTCTAGATCTTCTCTTGAAGAAGTGCCTTTCTTCTTCTTCGTCTTCTTCTCTTCTAGATCTTTTCTTGTGAGGCCTTTCTTCCTCTTCTTCTTCCTCTTCACTTTCATCTTCTGCTAGGTGTGCATGATGTCTTTTGTGAATAAAATTCTTCTTCTTCTTTTGTGAGGTACAATTTCTAGCAAAGTGTCCTAGTTTGAGACAATTGAAACATTGAACTGTGGAGAGATCTATTTTTTAGTTTGCTCTTCCTCTCCTTCTAAAATTACTAGGAGGTTGAGACTCCTTGTGATCATTCTTTTTGAAGTTGAAGTGACTCCTTTTTTCTGGTGTGTCCAGCCAAAGCTTGTTCATCCTCCTTGAGCAGGGATTCTCTGTTGGCAACCCTAGCTTCTTCTTGGATGCAATCTTCCCATACCACATCAAAATTCATGCTCTCTTTTTTGGTGCACATGGCTTGGATAAATGACTCCCATGGTCTAGTGAGACCATTTAGAGCAGTCATGACTAGTTCATCTTCATCAAGGGTATCTCCAATAGATCTAGTTGTTCCTTGAACTGGGAGATCCTTGCGAGATATTCTTGGACAGATTCTCCTTTATGCATCTTTGTGCTCTTCAATTGAGCTCTCAGATTCATATTCCTTTTGATGTACTTTCCCTCATACATTCTGGAAAGGGCATCATACATTTCCTTTGGATTCTTCTTGGATGCCACTTGGGGAATCAAGTGGTTTTTAATAGAATCAGCAATGATTCTCTTTGCCCTAATCAAATCCTTCCTATACTTCTCTTTGGCTTCATCTTCTCCAGGTTCTGCAATCTCATCCTTGATATACTGGGAAAGATCATTATCTTCAAGAATGAGTCCAATTCTGTATTTCCATGCCCGGAAATTTTCTATATCCTCTAGCTTGTCTTCAAGATTAGTGCTTGGAGCCATCTTCTCAGGGGTCAAATAGATTGAAGTTTCTCAAGAGATAGAATAACACTTACCAGGAGATGTGCTTGATTGAATTGGAAGTTCTAGTGTGTTCTATTTCTGGAAACTTCAACTTTTCACCTTCCAGATTTGCAACAGAATTTTTGGTTTTCTGGTGCACAGGTTCGCATCTTTTCTGGTTCACTGGTGCATAGGTGCACAACTTTTTTGGTTCTCTAGTTTTCTGCACTTTTAGTCAAACTAGGGTTTGACTTTATCAGAGTTCTACCCAACCAAAAACCTCGATCTAGGGCTCAAAACTTTGATTTTGAGGAGGGTTATCCAGCCATGCAATCATAATCCAAAAATTCCAACTTTTGCAGAAACCCTAATTTTCACCGGAGGAGGAGAGAGAGAGATTTTCACCGTGTGAAAGATGTCCTATTCAGGCTAGCTCTGATACCATGTTAAGTTTATACTAATTTGACTAGCAAGATCATTGAAAGAAACACAATCACAAGATAGACAAGGATTTACCCTGGGAAACCCTCATGGGGTAGAAAACCCAGCAAAGCTTTCCTCAATATAGATGATCAACCAAATACAAGATGTAGAAACCAAAACAAGAGCTCCTCCTCCTTTTATGAAGACCTCTCTCTCACTTGTGCGCTAATTCCAAGTGGATGAATGAGTGAGATAAGTGAGGAACATCCTCCTCTACTTATACTTGTTTTTCGACTGACGTTTTACCCTATGGGGCCAACCTCTCCTAGGAGATCTAATAAACCTAGTTACCACAATCTCTCAGAGGAATAAACATCTCCAGATACATAACAAAGTCCCATCGGAGGAATGAAACATCTCCAAAATAATAAAGTACAAATATAATATTCTTTGAAGTTACAATATTTCAACACATGGCATGTATCCAAACGAAAAAGAATGATGATGCACCCTAATGGTATATGAGTGACCCTAACGACGATTTCCTTTGATATCTCTCTTACTGCCCCTATAGGAATATGAGTGACATTGTGTTCATGATTTATTTTGATATCTCTCTTACTACCATTTGTAGAGTATTTCCATTACTTCATAAACCCTTAAAGCCTCAACATCACATATTCATGGCCAATTGAAATAATGAAGATATCCCCTTAGCACATGGGTTTTTGTTCATTTTATCTCCATATTCAATACCTTTTATCATTATTTATTTCATTTTTCAGTTTATATTTGTTGTTGTGGAGGTTTTTGAATATCATTATGCATAAAAGCAATGGATATGTGCTCATAACTTCTTATTTTGTTTGTCAAGCAATGGATCATATTTTTGATGTTTGATAGGAAAGAAATGTACATTTACAGGGCCATTATATTTTATAGGATTCTACGGATATTTCTCTTTTTTTATCTGAATATAATTTAATTTGTTTCATTAATCATGTACATGAACATGTGGTAACCTAGAATTATTTTAACATGTTTCAATGATAAGTTGGATGTGGTAAATATATTGCAAAACATCAACTACTATATATATAGATAACCACATTAATTGGAAAAATGTTAATGATAAACTAAGTTGTCTGCCTCTTCAACATTGTTCATTAGTGCAAGATGGAACATGACTATAGTAAAGTTCATACAATACTCTCTCTCTCTCTCTCTCTCTCTCTCTCTCTCTCTCTCTCTCTCTCTCTCTCTCTCTATCTATATATATATACTTGTTCCACTCTTACCTTCATTATCCATTGAAATTGCTTGAAGAATTAAATCAATGAGCTATTATGTTTGTCGAGGATTCAATAGTGTGCATAACAATTAAACAAGAATTGACATTTCATTATTCAATGCATAATGAAAAAGGGGAACACATGTGGTTAAAATAAATTGAAGAAAAAATAACATTTAGTAAGCTCGTGATAAAATGAATATTTCTAATAGTGATTTCCCTATATCTAGAAAAGCAAAATATCAAACATAAGAAGAATGGTGAACATAAGTCATATAAAACACGTAATAAATATTATAAATACGATAAATTAATAAATTACAATGTCATGTGATGATGTACTTATACTCATCGACTAATAATCGTAGTTGAATAATCACATCCTTTAAATATAATTGTTCCTTCATATATATATATATGTGTGTCTGTGTGTGTGTGTGATGGTCATTAACACCTACCACGTATAGTCGAGTTCAAGCTCATGTATAGGTGAAACCTTTATGTATAAGTGAATAACGATGTTTGTTCTCTAAAAATTAATGTAGTTTAGAGGGGGACGACCACCACATATATAGTCAAATTCAAATTTGGATGGACATAAAACCTTTATGTATGTGTGAAGAAAGTGACTTGACCTTTAGAAGTTGGTTTCCCTACAAGGGAAATGAAAAAATGAGCATTATATTTAAAAAGAATACTTATAAAAGCAGTTGGTACCACCTCTCTCCATTTCACAACATTGTAAAGTGTACCAACTAATCAACATTCTATTTAATATTTTGGCACAAAGCATTAGAGGGGAAAAAATAAAAGTGATACATGTTTCACATTCTATGCCTTTCTTGGAGGTAATGTGACTAGAGAGATTTACAATAGTAGAATATGACAAAGAAGACATGGAGGAGAAAGCCGAGGGTTTGGAAATTCGGAGACCTGGTATAATGCAGAAAAAATCGATAAGCAGAGCAAAGGAATAAGAGAAATGGATGGATGAAACCATTGATGGCCTCCAACAAAACACCCTTTATATGCATCAAGCCTTGGTTTGTTAAATTTCCCAAAGCTTGAATTTGTTCATTGTTTATTTATTTATGTCTAGATCCAATCATTTACAGTTCTTCTTTTTGAAGAAGTCAAATAATATCCATGATGCCTTGAATTATTCATCTCAGACTCTTACATAACTTAGGACATACAGGATTTCTCCTCACAAATATTAGAAGCTCCGTATCCTTTGATTGTTCATTAATTTGATTCTCTTGTAAACTAGATCCAATTACAGAAAAATGAGCTAATACTTGACTCATGATTCGAAGATATGAGAGCATTTGATGATCTCAAGAAGTTAGATTTTTTCTTCGGGGAGAAGGCCAAGAGGGGATGTACAATTATTGACTTATATAAGCTCAAGCAACATGCAAGAAACATTTTTCCTAGATTGTGAGTGTTCTTATGCTGACCCCCTCCCACGTTTAGGGTTTTCTTTTAAAAATTGCTTCATCTTTTTTATCAAACTTCACAAGACATATAAAAAAGGATTTACTAGGGTGATCACCACTAGCATGGGCTTCTTGGCAATAATTACCATGGAACCTTGTGATTTATTGGAATCAAAATTGAAAGTGCCACTTGGTGATCAACAAATTGTTTAGAAATTGGCACTTGATCAAGTGAAATGAAGGCACACCATATTAAATGGATCATAAAAGAAAAATTTCATGCAATGGTTGGAATTAGGACCAAGGATGGCGCATCGTCCTTGAGGTTATGGGTTTTAGTGAAAAATTCAAACACCATGAAGAATATTTTATTATGTGGCATTTTTTCGTATTGTTATTGAGGTGTATTGATCCATGATCAATAAACACCAAGTTGATGGTGCTAGTGCTAAGTGGATACATGTCTTGTTGTTCTTTTTTTACTTTCTCTCCCTAGGCCTTTTAGCTGCAAAAGTAGAAAACTGTCAATAAAATTAGAGCCATGTCCTATAATATTTATGGTAAAGAATTGATGATAGGAGATGAAAACAATATGATGGGATGGACTGATATGCAGGTATGAAATCAAGAAAATGTCAAAGAGGATAGACCCAAAATTTTCAATGTAATAGTTGAGGCTAGGCCACAAAGACACTCGTGTGATGAAGGTATCTACTAGATATGCATAAATAAAATGTTAAATATGATGGGAACACAATGCCACAATGCCTTACATATAATAAGGTTTGTATTTTGTATCAAATAGAAGATAGTCAACCACAACCTGATATTGCAATAACGGCTATCAACATTTAGCTTTGTTGAAAGTTAGAAGCTAACAAGAGAAATTCTGCACTTAGGAACAACATATTTCACAATTTTGTAAAATGGTATGTTCAACAGATATAGTCTCATTTGACAATACAAAGAGAAAATAAAATACCAATATCAACTCCTCTATGTGCTTTGGCATATACTATAGATTTCATATCTTCCTCGTCTGACCTGCTGCCATATTATATGATCTTATAATCTCACTCGTTGCTTTCACAAACACGGATTATTGGAATATTAGCTTATATAAAGATGGCACTAGTTCTACAAGATAGAATACACAAGTGTCTCTCCAAAGAAGCTCTAGTAGGAAGGTTCATATCAACAAAGTTGGTCTGTTTCTATGTGACTATTACAAGATTCCTCTCAAGCAGTGTAGGCATAAACATGGCTCAATGTTGCAAGCATTTAGAAAACTACAAGTCTTTCTAATATGTTTCCAGGCTTGCCTTGCTCTAGAAAGGAGTGATTTTTACTTTTTTATAGTTGCTTAGATTCCATATGAGTCATTTATAATTTTAATTTCTTTCTTATTTTCCCAAGAACTACCTCAATTTTGTCTGGAACATAATACCTTTTAGGTGTTACAGACTTCATTATGTTTTTGTTATAGTATTATCATATTTAACCATCTAGAAAAATAACACCAAGGGTGTTTACGTGGCATGTTATCTCCATACTTGCTTTAGATCATATATGATTTGTTTAAATTTTACAAGAAATACAAGTAGCCCAAATTATTGGTTATTTAGATATCTATGCAAAATCATGTTGTGATTGTAAAAAAGATGGATTTATAATAAAAATTCATTTTCTTAAATTTCTACCTACAAATCTATTCTGAATGTACTTCAGTATGATTTCTGGAAAAAAGAATTGCATATACATATATGATCTTTATTGATAAATAGTATATTTATTCCCCACTTCCACCAATTTGATATTGCAAATTCCATACTAAAGATCATGCAAACATTTCATCAATTAATTAGAATTTCCACAGTGAATAAAACCACCCATTAAATTTGAATTTTTTTTCAATGACGATGATTCTGATCTCAGTGAATTGGTTGTCTGACTTATGGATGAAAATATTCAAAATGGCTCATAAAGGTAAGGTTTCAAAAAGGAAAAAAGAAGAATCTTGTGGTAAACCTACCTCAACAAGCAGTACAAAGAGACAACAGAAAGAGAACCATGATTGGCTAATATTCACAGATAATTCCTCCACTTTGGGATTGTCACATTTTACATTTGACCAAGCCCATCAGCCAAATAATGCGTTGTCTTCTTTTTAATGTTGGCCCAGGGCCCTAGATTTCATGCCAAATGAAACTCACGGATACCTCTTGATGGATCAAAACTTTCATTAACCTAATACTCTTCAAATTGGCCCCTCTTCAAGAAATTGCATTATGATCATGTGAAAAGAGATAAAAGAGAGGTCGACCCTTAAAAAGTAGCAAGAATAATAATCTAAAGGGCTTTGCCAAGATGAGATGTCTCCCTAAAAGTGTACATAGCTTCAACCAATATGTGTACAGAATCCATAAATCATCCAATTTGTGAGTATAAACATCTAAGGATACATGAGAAAGGGTCCCAACCGTGACGTCATCATACAAGGATGATCCATCTTGCTTCACCACCAATTAATTTGAAACATTTAGATCCATAAATCACAGTTGACGCTTCCCTTTGCTGGAATTAAACCATGCTATAGGCTATAAATTGTGGACATGTATTTCGATATTCAACCCAAATTCATCTTTATATTGGTTTCATTGAACTACTCGGATATGCTTGGAAAGACCGTATGGATTCTCGTACAAGGATCTAGTTACTTTTCATCAATAACACCCATCTATTCATTTGAAATACTTCACATATTCATTTGCCACAAGGTTTGTTGACCACAAGGCTATTCACAAGGATAAATTCACAAATTTTATGTTGTTTTGGATCAACCACATCTGTGATGATGATTTCAACTTACCCAGATTGTACCAAGAACTGCTTATCAATGTTGATGGAAGGTAAAACAGGACTGAATTTCTTTAAATAGTACCCAGATTTTGAAATGATGTTGCCTACTATTGTTAAAAGGTTAGAAACATGATTGTTTAGGATTAAGACAAAACCCCATGGTTGTTTTGATGGCATGCTCAGAAACAAATTCTATTGCATTCTTCTACTGTTATGGAATTCAAAAGCATTTTGAATATATTCTAGAAACGGAGAGGTTAGGCTTGCTCACAGAGTAGTTTAATTTTGTAATATAGCTGTGATATTTTCAATTGCTAGGAACTAGATTCATAAGACAATTCGCATGGAATATTTCAGACAATGAGAGAAGAAGAATAGGGAGAATAAATTGCGGAAATCACTCTATATTTTATTCATTGATATGATAACAATATATAATGCATCCTCCATGGAGAAAATAAAATTCCTTTTAGGCAATTTGGAAAGAGAAAAAAGAAAAGGCTTAGAAAAGACAAAGAAATCCCTAGGTGGCAAAAGCAGTTTCCAAAACTGTCCTAGAGGCTCACAAATTTAGTAAGTATGGTATGTCAGCTCATGAGTGAGGTAAATATAATGTATATATGGCATTAGGAGAGTAGATATGATGTGGAGGTCGAATTGGTCAAGTGGAAAGAGTTTCCAAGTCAACTAGCTTTTCCTTTTCCACTAGAAAGTAGAAAAAACATGATAAAGCTGTCTAAATCAGGAAAGTGTCTTTCTAATTCAGGAATAGAATAAAATTAGACAGAATCCATGGAAATATTATCCAGAATCCATCCAAATTATTTTTGGTGAGTTAGGATGGCATGTGGTCCACTAAAAGACAAAACTGGCCTATTTTACCTAGTCAAAACTCAGGAAATTAATCATAAATGATTAATTAATTTATCCTAAGTCTAAAATTACATAGTGGATTTTTTAAATGTTCCAACACCCCCCCTTAAGCCTGAATTTATTTTATGGGAATAAGAAAATATCATAAATATAGGGCCCAAGCAACAAGGATTATGGTCACCCCAATACAAAAATAACTAGTCCATGTAAACCGAGGAAACATGGAAAACCTCATGGGAACAAAACCCTCCCTCAAAAAATGGACATGCTTGATGTCTTCATACTGTCATGTTGCTCATTTGAATGATCTGAATGAGTTGAATGAGCTGAATGGGATGCTTTTGAGTAACATACTTGATGAAGATGTTGTGGATGTCATGATCATGCATCAGTGCATCAATGTTGTGTAGGCAAGAACCATGTCTTGAAGCTCTATGAAGCTCATCTTCTGATGATGGAGGAGAATCAAATGAATTTTTCTTACTGCTGTAACATATATAATGAGATCTGAAAACATAATCAATGATGGAAAGAAGATCTATGCATACTCCTTCCCAAGGAGAAACAATGAACTCACCAAGATCAATTTCTTTTGTAGCTGCAATGTGGTGAACTAGTTCTTGTCTCTTCTTCTCAAACTGATGTAGGACCTTTATGATATTTAAAATGAGATCATGTAGCTCTGAAATATCAGAATGTGATTCATATGGAGAAACAACCAGTAAAGATGTGGAGTCTCCATGATCGAACAAAGTTTCCGTAGGAAAAGTGTGAGAAACTAGGTCACCCTGACAGCTGAGCGAGCTAGGAGAGTGTGAGGACTTGAATTTTGAACCATGAGTGATGGAGTCAGGTCCATATGTGTGGAATATCATTCCAAATATGGCCAAAAACATGGATTTCCAACCATATAAAGATATGAAAGACAAAAGTGCAACATAGGCAAGTGACACAGTGTAGGAAAACATAGAATTGTGTAGTTTCTTAACTGGATAACTTGGGGGTTGTGGGGTCTTTTGTGCATCCAATGGTTTGGAAAATGGTGTGGGAGATGTAATGACCTGCATACCAGACTTTAAATCATCTTCTAAATCAGAATCTAAAATATTTGAATGGAGGTGGAAAGACCTTTCAGAAGACAAGTCAGAAGCTAGTAAAAAATGACTAGTTTTGAGAGTAGACTTGGATGAACTGACTGAAGACTCTTCCAAGGAAGAGGTGGAGGTTTTGGATTCTGATATATCAGAATGTGAATCAATATCAGAGACATCAGAATTATATTTCACTCTAGCACTCAAATCATAAACATGATTACCTTTGGGAGAGGCTTGGAAACAATGTTTTTGTTCTACAACAAGCTTGCCTTGTTCTTTCTTTGCAAAGTCAGGAACATCTATGTTATGCTCTTCAATCATCTTGTCCATGATGTCCAATCTATTCTTGAAGAAATATTTATCAGGATGAGTGCCTTTGCAGCAATAAGAACACTTGGGCTTCTCCTTCTTCATCTTCTTGGATTTGGAATCTCCATCAGAATCCTCTTCATCTGACAATATCTTTTGTTTGGATTTGTCATTCTTGAAACTCTTTGCTCCATGAGTAATAAGTGAAAAGTATTTGTAGGGTGATGTATCCTTCATTTGGACCATCTTTTTCTTCTCCTTATTGAGTGAATCAATGAATTCATCCAAACTTGGCATCTTTCAATTAGGAATTGCAAGTCTTGTGGTATGAAAAGTAAACACAAATACTGAATATTCTGAGCTCAATTTTGACAGAATCGTAAGGATTAATTTCTCATCCTTCTTCTCTATGCCACATTGATTGCATTGAAGCACTGGGTTCTTGAATTTTGAGATGAAATCCTCCATAGAATCGAAATTACTTGGACTAAGAGAGATCATCTCAATCTCCAACAAATGACCTCTAAGCTCGTCCTGTTTTCCAAAGAGAGATTCTAGCTTTGTCCACACTTGATTTGGAGTGAATAGAGAATCAATATGGAATAGAATATTCGGAGATACAGAGAGACAAAGTAACCCATAATATTCATAAATCCTATTGAACCATTTGGATTTTAATGCAATAGCTCCTGGATCAGTTTCAATCCCCATAGTAACTCTATACAATCCTTTGCTCTGAAGCTGGATGATCATATGCTCCTTCCAGTCAATGAAATTGAAGGGAGTGAGAGTCATAACTTTGGAATGTTTTTTATCCATACTAATGTGTTCCTGGTGATGGAAATACCTGCAAAAAACACTCTTGGAAATTGCTTTGAATCAAGCTAGCTCTGATACCATGTGATATTTTCAATTGCTGGGAACTAGATTCATAAGACAATTTCACATGGAATATTTCAGACAATTAGAGAAGAAGAATAGAGAGAATAAATTGTGGAAATCACTCTGTATTTTATTCATTGATATGATAACAATATATAATGCATCCTCCATGGATAAAATCGAATTCCTTTGAGGCAATTTGGAAAGAGAAAAAAGAAAAGGCTTAGAAAAGACAAAGAAACCCCTAGGTGGAAAAAGTGGTTTCCAAAACTGTCCTAGAGGCTCACGAATTTAGTAAGTATGGTATGGAAGCTCATGAATGAGGTAAATTTAATGTATTGATGGATTTAGTGTGAAAATGCTCACAGTAGATCCAAGAGATGATGTAAACCTCACAATGAAAGAATTTAGGAAGAATAGAAGAAGAATAGAGCAATTGAACATCGATCCAAAGGAGCTCAGATAGAGGTAGAATAATTACACATGTTGCATTAATCTGAATAGTAAAACAATAATTATACAATGCTCAGGATTCGAATACACTAGGTGTGATTCGAATTATCCTGCATGGATAGATCCAAAATCAGTGGAGTGTCATCAAAGCACAACTAGAAGTCTATCTCATCATCGGTGGAGTTATCAATGCACAAGTAACTATCAACCATCAGTCAAACTGAGTCTAACTGAGTGTGGTAGGTGTAACTGGCACATGGAGGCACTAACTGAATGAAGGAGGCTCAGTGGAGAGCACATGAGGAGATATTTGGAGTCAGAATGGGCAATCTAGTCTCATTGGAGGTCCATTGAAGTGATACAGTCAGTTGAGAGTCAGTCTATCCTTAAATCAAGGAGAGAACTAAGGATAACTCAACTAACTGAAGAGCAACTGGACTGGTAGGTGAGAAAAGGCGCCCTTCTCAAGTGGTGGGTGAGAAGTGCACGCCTCCCTGTATAGGAGGGCTAAAAATGATATGAGAGAAGCTCCCGAGGCTAGTTAACTGAGGGCTAGGTGCTGGGACTGATGACTGGGATGCATACAATTGCATGCATGCATGCTACATGAAGAGATGCATGCAAGATTGACAATGAAAATAACTAAAATGCTGGTAGGACTAGGATGGAGTATAGGAATATCCTAAAACCCCTCCTTAATCCATCCTGGGCCCTGGTAACTAGGACCAAAGGTCACCCATACAATCAAAATAAATGATAGAAAAATAAAGAACTGTCCATAAACCGAGGAAATGGGGAAAACCTCATGGGAAAAATACCCCCCCTCAAAAGAACAGTAAAATAACTCAAAGAACCATCATACTAAGCAGAAAAGAAAGAAGCTTTCATCAGTGAAAAATTTTGCAAAAAACATGGCAAGCTGATCCTCTGTAGGATGCCAAAGCAGGTTCTAGATCTGGATCTGCTCTTCTGATGTGCCTCCCACTGTGTAGAGGGTGTATTGGACGAAGCAAGTCTTTTAGGAATTCTTTCTGCAACTGGAACGAATGGATCATGATGAGTCTTCCCAATAGATGGAAGAGGGAAACCCACCATCATGCTGCATCTCACATGGAGAGGTAGATGGCATAATGCAAGGTTGGCATGATGTTGAAGTCTTGTAGTTCTGTGATCAAACGAATCCTCAACTGTGTTCTCAGTTGTTGCAAGGAGTGTGTGAGCCCATATTGGCCTTGGCTCTGGATTGAGAACATGTGTTGGTTCTGGATCTGAAACTGAATGTTCTTGAACTTTGATCTCAACATCAATATCTTGTTCTATATCTTCATCAGAAGAAGACTCACTCGAATCTTCATCAGATTCTGAGGAAGTTGGAAGAGAGAAGGGCAGAAAATGAGAGAACTCATATTCCTTGGAGGAATGATTTGCAAACCCTTTTGCTATAGTCTTCCTAGTGGAGATCTATGTAATCTCAACTGTGTCAGGACCAAAAGTCACCTTCTTAGGTGATCCAGTGTGAGTCATCTGATATACAGACAACAAATTTGTTGTCAAGGAGAAAACGAATAGAACATTCATGAACTTGCCATGCTCCATATGTACTATACCCAACCCTTTGGCTGAGATATGAGAGTTGTCTGCCATGTGAATAGTAGGCCCATCATTTAGATCTAAAGAGGAAAATGATTCTTCCGAGGCAACCATGTGGTTGGAGGCTCTAGAATCTATGAGGAGGGCCTTTGATTTTGAAAAACCAGCCATCAATGCATGGCAATCCTCATGACCATCAGATCCACTTCCAAAATCAAACATCTTTGCATCTTTTGGAATAGCAATTTTGTTCTACTCATGAAACTTGGTTAGTAGGTCTATTTTCTTGTGCATGCAAGCTTCCCCAGGATGGTTTCCTCTCTTGCAGTAGGGACATGTAGATCTCTTGTTGATGTATTTGTAACTTCGGAATGTATTTCACATATGTATATTGTATTCCTATAGAGATGTTATTATTCCTCTATACGGAAGTGTCGTCATTTATATTGTAAGTGTCGTAACTTATACTTGATGTGTTATTAGACCACCTTGATGGGGTCGGCCCTGTATAAGTCATGTGGGTTAAATGGTTATTAGACCACCCTATTGGGGGTCGGCCCTGTCAGCATTATGTTAAGTGGTTAAGTTGAGGCCAACCTAGTAAGGTTATTAGGCAAGTCAAGTCAAGTATAAATAGAGTGCGGGAGGCACTCTATTTGATCATTCACTTTCTCACTTCTACACTCATTGGAAAGTGGCGCACTAGTGGAGGAGAAGAAGCTGTTGGTAGGGGACTATCTCTTATGCTTGGGTTTTGTATCATTGCTATCTATCTCTGAGGAAGTTATTGGGGTTTTTCACCTTTATGGTTTTCCCCAAGGAAACTCGGTGTGTCTATTGTCTCTTGTGTTTGCTTCTTATGATTGATATCCTGTACATGTTACTCTCTCTCTAAAGATCCTAGAGTATATTGAATTGATGCTCAAAAATTAACATCTCTTATGTTTGTCCTTCTTGGAGCTGGAGGCTCCTTTTGATGGACTTGACTTATTATTCAGCTTGGATTTAGATGACTTCTTATCTTTGTCTTTTTACATCCCTTTTACATTTGTCCCACTTGCTTTTCCAGCTAGAAGAGCTTGATATTTGGAGGCCTTGATGGCACCCATTTGAATCAATTTGTCCTCTTCTTGAATGAGAGCTTCAGTGAAGACATCTAAGGTTGGAAACTTCCATCCAGGGATTGACATTTGTCCAAAATGGAAGGTAGATACAAAGACTGAAAATTGAGATCCTAGTTTGCTCAGAATGGAGAGCACCAATTGTTCATCAGTTTTAGTGATGCCACAATGCTTGCATTGAAAAATCAAGTTCTTAAATTTTGAGAATAATTCTTGAATTCTCTCAAAATTGCTAGGTTGTAGAGAAACCAATTCATTTTCGAGAATGTGGCCTCTTTGCCCATCTTGTTTGCCAAAAAGATTCTCCAATTTTGTCCATAACTCATTTGGAGACTTCAATTGTTCAACATGAAACAATAGATCTTTAGACATATGAATGCATATGACTCCAAAGGCTTCATCCATTTTATTTAGATGCTTGGTTTTCTCCACAGCTGCATGTGGTATGGGATCTTTTTCAAATACCAATATGGATAGTTATCTGGTACACAAGTGTATTTTCATCTCAAGCTTCCATTCAAAGTAATTGAAGGGAGTGAGGATCAGAGGAGAGGAAGGAGCATTCGAATTGCTCATCTTGACTGTTGGAACGAGTGCAAAGGTGAAACTACTGATACTACTGCTGCAACTGCTGGAACTTTGAAATACCTGCAAAAAACTCTCAAGAATGGAGGTAGAATATACTCTCAAATGGCTCTGATACCATGTGAAAATGATCACAGTAGATCCAAGAGATGATGTAAACCTCACAATGAAAGAATTTAGGAATAATAGAAGAAGAATAAAGCAATTGAACATAGATCCAAAGGAGCTCAGATAGAGGCAGAATAATTACACATGTTGCATTAATCTGAATAGTAAAACAGTAATTATACAATGCTCGGGATTCGAATACACTAGGTGTGATTCAAATTAGCCTGCATGGATAGATCCAAAATCAGTGGAGTGTCATCAAAGCACAACTAGAAGTCTATCTCATCATCGGTGGAGTCATCAATGCACAAGTAACTATCAACCATTAGTCAAACTGAGTCTAACTGACTGTGGTAGGTGTAACTGGCACATGGAGGCACTAACTGAATGAAGGAGGCTCAGTGGAGGGTGCATGAGGAGCTATCTAGAGTTAGAATGGGCAATCTAGTCTCATCGAAGGTCCATCGGAGTGATACAGTCAGTTGAGAATCCGTCTATCCTTAAATCAAGGAGAGAACTAAGGAAAACTCAACTAACTGAAGAGCAACTGGAGTGGTAGGTGAGAAAATGTGCCCTTCTCAAGTGGTGGGTGAGAAGTGGGAGCCTCCCTGTCTAGGAGGGTTAAAACTGATCTAAGAGAAGCTCTCAGGGCTAGCTAACTGAGGGCTAGGTGCTGGGACTGATGATTGGGATGCATGCAATTGCATGCATGCATGCAAGACTGATAATGAAAATAACTAAAATGCTGGTAGGACTAGGATGGAGTATAGGAATATCCTAACATTTAGGAGAGTGGATATGATTTGGAGGTCGAATTGGTTAAGTGGCAAGAGTTTCCACGTCAACTAGCTTTTCCTTTTCCACTAGAAAGTAGAAAAAACAGGATAAAGCTGTCTAAATCAAGAAAGTGTCTTTCTAATCCAGGAATAGAATAAAACCAAACATAATCCAAGGAAATCTTATCCAGGATCCATCCAAATTTGTTTTGGTGAGTTAGGATGGCATGTGGTCCACTAAAAGAAAAAACTGGCCTATTTTACCTAGTCAAAACTCGCGAAATTAATCATAAATGGTTAATTAATTTATCCTAAGTCTAGAATAACATAGTGGGTTTTTTAAATGTTCCGACAATAACTCCATAGTCTTAGACACTTCAACATAAATTCTAGAAAAATATATTCAGGTTTGGAAAGCTATTGAAAATAATGAGCAAAGGTGATTGTGTCATGCGCTCTCTTGCTTCCCTTTCAAAAAATATCCCAAAAACTGTTCTTTCCAACTCAGCAGTAACCTCATTTTACCATTTCAATTTGATATAAATAGTCTAATAGATATTCAAACCAGGGAACACCAATCCTTTCAATTTGGATGCTCTTCATCAAAACCATCCCATACTGAAATATGATATGAGAAAAGAGGAACACCATTTGTCCTTAAGACACAGATATGGGAGTATAGGGATCATTATTTTGATTTAAATGACATATCCTACATCCACTTTAGTCCCTTCAATGGCCCATACTTTACCACTATATATGACACCCATACCTTGCACAAACTTTCCTATAATGATTCAAAACTACATCATTCCACAAAACTTGCATATAACTTAATTTTACTATTATTTCATCTTTTCTTTGTGACCAATAAATGTCTAGAACTATCCAGATCATTTATAATGCTCCTTAAAAATGCTAAGATTCGAGAAGTGATGATGTTCACTACACACTATTGCTTGCTATGTCAACAGGCATATGCTTTCCTAGAAATGCTAAAAAATTGCATCACTTTTGCTCAACATTGTTGATTCAGATCATCTCAGTACCAAAACTATATTTATCCACAATGAATGCTTCAATGGATCAAGAACAATTGATGGAGTCTTAAGATCAATTATTGATCTTTCCAGGTTTGGACCCAAAATTATTTCTAGGATTCCTTGAGTGGGTTTGTAAACACAAATCCTTTAGAGAACACATTAAAATATCCTTGGAATAGTTTCTATATCATCCCAACCATAGTTCTAGAACAACATTCTTACTATTGCATTTATGCAAAGGTCTCTAGGTGATTGTTTGCTGGCCACTTTGTCCTGAATTTCCTTAGCTATAGAAATTAATTAGATTGTTGGTTGGAGGGTGAAACTGCTTCATTTATGGATGGGATTAGCCCAGATTTGATTATGAGGCTTTATTTTTCACCCAACATGCCTACAAGGACAAACCCTTACTATGAAAAGGACAACCC
Organism: Larix kaempferi; assembly: GCA_027924585.1. Lineage (NCBI taxonomy): Eukaryota > Viridiplantae > Streptophyta > Pinopsida > Pinales > Pinaceae > Larix > Larix kaempferi. The sequence goes on along the minus strand of BSBM01000837.1, from coordinate 1,793,285 downwards.
CTTATCATGCACAGGACACCCATGCAAATATGGGGGTAACATAGTGGATGCCAAATTAAAAATAATACATCAAAGTCAAAACTAAATCCTGAACCTTGATAGTTGTCCAATCAAGGACTCAAAAGTGGACAACTAATACAAATTGAAATCAAATATATAAATGTATCTCATAAGAATGAGTCAACCATGGTGTACCACTTGGCATCTATTTAGTATGATTGAGAGGAGATGATTCCAAGTAGGTGTATAGTTAGAAGTCCAATAAATGAAAATGTTTGTCCTCCTAGTTATTTTCATAAGCCCTTTGTTTACGAAGGCTTCCATAGGAAGTATTTGATCCACACCATGGATACAAACACATAATAGTTAAAATATAAACCCTAGATCCGTGAGGATGGATGTATACATAGATGCTAACGTTTTGGTGTCTTCTTATTGAATAATAGTGTTGTAAAAGGTGAAGGTGGTGGTTACTAAAAGTGTGGAAGACAATAATTGAAGTTATGTTTTTAAGGTAAAAAAATTCCAGTGTGATGAGAACAATGGTTTGGGGTTTTTGATGATGGTAAACATGTTCCCTTTGATTCCCCAACAGTTTCAAAGACAAATAAGTTTAAAAAAAAATCAACACTTTAATAGGGTCAAGACTCAAAAATTGTCTATTGATTTTTCCCCTATTTCCCAATTTTTTGGGCCAATTCTTTGTTTGAGGTTTTGGATCACAAAAAATCACATTGTTGGTGATTTTTTCATCACTAATTTCTAGAGATTCTACCTATTTCTATTCTTGGATATTGTGCTAGTACTGGACACTTCTATCTTTAGTCCACCTCTATTCTTTTATAAATTATTGCATAAGCAATGGAGAAAGGGATTAATGCTTTCTTCTTTCTCTATTTGCTTCATATTTTCTCCTAGAGAATTGTTAGTGAAATTTAGTAGTATTTCCATGGTATTTGAAAGGGACACATGACTTGGAAAAGCACAAATGGAGAAAGGGCGAAATGTTTAGAATATTTATAAATGACTTGCCTCAGAATTGTGATTGAAAGTTAGTAGTATTGAAAGAAAGAAATGTTTAGAATCTTCAAATAGGAGGCTTATCCCAAATTATTTCCACCCAGATCCTACAAAATCAGAAGGACGAGATGATCATGTCTTCCCAAATGTCATATGGTCTCACTTCCATAATGTCGCAGCTAGAACAACTGTCTTACCATGTTCATTTTATATGTAATTATATATTGATCAAGGTGTGCTTGGATAGTTTGGTGTTGGTTTATATTCTGCATATTTGGTTTCTGATAAGGTGATTGTGGCTACCAATCATAATGATGATGATGAAAACGTGTTTGGGAAGCATAGGCCTTTGGATCGTTTACTTGATATACAACTAGGTTTCAAGGTTGTAATCGCCAAAAGAATGCTTTGAAAGGCATTAACAAATAGAATGTTGGTATCCTACCAATTGAATTAGCTAGGCCATCTTGCAAATCATTGTCCCTTCCTTGAACTAAGTTGTGATTGGAGTTATTTATGGGATGAGTGCTAGCATAACATTATTATTACTTGTAATTAGATAAGTAGTTTTTCATTGAATATATAATCAAACTTAATATGCTTTCGGGAGAGGGTTTGAAGTAGTTGAGAAGAAAGTTACTGTACCACCTAGTTTTACTATGACTGTAGATCTAGAGCCGTTGATTGTTTAATTTAGTGAATTATCCTTCATTTCAAGGTTTATATGGCATTGCTCTTTATCAATTTTAGTGGCCTCATATTTCCTTCTTTAATACTGAAGCGTTGTACAAATGCAGGCTTTTGAAAGTGACGATAAACATGGGACAACAAGGAACAAGTCAAAGGAGTCAAAGAAGATTGCAACAAAGCCAATGGAAAGTGATGGTTCATCTAATGGTGATCTTGTAGAAATGCATGCAGAGCATTAAATAACTATCTGTAAAAGAAGAGGTGAACGTGCATGTGTTTTTCTTTGTGAACTTTGATTATGTTGATATAAATAGCCAATTGGTCATAATGGTAGCAATATAAAATCATGGAACACTTGTTGGTTTTTGTTCTTGAGATACACATAATCGTTGTGAAAAGAGTTAATTTTTATATTAATATATATTATAGTTTCTTCTATCACTTTCTATAAATGGTATCCTTTTCCTTCAACAACTTCTTTAATTGCAGGTTCACACCAATTATGATCTACATGGGAACTGTACAACGCTTATTTCACTACCAGTGAAAGCACGGACCTATTTGATAAAGATCGCAAAAAACATGTATAGGTATTCTTTTTAAACAATTCTCTTAGCATTTTATCTTTACACAACTTAATGTACATTTTTAGAATCATTTCTCTTTCATCCTCTATGCTACATTTTTATTCAATTTTAGAAATTTATCTCCTATATACAACTATTTTGAGTAGGGTGAGACCCATTTATAGCTATGGAAAACTCATTTCTTTATATAAATTCACTTTACCTTTCTTTCTCACCTCACCAACTCCACTGAGAACCAAAAAGAAAGTCAAAGTAAACCTACCCTATTCTAGTAAAGGAAGAAGAAGTTGTGTTTTTCTTTATTCATTGATAGGATGACCTAGATTTCTAAAGGGATATCTCTAACATAAGTCAACATCATTTGAGACTTATTTCCAACAATAAATGAAGTATATGGAATTTTTCCCAACAATATGAAACACATTATCTAGCAACATTTTCTAGTATATTTCACAAGGAAATATTTCCAACAAAATTGAAGTTCTATAGGATGTTTATTCATATATGGTCTTCTTAAATAATAAAATGGCTATATAATAATGCAAGAGCGATATCAAGATTCCCACAGTCCATATGGTTTATTTCCATTTTAAGATCTGTTCTTGGTGACATCTTTCTAATCACCAATATGGATTACTTAATGAAGATTCATTTATAGCATGATTAGTATTGAATGACTACAAATAGAAGTTGCCATCAACACTAAAATGCCAGTTGTTGTGAATTTTAAAAGAAGGGTTATTGTGGCAATTATTGACGAAAAAGAGCTCATCATTAGTAGAGGATGTAGATTATTGACCCAGCAAGGGTCTGAGGTTTTAGGTTTTTAATATGCATGTTTTATTCGAATTTATTTCAGCCATCACTGGTGGGGATGCATGCAACATGATTGATTCTTAACTTTCATAGGTCATTATACATGTAAGGTTGTTTGCCATTTCTTGGAATACTCTTTGTGTCTTTCAATCCAAAAATGGTCTTGTTGTGCAACCCCTTTGGTTCCACTATGATCCTCTTGATACTCTGCTTATAAATACCATCTTTTCCTTGATGAACAATGCTTTTGAATGTGGACTAGCTTAGATTGTCTGAAAATAAACAAGTATAATGAATTCTAGCTTGATTCTCTCATCATTCGTGGACTTGGCTTGTATTGTGTTTGTTTTATTTTGGAGAGAAGTTTTAGTAGTCTGCTTATCTAGTTACCTGCTATTAAGTAGTAAATAGGGCATTCCCAAAAGATGCAATGTTTTTAGTGACAAAGGTTAGTCATCTATCACAAGCAAAAAATAGATGATACTCATACATCTATATATGGAGCAGGAAAGCAGGTTTCTTGTGACCCTTGGATGGAGATGAATCCCATGTCCTTGGTACAAGACCAAATTCCCAGGAGATAGTCCCACATGCTTAGGAGACAGTCCCAGTGACCTAATTTTATGGTCATTTGTTGGCCATTAATAAAATTATCTTATCCTATATTATATTCCAAGTGATTTTCATTTTAGTTCAACCTTTCAGGAAGTGTTTCAGGATATTTCTGAAAGATTTTCTCACATGATGCTCCTCCCATATGGTTCTACTGGGCACTTTCTATCAGGGTTCATTTCTTCATGTGTGAATCCTTGCGCAAAAGGTGGAATTAATTGTTAGAAAGCAAAGGCTAGATATATGCATAGTAGAGTGATAGAAGATCACACTGTAGTTGGTGGGATGCATATGGAGACCCGATATTAGCTGGTTTCCTTGTTCATTACTCATCTTCCCATGAATCCTAAACAACTGTGACATTTGCACTATGGATTAGACAAAAATTCACATGTTGCAGGTCAACCACAACTTAATAAAAGCAGATATTTAGTTTGTTGAACCCAACTAAATTAATTCTATGTAATGGAAGCTCCATCTGTCCTAACTATTGGGCATGTATTTCTCTCTTTAACTATTTCCCTATGCATTGTATTAGCACTCCTCCTCTCTAGGAACTATGTATTGTATTAGAACCCCTCCATAATGTTTGGATTCCCCTGAATTCCTTGTTTGTCCCCTGATCCTACACCCGGGAAATTGGATCACTGAGAATGTAAGAGTTGAATTTTGTAGGTGTGAATTCCACTGTGAAAAGAAGATTGTGAACATGTTACATGTTCAACATCCACAGATGATGCGTTTCAAGGAGTTGTATTCCCTAATGGCTCCAAAGATTTGGAAATTGTGCCTCCACAAATTAAAATGGATGATCAATGTAGTGTGGCACAAAGTTTGCAAGACCTCAAGAAAAAATCTCTCCTTGTGAAGGGCCTTGTGCTAGGATGGATAAATTACACAACTTCTGCTACCTGGCTTTCAGTGGTTCTTCAAGTTGACCTTAAAATATTTCTCTTGATACTGTAAATCAATGTTTGGTCTTGAATATTAGATAATTGATTTGTGATTGAATTATATTCATTATATAATTCCGTTGATAGATTTAGGTGATTGATTTTAGGCTCATCATTTTATTGCATTTTTTGAGAACATGGGTTAGGCAGTTTCGTTAGGGTTGTCTTCATCGGCTGCTACATGTGTTTTATGAGAGATGTCTACCATCTAAGTGAGAGGAATTCCATTGCCTCACAGATATGACAATATGCTTCCATGGATGGAGGGTCAGCATGTGGCTTGGTTCCTCCTACCACCGATAGAGACTGAAGAAAAGCAATCATGAACCTTGTTATAGGTCAAATATGCAATTCTCCGTCCTGTGATCACCTTGCCTTGTAGATCACACAAAAGGACACAAAGGATTGAAGAGCTAGATTGCCTTGGATGATTTGCTGCTAAAAGTACACTCCTCACCTGAAAAGATTGCAGTTCTCCTGATTTTTCCACATGTACGCCCCTCTCTGCATAGAAGACCAGCGTACACCTTGAGAAAATACCCTACTTTGCTCAAGGACAACCAACATACATCTCCCAAAAAGTTGTAAACGCTTGTTGTAAAGCCCAAAAGTTGCTTCCTGTACGCTACTCTTGTTGTATGAAACCCACGTACATCTTAAGATGAAATCAAAAATATATTAATTTGACGAATTGGGATTAGTTGAAGTTGGTTCTGCAACTTCCCCAACCTCCCAATCCAACCACCTCTCGATCTAAACTGCCTACCTTGTCCCATAAATACAAGGAGGATCCATGAGAGGGGTTACTCATAATGTTCACAAAATCTTGAGAGCTTACTTGGAGGACTGTTATGCTGGAGGAATTCCCAAGTTAGAGTGAAGAGCAGGAGCCCAGGATCCGGTTGCAGAAATATCTCTACACATCAGGTATATTGTACTAATTTATGTTTCTTTGACAATAAAATGGTTGAAACACCCTTCCTGTCCCAAATCAGATATCTATTGGATTGTATGTCTATTTGGCTTAATTATTGATTATAGTTGATGTTAAATTGCTTTATAATTTCATCATATGTTATATGGTCAAGATATGCTGAGGAAGGTATCTTTTGTGTTGCAGGTTCATCAAGCATAAGAGAAAATAGGAGATGAAGCGAGAGACCAAGAGAAAGCTAGGACCAGCCGTCGAAAAGAGGTATTTCTCTCAATCCCGATCTCTTTCTTTTGCAGTAACTAGATGCAATATAATTAATGTGTTTACCTATCAAACCCCGCCCAGTTGGTAGTGTCCATCTCCTCACTATACGGTAGAAATCCTGAACAACAGACTCGCAACTCCACTGGGGAGTAACCGTTTAGTCTTTTTCTGCTCTAATAGACTTAGTTTTATTTTCCTTCCAGCCCATTTTTCAGTCTTTTTGATTGTCTGAGAGGCCTTGTATGTCTATGTTACCTATCCTTTGTGCTTGATTCATTTCAGTTGGCTGTTTGCAAAGCCTGTTTGTACCCTGTTGAGGCATGTACGTTGGTACTCCCTACTTACAGCAGCGTTTTTTACCTGATAAATGCCCCTCCTTGCACTGCACAGTAGCGTACCTCTCCTGATGTACGCTGGTTTCTACACTACACAGTAGTGTATTTTCCTGTAAGGTCTAGTTTGTTGTTAGGGTTTGATTTCCAAGCTTTGGTTTCTTTTCCAACCTATTGCTTTGCTGTCTGCACTGACCCCTGAGACCTCCTATGTCTCTGTTAAGTCTTGTTGGCCTCTCCAATCTCTTTTAGCTTGTTTTTGCTTACTTGAGTCTTTGATTAAGTGTCTTTGCCACTTAATAGCCCTTTTCGAAGTTCTTGTACTATTCTCTTTCCGACATAGCTACAGACCTTCACCCTAGTTGTTGTTGCAGTCATACAGACCTGCATTTTGAATGTTTTTTGTCTATGCAACGTATAGCACACTTTCTCTTTGTCTTATCCTTTCTATTAGGGTTTGACTGTCAAGATTGAGTCCTTAGGGTTTCTTTCGAAAGGTTTCTTGGTTCACATGCTTGCTGATTATCTTATCAGTTCAGTTCAAGTAAGTTGAAGCCTCTTGGTTGTCTTTCTGTTGAGTCCGTGTGTTGTTAAAGTCATTCTTGGTTCACTTGCTTACTTTTTGCTTGGCTTAGTGTTTTTCTTAGGGTTTTGATACTTAGGAGCAACCTGTTTAGGTCTGCCTTTCCGTCACAAGTGTCTCTTTTTCCCGTTTCTTCTTCACTTTGTTTCCAAGCCTCAAGTTTTTCTTTTGCAAAAACTTGGTAGTCAAGTCTTCATCGAGACTTTTGATTCGCTTGCTTTGAGTCATTTAGATGTTTGTCTTACACACGCTTTATATTTAGATCTTGCTTGCTTTTGTACAAATTTATCTTTCTTTACATTTATCAGAAAAGACAAAAAGTTGTTCAAATAGCTTAGTAGTAAGGTCTTGCATTATTTCGAGGTAGCATAGTTTGCTTTGAAATATTAAAAAAGAAAATACAAAAAGATTTTGTTTTAGGATTGCTTAGGTTTCATGTTTTTGAAAGAATTATAAATGAAAAGAGAAATTTTTTTGTGAATTTGAAAGCATTTGCACTTTACTTTCATAACAAACCATTCCACACACCGCATTGCAACCCTTGAGTAACAAGTAGCCCTTCAAAGGAATTATTAATCAAATTTATTAGCAACGTTTTCTTCTTAGGAATACATGACATCAACTAGCTTAGGCTAGGGTTTCGATCTTAAATCACCTTAAACTACTCAGAACTGGCTTCATTACTCAATAATCGTAGTACGATTTTCATTTAGGTAAATCCATCTATATCAAATAGTCCTGGGAAACTCTACTTAAACCATAAGTAAGCATGAGGCCGTGGGAGACTAGAATTGCTGAGGATATCCCCTCACTTTCCTTTTGAACATAAACTAGAGTTGACTCACGTACGGGGGTCCTTTCGGACTTCGGGGTTTGTTACCCTACCCATGCATTTTGACTAGGCTGACGACTGTCTCCCCAGGTTATTTTGTATTGATGGTAGCCTTAGTATCAGACCTTTAGGATTCTACATAGGTAGAGTGGGCAGTTATTCCCACTTCACCTTGGACAGACGTGGAAGGTAACCCTCTCGCAGTAATCCTGAGAAAGCGGTTTGGTGATTCAAGTGCTTGCACCCAGTGGACCTTTGGAGGATGCCACGTAACTGACCGTCGGTACTCTGTTAGTCTATTCTGGGCCCTAATCATCCCAGACTTGCTTCCGAGAGTATTTTCCATCTATTTGATTGGTTTGATTACTTAGGAAATTTTTTAGTGGTATTCTATTTTCTCCTTAGTTGTAGTGGCCACTAGGTTATTACTTAGTTTTATTTTGTTATAGTTGTGGAGGACCAAGATCTTCGTCGGTCTCGAAGGTTGCAAAACCTTCCCCCACTCATAGTGGAGCCTCCACCTCCACCATGACGTAGGAGAACTGATTCCAGTGGTTCTTTTGAACTTACGGGCGACACAGAGGTTCTTGGAGAACCACGGCCTAGAACACCGGATCGACAAGTCTTGGATACTGTTGAGGTTGAGGATCTAACTGCTACAGAGTTTAATACTCCTTTTAACCCTCCTCTTACAGGACCCAACGATCCACTTCTGTTGCATGTTGGTTTACAACAGCCTGAGTTTAGTGCTTACCTTTTTACACCGGGTTATACCATGGTTAACCCAGGAGATGAGCAAGGAGTTCCACAAACTCCCACAACTTCTATGGATGCAAGGATTCTAAATCCTTCTTTCTCAAACACTGCCTAATCAAGTTCGTTGCAGAATGCTTCGACCTCAACCCCGTCCTTTAGTTTCAATGTTGGCACTTTAGGCATGCCGAGCTTATTAGACTCGACATCTACCTCAACCTCCACACCCACTTTTAGACCCAACAATGTACCTCTATCGGGGGTACCCGTAGTGAGTTTCACTCAGTCTTCTGCCACTCAACCGTTACAAGGTGTAACTCAGAATATTTCTTCTTCATTTGTGGTCGGATCTGTCCCTTCTACATCCATGCCAGCCATCAGTACGATGACGACACCATCCACTACTACCACACCGGGTTTCAACCCCTACGCAGGTTATAACGTTAATTCGTCAAATATTCCTATATGGAGTATCCCCTTCTCTCTGTTTTCTGGAGGAGGGGGTAATATCATTAACCCGCAGTTCGGTGGGGTTAACCCCCAGTCACAATGGACTGCTGCCCAAGGATTTAATACGCTTACCTTCGGATGGAACAATTTCACTACTTTCATTTCACAACCAATGGCTGGAGGCAACCCCAACCAACAATACATGAACCAAGCCATGGGTGAATCCCAATACTAGGTTCCTGTTTATCAGATTCCATCGGCTCAACCACGTTTACCTTTTCTGGCAATTTCAAACTTGCCAGGTCTTTCAAAGCTTACAAATGACCCCGTGCATCATGATGCTGCATGGTCACTCGTTCCCACCAAATTTCCCTCAGGCATTTCAAAGTTTGAAGGCAAGGCTGGTGAGGACCCTGGTGACCATGTCACAAAATTTCACCTCTGGTGTTCCTCCAACTCACTGAATGATGATTCCATAAGGTTGAGGCTCTTTCAAAGAACCTTAACTAGTGTCACAGCCAAGTGGTATATTGAATTACCCGCTGCTTCCTATGGCACCTTTCGAGATCTTTCCAATGTATTTTTGAACCACTTTCAACTTCCTATCTGGTATGATGACGGTACAGAACTTTTGTCGACCTTTCGGCAAAACAAGGCCACTCATTTTTCTGATCATATTCAGGAGCGGCAAAGGTGAAAGAGGCTCATCAAGGCCGACGTCCCCCCAACATTCTTGTTAGAATGGTACCTTAAGTCTCTTCTTCCTTATGCTTCTAAGGAAGTTTCCACTTCAGGGGTGTCTTCCGAGGAGGAGGCCATTTTGAGAACTCAGTAGCTCGACTTAGTTTATGCTCAATCTGGGCTATTGTACAAAATTATTCCTGATGCGCCGAGGTCTAATATAGACTTAGGTAAGCCTAAACCTGGACCACATGCTGATGGCATAGTGGGTTCAGTCGACTCTGCAGCGTTTGACGCCCTAACAAAGCAGGTTCACGCCTTGTCAATCAAACAATTTGTTGCAGAAGCAACTTCTGTTGCATCCTCCCCTTCTACTACAAAATTTGTACAACAAGTGCAGACAAACCAAAAGGGCTCTCGGCAACCCAAAAGAAAGGGAAAGAAAGGGGAGGGAAACCAACAAAATCCCAACAACAAGCAAAATGTCAAGGAGGGAAAAAAAGAGAAAAGGAAGGCCAGGTTCCCTTGCAAACTGTGTCAAGAGGACCACCTTACCCACTAGTTCCCTCTAATGGAAGAAGCCCAAAAGCTGATCCGTGAGAAGAAACCAGCTATCTTGAAAGATCCTTTCCCTCATGGACAGAGTTCAGCTTCTGGCAGCTCTAATGCTAGGGGCACCACTCATGCCACCCCTGTTGATCAGTCATTCGTTAACATGGTTAACTCAAATGCTCTACTGCAAACCATAGCAAAGAATTATACCCCATATCCACAGCAAAAAAATGCTCCTGAATCCTCTACTCTTCTTCACATACCTATGGAGATGCTGCCGAAGATACCAAAAGGTTTTTTCAAATGAGCTGTGCACAACCCTAACGCGCGGGATGCTCCCAACTACAATGTTGTGGAGGACATAGCCCAAACACCCTGTGCCATGTCTACTTAGAGGTACTGCCATGCTTGCACACTTTGATATGATAGATATCAAGTACCTGTTGCCATATCATGTCGCTCTCCAGATAGAGGTCGTCCATGGTTCTATGACCATTCGACGATATGTTGTAGATGAGGGTGCATCAACATGCGTAATGTCTATCTCTTGCTGGAAAGCTTTGGGAGAACCTGAGTTAGCTCCCTCGAACACGATACTCACTGCCTTCGATGCAAGATCTTTCCGTCCACATGGATTCTTACAATTGTTTGCTATTGAACTTGCAGGAAAGCTAGTATCAGTAGAGGTCGAAGTTCTGGATGCCCCACTTGATTAAAACTTGTTATTGGGTAGGAGTTGGACATATGCCATGTAGGCAATGCCATCAGCTGTCTTCCGAGTCATAATGTTCCCCCATGAAGGAAAGATCGTCACAGTCGATCAACTTTCGTTCACCCGAAAGAGCAACCAGACTTCATCGGATTCATCCATTCCCTTGATTGATCAGTCTAGACCAGTCACTAAGATCTTAGGAGCAGGCCTCTATGGGTCCTTAATAGGAAATTTTGACCTACCTGCTCCCGCCTTGTTTGTTGGTTTTGAAGAATGTTCATCTTCTGAGACCTCCATGGTCTTTTCAATGACAGATACACAGAGTCTCCCCACTGAATCAGAACCAGCTGTTCCTGGATCTAATGCAAAGATAACCCATGTGGATTCACAACAACCTGCAACAGAACATATCATGACTTTGTTGGTCTCTGTTGAGTCGGATATGGACCCTGCTCCTGCACGGTCAACAAACTCTACCCTCTCTCTTGATAGTTTAGACACGGTTTTGCCTTCTGACGAAACATTTTTTGAAGCTATGATAGGCCTAAGACATCCTTGGGAACACTTACACCCCAGGTCATATCTACTTCCCATTCTAGACTTGATTGAGAGAGGTGAGTTCTTTCCGAGACCCAGTGAGAATGTTGATTGGTCCTCTGTCCCTTCCACTTCACAAGTTGTTTTTGTTGAAGGGAATAGGACGAGTACAACGAGAACCATCCCGATCAACATTTCCACTAAACCTGGGGTCACCGAAAACATCTTTATTGGAGCAGACTGTTATCTTGATGAGATCATTCTGTACACCAATCTGTTTAATGATTTCCATGACATCTTTGCCCGATCTCATGATGAGATCCCAGGAATTGACCCTAATTGAAGAAGTGCTATTGTGCTTTTTCATGTATTTTTAGATGTACATTTTTGTAAAGTTAATTTTGTTTACAGTTGATGTCGTCTTATGCATCTTTTACTTTTGGTGTTTTAGATGTCAACTGAACACTTCATAGGGTTTTTTGATGGCGCTAGCCACCACACCCGTCAGTTAGCCTCGGCTGCTTGGGTTATTTACTCACCAACTGGCCAACTGGTGCCTTTGGGAGGGGCTTGTCTAGGTCCCATAACGAACAATGTGGCTGAATATAGTGCAGTCATAGAGCTACTTCGAGATGCTCTGTTTCATGGCATTTCACATTTGGAGGTATGCCTCGACTCGCAGTTAGTTTTTTTTCAGTTACTGGGTGTTTATCAGGTTAGAGATCCTACTTTGCTACGTCAGTTTATGCGAGTTAGGTTACTTGAGAGACAGTTTGATTATATCACATATCAACATATTCCAAGAAACTTGAATGCATTAGCTGATTCATTTGCAAACTACGTCTTAGATTGGATTTTGTATCATTCACACACATAATAGTTCATCAATAAAACACAATAGCACACATGTAGATAACCGATACTATATATATCCGATACTGTATCAAAAAATAATATGAGTTTGGATCACAAGTCTATCACAAAGTCATGTCATATGATACAAATTTGGGCTCGAAGGCCTAAAAAAATATACATAGAATGTCCTTCTCCTATGGAGAAGGTGGGGCCTCATCTTCCTCTACTGCTGTTGGACACACCGAGCACACTGAGAGGGGGGGGTGAACAATGTGTATAGCTTTTTATTACTTTTTCAACTTTAACAATCATCAACTGCTTCTTCAATACATCATTCATTAATGTATTACCACATTATCATTATATCATCAGCATTATTAACTATTATAGCTCATCATCACCTATCATCATATCATCATCACATAGGAAGCATAGCAAAACACAGTACACAAGATTTTTACATGGAAACCCAAGTCCTGGGGGAAAAACCACAGAAGCCTTTATAATAATAATTTACCAGCAACAACTGGAAGGAGGCAACAACCCCCTTTGTTACAAAGACTTCAATTCTCTAGCTACAACTGGAAAGAGGCTACAACCCCCTGGTTTACAGGTTACAACTTGAAGGAAGCCTTAGCTCCCTCAATTTCCTTGCCCCGTCCTGCCACCCTGATACGAAGATAGATACTGATATGAATCAAAACCGCACTGATCCTACAGACCTATTAACCAACACCTGCACCACACTGCTCAACCACTGTCACTGCTCATCAACTGACCACTGTCATCAATTGTTCACTGCTCATTCACTGCTCATCAACTGTTCACTGCTCATTAACTGACCATTGCTCATCACAACTATGCCACACTATTCATCATCCTGTACAATCAATCTGTGCAATCTAGCTGTACCAATCAATCTGTCTGATCTAGCTGTAGCAATCAATCTGTCTACATAAATCAATCTGCTGTTCACATCATTTGAATTAGTCAATTTGAGTTTAACCAACCGTACACGAGACTCAGTCCACCTGAGTCAAACCAACTGCTCATACAACTCAGCCAATCTGAGTCAAACCAACTCATACAACTGTGCCAACCTGCTCAGCTGCTCAAATCTCATAGACCACAACTGCTTCTTTGCTCATTGGGTAACATACTTTCTTGCTTGATCGAGACAGGGTTAAGATAGTACAATCACAGCTCATCAAGAAACAACCAATACAATAACTCATCCAATCATACTCAACTTAATGACACCACAACCAACTTTGATCTTAGTCAGGGAAGACTTAATCAACAAGACAAACCTCAACCAACTAACCCCAGCTTAGAAGATAAGAGACTTAACCAACACTGTCAAACTCAATCAATCTCAAAGCTCTCAAACAAGAAGGACTTTTTGACTTTATTTAAATCAAGTCAACAACCCAATCATCAAGGCAAGTCTAAGTCATAAAAGCCTTACTTGGAATTTTGTCTTGATCTGACCTTCTAGTTTATAGATGACAATATACCTCTGCTCAAACTTCAGATCCCTTCACACTGTGCATTTTTAATGTACTGTGCTACCTCAGAAGTCAGACTTTGACTGTCTTCTACTGTGGGTTATGTAAAATTCAGATGGCTTTGGATATGCCTTAGGATGCAAGTCTTCTAGCACTGTGGTCACCGAATTTATGCTTGCTGGACCAAGGATAAACATTAGCACTGTAGCCCCAACAATTTGAGTTTGAAAAGTTCTTTAAATTAAATTTCATCTGCATCAACTCCTGTACACATGCCTTCAAGATCTATCCTTTTGTTGTGGCATCAGAACAATGCTTAACCCAAATGCTGTGCTGCTGATATACCTCCACGAGAGCATAGAAAACTTCAAATATCAGACTATTCCCAAATCAAAATTAAAAATACTTCAAGACTTTGGATGCTTCCAAAATCAGACCTTCCTGTGCTTTGGCCAAACAAGATTCAAGAGAGATTAGACTTGTAAAAACAATCACCAGTTGCCTTCATTGAATTTGATCTTAGAACTGAAGCTGCCCTAATATACCCGAAATCATAGATCCTGTAAACAAAAAAAACTCAACCTTCTGCTGCTGTTTACTTCATGCTGTCTTCACATTTTTTGTAGGTTCAGCTGCTTAAGGACATCACTGCTGCCCATCTTATATTCTGTTCTTATCTCATCTAAAAGAACTCAACCAAACCCAACCAAAGCACTGCTTCTACCTTAGTCAATACAGTACAGTCACTATGTCCAGTTAACAAGGTCTAGGACTCAAGGGCATCATCAAACTTGTGAATGTACTAGTGGTCTTCAACGAAGATTGCATTATTCTTACCAAGGCTTTTGTCATTGCCAAGCTTCAAGTATTAACCTTATCAACTGTTACTGTACAGTCATGTCAAATTAATATCAAAGCTAACACTTCAACCACTGTCATAAATTTTCACTGTCATATTAAGTCTTCAGATCTGCAATCTAAGTCCACCCCAGTGAAGCCCAAATTCATGAAGAGAAAAGAAAAATAAAAAACTTCACTTCTGATTTTCTGCTTCTGTGTCTGCTCCTTCTGCTGCCCACAAAATTCTCAGACATGCTCACTTCCACAGATCCGAATTTTCCCACAGAGCCAGTCCGAAAATCTCAGTCAAAAAAGGGGATCATCTCAAGGTCATGTTCCTCACTGGCTGCCCGGAATTCAAAGATAAAATAAATGTCAATTTATCTGTTGTTCTTCTTCATTTGCTGCTCCAAAATCATTATTCTGTCCAGCATACATGTCTACAGAAAACCATAATTAAGCTACCATTTCTGCTGCCTCAATCAACCCCAGAAATCAAAGCAAAACAAAAAAATTTCCTGTCTACTGTAGCTACTACAGTACCCGAAAATTTCAGAGCTGGATTCTTAAAAAAAATATATGAAATGGATGGAATAAAGGTGTATATATATAGGTCAACGTGGAGTAATTTAAGCTGGCCGACATGCAATTCAAAATTACAAATAATTAAATTTTCTTTTGTTAGGTCCGCTCACCCAAAAAGGTGGGGTACACCAACTTCAAAAATTCATATCTCTTCAACCATAAGGAGTTAGAAGATGCTCCACATATCAATGGAAATGGCTTGACAAGGACTATCTCCCTATGATGGGTTTATTTGCAAATTCTTGGTCTAATACCCTTAAATTATTCAATGTGTCCAGGACGTCAAAGACCCGACACATGAGGGTGCCAAGGACCATACCACTAACTACAAGAGTTTCAAAGTCTTCTTCAACATATCAAGGCACGTCCATGGGATCTACCTCCATCTACATCCCAATAGCTATATAACCACAAATAGGACCATACATCACCATGGTTCAAGACCCAAGGCACCACCTGCAAGGGTTTCAAGGACTCTTTCAAGGATATCATATAATATTTAAACAAGATACTTTCCATGGACTTCAAGCCCATCACATAGGACTCCATCGCCAAGTGATGAGGGAATCATGACCAAGGATTCTATCATATCAAAAGCTCCAACAATCATGGGCTTACAAACCACCATATGTATGGATTCCAAGACCCAAATCATTTCCAAATGCACCATCAATGATCATATAGTGTCCAAGGGTCATCATGCCGCCATTTATGTGGGTGCCAGACCTTCTCATGCATAATGAACATCTCCAAGGGTTCCATGACCCAAGTTTGTGGGCTTAAGGACCAAATTAACACATCATCCAATCATGCAACATAGATACCTTCAATCAATAGACAACTAGGAGCAGGGGATACAACAATGGACTCAACTGGGACCAAGATACAGCTTAGGGGCACTTAACCAAGTTAATGGTAGCCAGGGATTTTGCCATTGCCCCAAGGCCTCCAAGGGCTTCAAGCTTGGGCTTGGACAAAGTCAAAAGGTCTCCTATTGACACAGACAACCACAAACCAAACACTAACCCTCAGGGGCTCCACAAGGGGCACCAAGACGCAACTGTTGGCATCAATGGCCAGGCACTGTTGGCATCAATGACAACTTAATCAACAACTGCCTCTTGGTAACATATGACCATCCTAGCTACTTTCCGCAGCAACCTAATCCAAGCCGGGGGCACACCTACTACATCCTCCTACATATCAACGGGTATCCGCTCAATATGGTATGTAGGAATATCATGAGTCAACCGACTCATCTTCCTCTCTAGTGTCCCCAATGTGGCATCAGCTGCACCCACTTCTACTGGTCTCATGAAAGTATATGGGTGTCCCTCAGGGCGCACTGGTCCAACATCTGCATTTGACACTTTGTTTCAGTATTTTGAACATATCATAAAAATCATATATGTATAAAGTTGAAACAATTAAATAAATTTTCAAAAACATAAACATACCTATCTCTCCCTAGGCTGCACTTGGAGAAGGATTAGCTCAAGATCACCTCGTAATTCCATACCAGCATATGGAAACTGCTCAAGAGCTGGAACCTGTCATTCCCACCAACCCCAGAAGTCATCCTCTTGGTAACATAGGTTGCTCTCGCCACCACTCTGGCAGAGGAAGATCTCACCCCAACGGGATAACATTGTCTCACGAGGGTTGATAGGGGGAATTGCCATGCCCAAACTAATAGCAGGCATCCTCTCAAAGAAGAAGGTGCAAAGTATGCTCCCATACCCAACTCATTCTTCATTCTCCTGGTCTTACACCCCAAGAGTTGAAGATTCATGTTCTCCAAAAGACTCGAACACCAGTCATAAACATGCCCTTGCAAGCATTCAACACTTATGTGCATATAATGTCTCGAGGCTAGATGTTGAGAAGCACTTCCCCCCATTTGGTTAATAACACTTAGAATAACTCGAAGAGGGAAGCTTGTAACAATTGAGATGAGAACTTGACTGCTACATTTCTCACTTCCTGGTCGGCAATGAGTATTGACGTATTCTTGCACTGATAAGGCACCCACATTGCATGAAGACCCCTTTAGATTCACCAACTCTCCTCTATGAGAGAGACCCGTGATAAAGTAAATGTCATCCATGGTGAGCTCCAATATCTCACCTTTGATATCAAACACCATGGTATTTGCATCCCAGTATCGGACAAGTCTTTCAAGCAAGCAGATTTGTGCCCACATGTTGACCGTGCTATAGAATTACAGTAATCCACATCTTCTGAGCGTATGAAGGGTCATTGGATCTTATAATGCTTCTCTATCCATGTCCTCATGCTCTCTTTCTCTCCATACCAACACCATCCTGCCAAGAAACAATCAATTTTTAGCCTTTTTCAACTTTTTGGCTACTTTTAGGGGTGTACGCTGCTCTTTACACTAGACAGGAACGTTTAGAATGCTGCTTTTCTTCATGCATAGTAGTGTACACGCAGAGCACGTTGTGAGCATTTCCAAAACATGATTTTTAACCATAAAATTGACAAAAAAGACATGAAAATGCAAGTTTGGGAGGAATGAACTTACTTGGTGGAAGCGGAAGGTGGATTGGTACTCCGGTTTGATCGTAGTGAGTGGAAGAAAATCAAGGGTTTGCTCCAATTCTTGCCCTAGATTTTTCAATTGTTATATTTGAATTTCTAATTTGAAACTAGTTATATAAAAGCGCTTTAATCTTTACCCACTTTTTGCAAAAGTATATAGTTTCAGATTGCTCTTAAAGGGTCCTATTTAATCACTAATACCTACAAGTTTGGTGAAGTACTTCTACCCTAGATATTTCAAATTTTCACTAGATTCTCAAAACATTGAACCGGTATGACTTAGTTTTTTTATTGACGGACCAGTATAGACGTTATATTGATCATTTATTATGTCATAGAGAAATTTTGTCATCACTTACTAACTCGATTATTGAGATTATATTTTTGGCAGGTCATGAACATATGATCCTAGTAGCTGTCTTTTAAGTCGTTTTAAGCTCTTGTTTTGACTATGAAAAACTACACAAGATTGCCGAGCAAACTTGGCCTCTTCAAGCTTGTTAAAGGAATTGAAGGTCCATCCGCTTAGGTATAAGTTTAACCCTTTTCCGGACCTTTGCGGATTAACTATGAAAAATGAATACTCTAGTCATACGTGGATAGAAGAGTTCTCCTCTTATTGTTTTACACTTATTCGGGGGAGGGGACTAACTATACGAAAAAGGACTTTTGGAGCCTCTCTTTAGGGTTTTCAGGCTCTCTAAACATGAAAACACCAAGAGAGCACTCACCTACTCGGGCTCGATGTGAAATCCATGAGAGGGTAAATAGAGGATTGTTTAAGTTTTTCAGACTCTATAAATAGGAAAAAACCGGCGAGCATTAACCTACTTGGGATCGATATTAAAATCCATGAGTAGGTGTATGGAGTTATTGTTTAAGTTTTTCAAACTCTTTAAAATTGAAGACACCAACGAGCAAGAACAGATATTGGCACGATATTAAAATCCAGAGATCAGTATTATAGAGTATTCTTCTATCTCTTCTTCGAACTCTGTAAACAATGAAGAAGGTATTGAGTCTTCCTCCCATGGGCTCATTAAATTCTTTTACATGGTTGGACCTATTGAGTTTTTTTTTCTTCTTGGACTCATTAAAACAACAAGACAAATATTCTTTTATCAAAAAAGAATAAGGGATAAGAAGGGTGTATCACATCTTTTTCAGTTTCAAAGGCAGTTCAGTCAGTCATATCCTTGAACACAACACCTACTTGAGTCTTTCATGTCAGTTGGGTTTTAGTTTTTGGCCTTAGGGTGAACCTGATCTCCGAGTTGTCAACTCCCCCGGTTGGTTATTCTTCCAACCATATGAAGGGTCTGTTATGTCTCCTACATCGCAGACTTATATCATTTTCCCCCTCATGTTGAAAATAGCCTAAGTCACTTTGTGTCGTACTCACTGTTCAAGGATATAGCCTGTGTCGGCCATTCTGCAGTTTACCTTGACTTCATGTGTCGGCCATCCTGGTGTCAGTTTGTTTCATCTTGTTACTCGTCCTACTCCACATCAGCTCATACCTGTGAGTGTTCCTCTAGTTTGATGATGGAGGATGCATTAATGCCTCCCTTCCAACGAACTTCTTCCCATCGACTTCAGCTCATTATGCTCTAGGAACGAAGTTTAGAGTTTCGGTCAATACCTTGGGGATTGCAGTCATTAGTGGCAGTTTCCCTCGCTGTTGAATAAATGGGAATACATCAATGTCTCTTATTCGATAGGTTCCTCAAGTGTTCAAATTCAAGTCCTCTTATTCACACTTGTTGGATCGTACTAGGTACCTTGGACCCCATTCTCATTATTGATGGAAGTCCTCGCGTTTGTTAAAGGTATACATCAATTACCGGTAATCAAATGATACCCCCCATGTTTGACTTCAGCTCATTTATTCGCATGGATAGGGTTTGTACCTTGGGTTGCTTGGATGAAGACCTTGGGACTCTAATAGCATTACCATATTTATGTTATCTCCCAAGCTGCGCAAGACTGAGCCTCACTCATTTTGGCTCTTCATGAGACACAGATCCAGTTTGTTGTTATGGCTATGATCTCTCTTTTGACATGGATCCACGCTTGTATTCCAGTGGCCATGCTCTATATATACATCTCCTAGTTATGTATCAAAGATCATGTTACACATTTATATGATGTCAAGATTGTAATTGCTCACTGACATTGATCGTTGTTTCAGGTGTTTTTTGTGACTTGGTTCTGTGGTTTCTTGCTCCTCCTTTGACTTGGAATTATAATGTATTTCGGCCATCGTTTCCCTCTGACCTCACACATTAGGGGGCATCTTTTATAGGTCAAATATGCACTTCTCCGTCTCGTGATCACCTTGCCTTGTAGATCACACAAAAGGACACAAAGGATTGAAGAGCTAGATTGACTTGGATGATTTGCTGCTAAAAGTACACTCCTCACCTGAAAAGATTGCAGTTCTCCTAATTTTTCCACATGTATGCCCCTCTCTGCATAGAAGACCAGCATACACCTTGAGAAAATACCCTACTTTGCACAAGGAAAACCAGCGTACATCTCCCAAAAAGTTGTAAACGCTTGTTGTAAAGCCCAAAAGTTGCTTCCTATATGCTACTCTTGTTGTATGAAACCCGCGTACATCTTAAGATGAAATAAAAAATATATTAATTTGACGAATTGGAATTAGTTTAATTTGGTTCTGCAGCTTCCCCAACCTCCCAATCTAACCACCTCTCGATCTAAACTTCCTACCTTGTCCCATAAATACAAGGAGGATCCAAGAGAGGGGTTACTCATAATGTTCACAAAATCTTGAGAGATTACTTGGAGGACTGTTATGCTCGAGGAATTCCCAAGTTAGAGTGAATAGTAGAAGCCCAGGATCCGGTTGCAGAAACATCTCTACACATCAGCTATATTGTACTGATTTATGTTTCTTTGACAATAAAAAGGTTGAAACACCCTTCCTATCCCAAATCAGATATCTATTGGATTGTATGTCTATTTGGCTTAATTCTTGATTATAGTTGATGTTAAATTGCTTTATAATTTCATCATATGTTATATGGTCAAGATACGCTGAGGAAGGTATATTTTGGGTTGCAGGTTCGTCAAGCAAAAGAGAAAATAGGAGATCAAGCGAAAGCTAGGACCAACCATCGAAAAGAGGTATTTCTCTTAATCCCGATCTCTTTCTTTTGCAGTAACTAGATGCAATATAATCAATGTGTTTACCTGTCAAACCCCGCCCAATTGGTAGTGTCCATCTCCTCACTATAAGGTAGAAATCCTGAACAACAAACCTGGTGGTATCAAGCCTAGATCTCTAACTCATGTGCCCCCTAGGATTATGTAGCCAGGTCCTCTTAGTCCCAAGCACTCCTTGGAGGATATCATCTTCCAATGCGTTGGCCCTTTCATAGTTATTGAGGAATCCAATGATGTGCTTGTATTGTGGTCCCCTCACTCATCCTTAGTAGCCATCTTTAGCTCCAACTGGCCTTTACATCTCTCTTTTGTTCAGCACTGAGGCTCACTAGTTTCTAGCATATTTCTTGTACTTGCACCTTATTTTATATCCACTCTTAGCTAGATGATTAGTTCTTCATATTTTTGTTCTTTCCATATTGATCTAGGAGTTGCTTTCACACCTCCACTTTGTACCTAGACTGGTTGTGTACTGTTTTAGTACCAGTGACCTACTTTTATGGTCATTTGTTGGACATTAATAAAATTATCTTATCCTATATTATCTTCCAAGGGATTTGCATTTTACTTGAACCTTTCAGGAGGTGTTTCAGGATCCTTCTGAAAGAGTTTCTCACTTGATGCTCCTCCCATATGGTTCTAATGGGAACTTTCTATCAGGGTTCATTTCTGCATGTGTGAATCCTTACACAAAAGGTGGAATTAATTGTTAGAAAGCAAAGGCTAGATATATGCATAGTAGAGTGATAGCAGATCACACTGTAGTTGGTGGGATGCATATGGAGACCCAAGATCAACTAGTTTCCTTGTTCATTACTCATCTTCCCATGAATAAAAAACATTGCTTTTAACATTAATTTTGCAACAGTTCTCCCTACAGAACACCATTCAAGAAGGTTTCCTTCATG
This sequence comes from Larix kaempferi, assembly GCA_027924585.1. Taxonomy (NCBI): domain Eukaryota; kingdom Viridiplantae; phylum Streptophyta; class Pinopsida; order Pinales; family Pinaceae; genus Larix; species Larix kaempferi. The sequence continues at coordinate 1,771,530 of BSBM01000837.1, read as the reverse complement.
TCCATTTGGTGAAGACTCAAATTAGAATAAGCATCCAAGGAAGTACACATCTAATGGTAGTATATCGAGCAACATGAGCAAATGTATCATCATAGTCAATGTCAGCTATTGACTAACACCTTTTCCACAAACCTTGCCTTATAATTCACGATGGAACCATCAACATTATGCTTTAGTTTGAATATCCACATGCTACTTATAACTCTCTTTCCTTCATGGAGTGGAACTAAATCCCATGCATCATTTTTCATGATGCTTTCAAATTCTTCATGCATGGCTTCAACCCATTTCCTAGAACATGAAGTTTCTTCAAATGTATTGGGCTCAAAATCAACTAAGTTACTCATCAAAGCAAAAAAATTAGATGCATGTCTTTTATTTGATATTCTAGTTCGAGTATATCTTCTAGGTCTCAATTTTGGCCTGTCATCAAGTTTAAAACTTGACCCATGTACTAGTTTATTTATCCACATTGGTTTCTCCCTAGCTTCCTCATGATTCTCTTGGTCGTCACAATCATTCACCTCATCTGATTCCTCTAGTTTAATGTCATTAGTCACAACATCATCACTATCTTATGCAACCAAATCATCATCGAATTTTGTCACATTACGTTGCATATTCATACCAAGAGTATTAGATGTCATTTTGAAACCAGATTCATCAAATATTACATCTCTGCATAATATAGTTCTTCTTACACTAGCAACAAATATTCTATAGCTTTGTAATCATCAATATATCCAACAAACATGCCTCTTTTGTTGGTGGCTTCTAGCTTTGTTCTCTTGTTAGAAGGTATGTAAGAATATGCTGGTGAACCAAACACTCTCAAGTGATCAGCAGAAGTTTTTACTCTAGGAAAAACCTCCTCAGGTGTAACATCCCTCAATGACTTATGAGGATGCCTATTCAATATGTGCACAACAATATTTTTGTTGCACACTTCTTCCCAAAGGAAACGAGGCATACCAAACAGCTCCAACATGCATTGTGCAGTTTTAACAATGCTCCTGTTCTTCCTCTTTGCTAGCCCATTCTGTTGAGTAGTATAAGGGACTACTCATGATACAGGAATGACAATCTTACTATTTTTTGTACATGTTTATTACAGGATATCTGTGGGAATATAACAGAGTATTGTAATCCATGTGGCAAGTATGTGAGATTGTGTGAAAATATAGCTCATGATTTACAGTTTCACGAAGGAAGTTTTGATGGCACTGGGGATTCCTCAAGGTAAATAAATGTTTTGAAATTTTGAATTTATATGAGGGAATTTTTAGGGGACAGTTAATTTTTTGAAATTTTTTCTTCTTACAGTCTTGCACTTTGGAAACTGAAACATCAATTGAGCAATTTGATATAGTTCATCCTCTGGGTGAATTTGCTCTCACCAACCATGATATCATGGTTTCCTTCAAGTTGGTGGAGAGGTTCACTTTTACGTATAGGTGAATAGTGGAGCAAGGATAAAGGAACCTTTTAGGTTTGTAGCATATCAACTTCCTAAGAGGGTAACTAAACTATCCCAAATTGTGATATCTGGAACGGCTTGGGAATTCTCTTCATACAGGGAAACATATTTTATCTGATTTATCAATGAAAAGTATTTGTTTCACTAAGAGAATACAAGTTCTGAATAATATTGGTTGCACTTAAGGACATTGATGCTATGTGGTTCCTTTGTGAATTAGAGCAAGAAAAATCCTTAAGAAAATTACTAACACCAACTTGTTTGCTGTGAGGCTCCCGATTATTTTATATATTTTTCCTAGTCCTGAATGATGATTTCCATGGGACTCGCCCTAGCTGCTAGGGTATGTTTATATAGTCTATCTATAGCTAGAGTATAAAGTATAAACATTTCATAAACACAAATATCAAGGTTACTTTCAAAAGATGGAATGTCAAACTAGATTCTGAAACAATACATCTAGTTAAGTGTCTTCTTTCAAACTCATTTGGGTGCCATCATCTCCTCACTTCCTGCAATAATGAATTGTAAATTTATCCATTAAGGATATTTAATACTTCCCTTATCAGCTGGAGTAAGAATGCAGAAGGCCAAAATTAAGATGTTTTAAAGAGAATCCATAGTAGTCAATGTATCCAAGGGTCCTAACTTAGTTTTAAAAAGTGCTTTAAGAAACTTGCCCGTAAGGGATTTCATTGATTACATCTCCCATAGTATACAAGACTTTTTTAAAAATTTCTTTAAGAAACTTTCCCATAAGAGATGCACAAGACTTTCACTTGGTCTTTATCCCATTGAGGCTCATGTCATATGGGTGGGGCAGAACATAGAAAAAGTGGAACCTTGGTGGACAGCTTAACACTCCATTGACCTCCCTTAGAACTAATGCCATGTTGGCAATGCGTAAAAGTAAATATTAATTGAACTAGATATTAGAAAAGTATATGGCACAATCGTTAGGGAATAGGGAAGTGAGTAGTTCAAAGGTAGAGAAAGGCTCACCACAATGATGCTAGGTCTCCTAATTTTATCCACATAAATATATGCAGAGGAGTTACTGTAACATCGTCCAGTCAATGATGAAAGCATCTTTAATAGAAAGCACTTCCTTAACAGCTTCTGGGGTGTCTAGGCATCTTATGGAAAGCTTGGCCCACTCAATAGTATTGATAAGAGTCTTTGTAAGAACTCAATCTTCTTAGAAACAAAAAGAAATTCCTTGGAAGGACATGATATCTTATGCATTACCATAATGGTTGTAGAGGTGTTGGGTCCTCTCCCTAGAGAATAATTAAGCACCACAAACATGTAGCTAGATTACTTACCAATCTCTGATACTATGTAATATCCTTGGGAAGATTCGACCAAGATATTAACTCTAACTTCAAATTTTTCATAAACTTCACTAGTTATATTTTTGACAATTTTTCCGAACAGAGTAAGAAGTAAGTGATGGGGACTGAGGTAAGATATGAGGATGGTAGGATGAACATTCAATTTTGGAAAATGTATGGACTGAGGTGCAGTAGTAGGTCAAAAGGTCAAATTAGGGATGTAACGTACCCATATTTACCCTATTGCATTAAAATTGTAAATGATGTAAATATCGTTATTACCCCCTTGACCCCCGTCGTCCCCTTGAGACTGTCGTTGATTGTGAGAAAATTCTATGATTTGACAATTTGTCAATATAATATTTTCCCACATGCATGAAAGTAATTTATAAATTTATGAGAATATAATGCAGCTAACAATTGTGTTTATAAACACATTTTGCAGAATCATAGCCACAGGCAGCATTCCAGATAGTGCAATTGGAAAATTTGATCTTGGTTGGGCCAAGAAAATAAACATCATGGATGATGCACAGGATCCCTATGAGCCCGAGACAGACACCATGGGGGAGAACATACATGTTGATAATGTTGAATAGAATCTAATGGGAGAAGAAATCAAGAGACTCCTCCAGGTATTGCAGCCACCATGAGGAGGCTAAGGGTGGAATCACAAAGTTGTAGAGAAGATAAAGAAAGGATTATTAAAGCTCAGGAAGAACAAAATAAGTTGAATGTAGCCATGCTGCAGAGCTTGAAAGACATCCAAAGGAAAATAAACTCTGGGCATCAGACATCAAATCCAGAAAGGGGTGGGAGTAGTTCTAGGAGGAATTCCCGCAAGAGGGCTAGTAGCTCAAGAAGAGTTTCAATAGATAGAACATATACTCCAGAAATATCTTCTAGTGGATCATCTGACTCTGAAGAATCCATTGAGGGTTCAAGCTCTTCATCTCACATAAGTAAGAGGAAGAGGCACTCCAAGAACAATTCACATGGGGAATTTAAGAAGGAAAGACCTCCTACATTTGATGGAGAGGTAAAGTCTGGTCAAGAAGCTGAAGCTTGGCTTCTTGGATGAGAAAGTATTTCCAAGTCCAAGACTACTATGGAAATATGAAGGCAAGGGTCGCCATATTCAAATTGAATGGAAGAGCATCTATATGGTGGGATCACATTAGGAAAGTGAGGAATATCAATGAAAGAAAGATCATGTGGAAGCAGTTCAAGAAATACTTCAAGCAGAAGTACCTCTCTGATAGGTACTATGATGATAAGATCAAAGAGTTCCATGAGCTGAGATTGGGACAATTGAACATGGAAGAGTATGAAAACAATTTCTTGGAGCTACTGAGGTATGTCAGGTATATTTGAGATGATAAGGTGAAAATTCAGTGTTTCCTAAGTGGGCTACCTCGGTCATATAAAGACAGGATTGAGTTTGATGAACCTTGAACTCTAGAGGAGGTAATAAGGAAGGCCAAGTATTTCTATGATCAAAACAATAGAAAACCTGATTTCCATAAGTCATGGAAGGACAAGAAAAATGATAAGTTTGACCAAAGGAAGAAAGGTTTCAAACCTCCTCATATAAAAAATCAGCAAAGGAAGCCATCACAGGTTGTGACTAAGCCAACTAGGATGATGGGAGACAAGCGAAGAGATCTAAACGAGCCAAGAGAACCACTTCAATGTTGGGGTTGTGGAGGAGATCACATGCTTACGAATTGTCCACATCGGAATGGGAATCCAAATAAAGTTCACAACATCTAAGGAGCTGAAATTGTGGGTCAAGTGGTGAGGACAATCCCTAGAATCTATGCAGCACTAGACGACCGCCAGGAAGACCATCAATCAACTGTGGTTGAAGTTGAAGGTAAGATTGCTAAGCAATCTGTTTCTAATTTGATTGATCCTGGATCTACTCACAGTTACATCACTCCTAAAATTGTTGAGATTTGTGCTTTTAAGAAATTAAAGCATAGTAAATCATGGTTAGTTCAACTAACCACTGGAACCAAGATAAAAGTTAGTGAAATTGTAGAGAAGTGTCCATTAGATATGGATGGGCTATTCACTTATGCAAATATGAATATTTTACCACTGGGTTCCTATGATATTCTCATTGGAATGGATTGGTTAGAAGCACACAGGGTTAAACTTGACTTCTACAATAAGATGTTTGAATACATGGAGGAAGAAGGAAACCCAAGGGTTGTAAAAGGAATTCCAAAGGTGACTTCTGTTAGGCAGGTTTCAGCCATGCAGCTGAAGAAGTTCTGTAGAAAGGGTTGTCAATTGTACACAACCCATGTTTTAGAGGCAGCAGAGGATGAAACTCTTAAATTGGAGGACTATCATATATTGCAAGAATTCAGGGATGCTTTTCCTCATGAGATTCCAGGACTTCCTCCAAAGAGAGACATTGATTTTACAATTGAACTTGTGCCAGGAGCTGCACTAGTGTCTAAGACTCCCTACATGATGAGTACACCAGAATTTCTAGAATTGAAAATGCAATTACAAGAGTTGTTGGAAAAGAAATATATCAGGCCAAGTGTGTCCCCGTGGGGAGCACTTGTTCTATTTGTGAAAAATAAATATGGAACACTCAGGTTATGTATTGACTACAGGCAGTTGAACAAAGTCACTATGAAGAACAAATACCCATTGCCCCGAATTGCTGACCTTTTTGATCAAATGAGTGGAGCAAAGGTATTTTCAAAGATTGACTTGAGATCTGGTTACCATCAGGTAAGAATCAAAGAGGAATATATTCATAAGACAACGTTTAGAACAATGTATGGGCACTATGAGTTTGTGGTGGTACCATTTGGTCTCACAAATGTACCAACTACATTCATGTGTCTCATGAATAGTGTTTTTAGCAAGTATTTGGACACGTTTGTTCTCGTATTTCTAGATGACATTCTCATCTATTCTAAGAATGAAGAAGAGCATGAAGAACATTTGACAATGACATTGCAATCACTAAGGGAGCATAAGATGTATGCAAATTTAAGAAAATGTGATTTTATAAAGATAGAATTCATTATTTGGGTCACATCATCTCCGACGAAGGAATATATGTAGACCTTGAGAAGATTGAAGCCATCATGAATTGGCCAACTCCAAGAAATGTGACAGATGTGAGATCTTTTATGGACCTTGCTGGTTACTACAGGAGGTTTATCGAAGGATTCTCCAAGGTCACAAACTCGATGACTTCTTTACAAAAGAAGGGGATAAAGTTTGAATGGTCACCAAGATGTGAGGAAAGTTTCCAACGGTTGAAGAATCTTCTTAAGAGTGCACCAATTTTGAAAATTGCAGACCCAGAAAAATACTTTGTGGTGTGTACCGATGCATGCAATCAAGGAATTGGAGGAGTTCTTATGCAAGACAACCACGTGATAAGCTATGAGTCAAGAAAGTTGAAGGAGAATGAGAAGAACTATGCTACTCATGATATAGAACTTGCAGCCATAGTACATGCTTTAAAGATGTGGAGGCATTACTTAATGGGAAGGAAATTTGAGTTAAGGACAGACCATTGTGGTCTAAAATACTTGTTTGATCAGCCAACTTTAAATGCTAGGAAATCTAGATGGTTGGAATTTTTGTGTGAATTTGATTTTGAAATCAAACACATAAAAGGGAAAGAAAACAAGGTAGCAGATGCACTTAGTAGTAAAGTAAATGCAATGCATGTGGCAGCACTTAGTACTTTCCAACCAAATTTGAGATAGCAAATTGTTAACCATATTGTTGAGGATGAAGCATATGTGCAGATAAAGGACAAATTGCAGCAACAAGACCTTGAAAAGAAGTGTGAAGGATATCATTTGGAAGAGACAAACTTCTCACTTATACAAATAAAGCCTATATTTCGAATGTGGCAGATTTGAGGAGGATTGTTATGGATGAAATCCATAAAGCTCCGTACTCTAGTCACCCAGGATATCAGAAAACAATGACTACAACAAGAAAATATTATTTCTGGCCAGGGATGAAGAAGGACGTTGCTGAATACATTTCTAAGTGCATGAAATGTCAGCAGGTGAAGGTTGAACACCAACACCCAGTAGGTTTATTGCATCCAGTACCAATTCCGGAATGGAAATGGGAAGTAATTTCCATGGATTTTATTACGGGATTGCCAATGACTGTGAGACAACATGATTTCATCATGGTTGTGGTGGACAAGTTAACAAAGGCAACACATTTTATACTGGTTAATTCCACACATAAAACTGATGCCATTGCAAATATTTTCATGAAAGAGATTTTCAGATTATATGGATTGCCTAAGGCAATAATTTCTGACAGGGATACCAAGTTCACTTCCAATTTTTGGAAGGGTCTCTTTGCAGATTTGGGTACACAGTTGAGCTTTAGTACTGCATACCATCCTAAAACAGATGGGAAAACAGAAAGAGTAAATCGTGTGCTTGAAGACATGCTTCACATGTATGTAATGGACAAACCATCCAAGTGGGAGGACTATCTACACTTGGTATAGTTTGCATATAACAATGGGCAGCAAGAATCATTGGGAATGAGTCCATATGAGGCTTTGTACGGTAGAAGGTGTAGGACACCAGTGACATGGGACAATCCAGTGAACATAATTGTACTTGGGCCAGAATTGCTTAAGGAAATGGAACAAGAGGTTGCAAAGATCAGGAAGAATTTAAAAGCAGCCCAGGATAGATAGAAAAGCTATGCAAATAAGCATAGGGTGCATAGGGACTTAAGTGTTGGGGATCATGTGTATCTTAGAGTGAGGTTGAGAAAGAGTTCCTTCAATATTGGGGGTTGTGCCAAGCTATCACCTAGATATTGTGGGCCATTTGAAGTGCTTGAAAGAATAGGGCTAGTTGCATATAGACTTGCATTGCCTGCTAGCACTAGAGCTCATAATGTTTTTCATGTATCTTTTATTAAGAAATATGTACATGATCCTAACCATGTGATTAATTGGGATGTGATCCAGGTGGAACCTGAGGGAGACTTCCAAACCGATCCATTACGCATCCTAGACAAGAAGGTAACATTGCTCCGGAACCGAGCCATCAGACAGGTAAAGGTGCAATGGAAGCACTACGGTCCCGATGAGGCTACATGGGAGCTGTAGGATGCCATGAGAGTGGCATATCCATTTTTGTTCAATTTTGATGAGCACTGAGGACAGTGCTAATGTAAGGGGAGGGGAATGTAATGTACCCATCTTTACCATATTGCATTAAAATTGTAAATGATGTGAATATCGTTATTAAAGCATGGTGAGGAGCTCAAGGCCAAGGCCCCACCATCAATTTAGCGTTTTATGTACCAGAAATTAAAAATAGATGCCTATGGTTCTTGTGTTGGACATGCACAATGTAAATTAAGACATCATGTAAATACGAATTTTAATGAAATACCCACAACTAGCTATGCAATGCAACAAGAGATGGGGGCATGATTCTATGAGGAATAGGGAGGGAAATTATTCAAACCCTTGAGCCAATGGTGATAAGCCAAATGTCAATGAATGAACCCCAACTACTCATTTTGACTTATGCACCCAATCATTTAATTCTTCTAAGAGTTGGTTGAGGTAGTTAATGCCTTGGAAATGAAGAGGTATGGCATCCAATTTCATGCATGGGCAAGCCATCAACTTGGGAAAATGTATTTTTGCTTCTGGGTAAAGAAAACACCCACGAAATTGTGCCCAAATCCATTCTTCACCCATGGTCTTTGCTCTGTCACGCAGTCTGAGCTAGCTGGGTCTTTCTCCTTCACGTTTTCTACCATTTTCCTGCATTTTCCATAGCTGGGAGCTCGTTTTTGTATTGCATAGTGGCTGGGAGAAAGGGAGTCATGTTTTGGGAGTTTATGGAGGTCGTTTCTGCCCCTGGAATGCCCATGAACGTTTTCAGGAAACTATTTTTCTCTCCCATGGTTGATTCCCAATCTACCACTTCATTTTTGGTTGCCCACGTTTTTCTTCATACCCAACACTTGTGATTTTGCTGTTGTGTGCATCCCTATTTTGGTTGGAACTTGTGCACAAGAATTAGGAGTGGAAGTGGACCAGAATTGGCTTGATAAACCTAGTGAGGAGGTAACCTCTAAAGAATATCAAAAGGGTTGGTTTCTCTTCTATGCACACCTTGAAGAACACTAGAATGGAAGGTATGGCCTGAGGGACTGTGTAGCAGTGAAGGGAATACTTGCTTGTGCTAGGTGTGTAGGTATTGTGGGGACCAAGCTAGATAGATCTTGCAGAGGGTGTCCATATCTCTAGGGTTGAGCTCACTAGCTTAGCAATTCTCCCTTTCCATTGCCTTAGCAGCCTGATAAACCCACTGTAGATTGGCTTGGCTGATTTTGGTGTATCTTTGGGATATGTGTGATTCTGCTATTCTTTTTTTCCTTGTAGAGATCATGCCTATCTCGGGGGTGGCATTCGTGTTGAGAAATTGATGACCACAACTGCCCTATGGTTGGGTGGAACTTTGCAGTTGCATAACCAGTTGCTCGGGACTAATTTGTTATAAGATAAGTACTCTCTTGTGTTAACTCTACAATGTATTTATTTGATGAATATCATGAATATCTAGAATGTATGATAAATGTGTAATTGAATTTACCTCCGATGTGTTTCTTACATTTATACATCTGCATATGTCTCTTTATATTATGTGAATCTTTATGTTAATAATCATGGGGCTAGATGCTCGGTTTTATCCTCACATTCTCTCCATCACAGTGGCATGATGGAGGGGACGTTACAAGGGATTTCCTATGCACCATTTACCAGTACCATTAACTTTTCAGCATAGAGAAAGTCTATGCTTACTTCGAGGCTTCTTGGGTGGATGACATATGCATACTAGACAGGTGGGTATACTGGGAGTTAATGAAAGATTTAATATTAGTCAAATGGGTGCTAGTTATGTTCATGAAAATGTTTGAGAATACTTGGGGTATTTTAGGAAAGATTGGGGCTTAAGGGCTCTCCCGGGATTGCTGAGCTAGTAATTTTGCAAACTTCCCAAATAGGGGCTAAAGGATTCCAAATATTAGAATTAGGGACTGATATGGATACTAAACTGAGTCAATGACCTTCTCCAACTGACAGAATGTAAATTGAGGAATTAGAATGGATTTGGCAGTAAAAGTGGTGAAACTAGTCTAGAATTGACATCGATCTAGCTAGTCTTGCATTTTAACTTAACAAACTGCTTTAAGGAATCACAAACTCTGTTATTATGATTATTATAACTCTGATATAATATGTCCCACACATAAAATATGAAATATAGCAATCATAACATTCCTCCTTTTATTTATTGCTTGCTTCTCAAATAACAATGCCTCACATGTTAGTTTTCTGTTACAATAGTGGGAGAATAGAGAAGAGAAGAAAGAAGTTACCTTGGATCTGTTCTGGAGGTTAATATAAGTCCATCTACAGGTTATATGGCTGATCTTTCTGCACTCTAATTTTTTGATCTTCAGTGGGACGCCATCATCAAACTAGTTCTCTCCTTTAGGGAAATCACCTCCAAATCTAACTGTGAGAGTAGTAGAAGTAGAAGAAGAGTGGAGAATGGTTCTGATATTTGATATATGGAATTTAGAAGCCATTAATATCTGCAAACATCAGTTTATAGATCTCACTGGAGGTCCTAGGAACATCTCTCCATAACTGTCTTCATTCTCTAGTGTTCCTCCACTAAATCTAGCTGCAAATCTTCTTCACTGGTGGCCTCCTCTTTAATCTGTCAATAATTCTTCAACACTGATCTGAACTAGATGTCACTGGATGTAATATTAGTTGCTAGACTTGAATAACACTCATAGGAAAATCATAGGTCCCAAGAATAACTTGTTGAGGCACAACAGTCAACTAGAGGGCTCAGATCTCTCATTCACAAATTCTAATAATGATCAAAAGTCCTTGAATGAAGTTGGAAACCTTCTTAAGTAGAATTCATGTTGACTTGTTGAGAAAGTTACTTGGCTTGGTGACCTATGAGAATAGGTCACCCATGAGTGGACATACTTTCCTTGCATTGCTGGCTTGCTTTTCTTTGGCTTTCCTTCTTTTTTCCTCTTTTTCTGACTTTCCTTCTTTTCTGAACTTTCCTGCTTTTCATACTTTCCTGCTTTCCGGATTTATGCCGCTTTTCCTGAAATATTCCTCTTTTCTCATTTTTGGCAACATTTTTGGACTCTAGTGCTTACTTGATTTCTACTCCAAGTAATTCCTCCAACCTTATCCACTAATTCGAATTGGTGAGCCAATTTCTCCATTTATTCAGCATAACAAATAAAATATTAATAAAAATATTACAACTCAGAATTAATCCAAACTTTAGCATTTAATCAATTAATTAATTCCTGTGGTATAATTGCCTCAAAAAATACCCCCAACTCCATTTTTGGCAACATCTTCCACTTGGGTGCCCTCCCTGCCCACTTACTCATTATCCATTAGTTTTATTTATCAAAATGACCATTAATAAATAAATTTGCCAATTTGTGAGACTTAGGCTAAAATTAATTCTAAGAAAATAGAATTAATACAATTTAATTCCCTTAGGGGTTGATCTTGTCCCCTTTCACCTATGGTACTGGATGAGCCAAAATTGGGGACATGATAGTCCTCCCTTCCCAAGATTGCTTGTCCTCAAGCAATGTTAGGATTCCACCAAGCTTCTGCTACACCACTCTGATTATAATTGTCCCCATCCACTGAAAAATATGAAAATTAAACTTGGGACCTTCAAAAAGATATAAAAGGAATTCAATATGACCATGAAGAATAAACTGCACTGAAAACTCTATCTGCACTAAATCATGAACAAAAATATTAACCTAGTTAAGATAACTGAGTAGAATTCCTGGATCCCACTGCTCCCTTGGTAACGACCCAAATTTTTATGCCCCCTTTGGAAAATTTTCACTCAAATGAATGCCTGGATCCCATGGTGCCTACTGAATACCATCCATTATCACTGTTACATGTGAAAAATTATCACTCCAGGGTATGCCAGGATCCATCCACCATGATGGAAGTGTGCCACTCCCAATGCAAAATTGAATAGCTATGTGACTTCTCCACCAAACATAGAATTTCTCGAGAGCATGCAAATCATAATGCATCTCTTGTGCATGTGCTCTGGAAACATCTAATGGCTACAAAATACAACTTTGTTGCTGCTTAAATGTCAGGACAATGTCAGTTATAACAAAAAATTTATTGCAGAAATAAAAGAACCTTTTACCTTCCAAGGTCTTCATTGCAATGATGCATCTTCCCATCCAGCCAATGGAGGGACAAACAATTTTATTTGCTGAACCATATGGAATGTATTCAGCCATATGTTTGTCTTCCTCAAATAAAGATATCTCATGATCTCTATGGAACTCTACAGGTGCTCACCTTTTCATCCAATGGATCAACTCTTTGCCATTGATCCAAGGGTGCAAAACTCCATCAATTGACCCACACATTGAAGGTAAGTGTGGATCTGATACCTCCTTGTCAAAAGTGGCTACACACACATGCATGGGTTGACTCCACTGCTGCGGGTTAAGGAACATTTCATAAACCTCGATTTTAGGATCCTCCTGCTCATCATGTGACACCAAGAGGAAGAATCCTTTTACCCAATTTTCATTCCCACAATTTGTGGTTGAATGTGAAGTGGGGAATGAAGGGTGGTGAGCCATGCTTCTAAAAATTTCATCCACTTTTTCTGCACTTTCTTCAAGCACATACTGAACAGACTGCTCCTCATGGTCCACCCACTCATGATGTTCCTCCATAGACATTTGTATGTCATTTACCCAAAAGGGATTACTCTCAGGAAAACTTGAGGATTCGGTCAATTCTTGCCACTCTTGTTGGAATTGTTCTATCTTCATTTGTGATTCTAAGAGGGCACTTTGAGTGTATCTCAAAGAATATCGGGTGGCCAACAACTCACCTTTGAGCTTGTAGTTTGATTTTCATATATGCTATTACCCTCTTCATCATGCAGTGTTGCTGCCCGCAGTAACTCAACAAGCTCAAACATGTAATTTTTATCCGAAAGCAACTGTGAGAAATTACCTTTGATTGTGGACATTGCTTTCTGGATATTATCCATGGCTTCAAAGGAAGATTTGTCTTCCATTAAAGAAGCTTCTCAACACAACCTTGACATTGAAGCATGAGTTTCATGGAGAATTTTCAGGGCCTCTTGGATCTTTTGTTCATCCATCTTTAAAGATCCTACAAGAAGATGAAGTTCTTGCAGATGTTCCTCCTCTTCATTTCCATCACCGGATCGATTTCATGCACTGCACTTGAGGTTTTTAAATATGATCTATATGTTGATGCTGCAGTATATTCATCTTTTAGGTCCTCAAAAACATAATTTGGGATGCCACATAAGTTCTCATTCATCCTTGGTGCAACATAAATATCTTCTCTCAAAGTTTCAACCTTCACACTGCTTTCATCTTTTACACCAGAATTATGAACCTCATCACTAGGGGGCTCAACCATTCTGAACTTTTCAATGGAAGTGGCTGCCACATCAGGATTGACATAATGACACATAAAAATCAGAAATTACTAATTCACCATGTGTCATGTTCTCCTACTTATGTGGTGGAATTATGATGGCTTGTTCATCCACCCATTTCTCTGCTTCACACCCTACTGAGATGTGCTCAATTTCTGCTTCCTTGTGAGGATCAAGGGGTGATTGTAAATATGAATTATGTTCCTCTTTTGGATCAGATCCAAAAGATGTCTTACCTTCATCAATCTGTCCCATTTCTTCTGCACTTATTTTTAAATCAACCATCAAAAGATCGAGAGTGATTTTACCTCCCTCCTCACCAACAATCAAATGTTTGACTGCTGGATATTCCACTGTGCATTGACCTTCTTCATCCACTTATTGGAGTAATGGGGAACCAACAAGGTATTCTTGGTCATTTCTTTCCAAGAAACTTGATGTCTCTCCACATTGTGTGGTGATCATATCACAACCTTTCGACTTCCTTCTTGAAGGAAAACCAAACAGTCTCGCAATGCTTGGCCCTGCCAATGGCCTTGATCAAACTTCCCTCTTGATTCCTTTTCCCTGATATTGGGATGGATCCACATGTAGGGTTGCAACTTCATATTTATTTTTTACTACTTCTTCCCCACCCAGAGAACTAGGTGGCTCTTGGTTTCCTCCCTTGATTTTCCCTGGCTGTGAGGACACATCTTTATCCCTCCCTTCCATCTTAGCTCCTAGGGGTAAAAACCTTTCCTCGACTTCTTTGCACACACCATCAACCATATGTGCAATCCTTATTTTTCTATCACTATTGTAGGGGTATTTGAACAACCTCTGAATCTCCAAATCACAATAGTATCTAAAGGTTAGGGACTTATGGATCTCCTTATTCAAAGCAGAGTACTCCATGAAGTACTCATAGGATTTCTTTGGGTTTACTCTATGGAGTATTCTTCCATAACCCCAATTAGTCATAGATAGATCATTTCCTATGTGCTCTTCAAAAATTTGTTCAACGAGGAAATCAGATTCAACTTTATGCAAATAGAAGTTTCCAATAGAGGTCATCTCCTCCTCTTCATATGGTTCAACATATTCATCATCATATTGCTCATAAAAATCATCCTCATAGTAAGAGTCTTCTTCACTGAACATTGACATGACTGCAAATTCATTAAATTAAGAGTCTTCTTTCCACAGGAGTAGAGGAAAGAGCACTGATACCACTGTAATATCCTTGTGAAGATTCGACCAAGATATTAACTCTAACTTCAAATTTTTCATAAACTTCACTAGTTAAATTTTTGACAATTTTTCCGAACAGAGTAGGAAGTAAGTGATGGGGACTGAGGTCAGATATGAGGATGGTAGGATGATCATTCAATTATGTAAAATCTATGGATTGAGGTGCATCATTAGGTCAAAAGGTCAAATCAGGGATTCCCTATGCACCATGTACCAGTACCATTCACTTTTCAACATAGAGCGAGTCTATGCTTACTTCAAGGCTTCCTGGGTGGCTGGCATATGCATACTAAACAGGTGGGGATAATGGGAGTTAATAAAAGAGGTCATGTAATTCAAATGGGTGATGTTTATGTTCAGGAAAATGTCTTAGCAGACTTGGGGGAGTTTAGGAATAATTGGGGCTTAAGGGCTCTCCCGGGATTGCTGAGCTAGTAATTTTTCAAACTTCCCAAACAGGGGCTAAAGGCTTCCAAATATTCAAATTAGGGACTGATATGGATACTAAACTGAGTCAATGACCTTCTCCAACTAACATAATGAAAATTTAGTGTTTAGAATTCATTTGGAAGTAAACGTGGTGAAACTAGTCTAGAATTGACATCAATCTAGCTAGTCTTGCATTTTAACTTAACAAACTGCTTTAAGGAACCAAAAACACTGTTATGATGATTATTATAACTCTGATATAATATTTTCCACACATAAAAGATGAAATATATTATTCAGAACATTCCTCCTTTTATTTATTGCTTGCTTCTCAAATAGCAATGCCTCACAAGCTATTTTTCTGTTACAACAGTGGGAGAATATAGAAGAGAGGAAAGAAGTTACTTCGGATATGTTATGCAGGTTAA
This sequence comes from Larix kaempferi, assembly GCA_027924585.1. Taxonomy (NCBI): domain Eukaryota; kingdom Viridiplantae; phylum Streptophyta; class Pinopsida; order Pinales; family Pinaceae; genus Larix; species Larix kaempferi. The sequence continues at coordinate 1,756,058 of BSBM01000837.1, read as the reverse complement.
TATCAGTCCATCTACAGGTTAGATGACTGATCTTGTTGCACTCTGAGTTTCTGATCTTCAGTGGGGTGCCATCATCAAACTAGTTCTCTCCTTTAGGGAAATCACCTCCAAATCTAGATGTGAGAGTAGTAAAAATGGAAGAAGAGTGGAGAATGGTTCTGATATTTGATATATGGAATTTATCAGCCACTAATATCTGCAAACATTAGCTGATTGAGCTCACTGGAGGTCCTGGGAACATCTCTCCATAACTGTCTTCATTCTTTAGTGTTCCTCCACTAAATCTAGCTACAAATCTTCTTCACTAGTGGCCTCCTATTCAATCTGTCAATAATTCTTCAATGCTGATCTGAACTGGATGTCACTAGCTATAATATTAGTTGTTGGACTTGAATAACACTCATAGGAAAATCATAGGGCCTTGGGGCACATCTCCCAAGAATAACTTATTGAGGCACAACACTCAACTAGAGGGCCCAGAGCTCTCATTCACAAATTCTAATAATGATCAAAAGTCCTTGAATGAAGTTGGAAACCTTCTTAAATAGAATTCATGTTGACCTATTGAGAAAGTTACTTGGCTTGGTGACCTATGAGAATAGGTCACCCATGAGTGGACATACTTTCCTTGCTTTTCTTGCTTGCTTTGCTTTTTTTTTATAAGCTATATGAAGGTCCTTGTATTATCAGAGGAAAAATGTACAGAGTCATAATGTAGCCGAGTCCTCTCACCATGGAGAAAACAGACCCAATAACAGTTTGAAAATGTATTTTAGAAATTGAGATTAGCAACTGAGCACACCTAACATTATTGTAATAAAACCAACAGAGGATTGTTTTTGAACCAACTAACATAACTATCATAAACCAGCTGATTGTGTAACCTATAACATAAGCAAAAAGCAAAAAAAGAGCATAGACAGTACTCATTAGTTGCTATGATATTCTTTCTGCTCGAGCTGAGTGGTAGGATCTTTGACGAGAGTGATGCCAAATATGTGGGAGAATTGTTGTTGGTTGAAGAGCAGCTGCTTCATCATGTCTTGGAGATCATCGAGCTGCATCAGTATTTCAGCTTGCGCCTCATTGCAGTCAGTCATAGTTTTACCATGAATGAGCTTATGTGACCAGTGCAGGTCCAACGTCTTCTGGTAGAGGGTGCTTCTACCACGGGTGTTGCCAAGGTCGGGCACCAGGGCTTCAAACTCCCACTGGATTTCCTCATCCATGGTGCATCTTCTGGAATCCCTCGCATCCTCCTCAGCATCATAAATTTCCTCCTGAGCTTACTTGGGAATTTTTGTGTGGAACTTGCGGGCTTTGTCCACCACCCCTCTCATCAGGCGAATAGGGGGAGTGGAGGAGGAACTATAATCCCCATAATTCATCAACTGGGCATCCTGTCAGGTGTGGACTCGTCTTGGAGTGGCCATAGGAGCAAGTAACAGGCTACACAGTAAGGAATGGGACTGCGAGACGAATGCACCCCAAGTCAAACCATGTGCGGACTAGCAAATCAGGGTCTCAAGAATCGGGTCGACACCAGAATTGAGAAATTGAGAGCCTGTTGTGGATCAGGAGCAGCTAGAATGAATGATGGGACAGAGAAAACCCAATGGAACAAACCACAGAGCAGTGTAACAACCCTCAAAGAAACTTACAGCGGTGGAACCCTTCCTTAGTAGAGGAATCAGCCGAGCATCAGCTGGTTTGAGGAGAAGAAGCTGATAATGCGTAGAAGTTCTGGTATGAATACCCTGGGTGCCAATCGGAATCATAAGTGTGAAGTGACTGAGAGAATAATTAGAGATCGAGCTTAAGGACAGAGTCATAATTCCAAGCAGCAGGCGTACAGGTGACAAGATTTTACACAAGCAGGAGGTGTTATGATAGTTGAGGGTGGCCGAGCTCCTGGCAACGGGAGCGGTAGAGCAATAATCATCGAAAATGGTGAGCTGCATCATCAGGGGGGAAAGGGTAGGTGGTCTCAGAGGTAGGTGGTACATGGACCGGCAGGTGGCGGGCGCATGCAACAATAGCGTGGAGATTAGCAGTGGGCATGTGGGTAGGGATGAGGACAGGTGCCGGGCTGGAGGTGGCCTCGGGCATGTGGTTAACTCTCGGAGCATGAGAAGGTGGAGTGTTATCTGCAGGTTTCCTGTTGGAAGAGTGACCTATCTCATGCGGGCCCCAGTTGGCGCCATTAGTCTCGGTGTGCACCCGTAGTGGGGGTTGCTTTCTTTGCTTTGGCTTTCGTTCTTTTTTCCTCTTTTTTCTGACTTTCCTTCTTTTCAGAACTTTCCTGCTTTTCATACTTTCCTGCTTTCTGGATTTATGCTGCTTTTCCTGAAATATTCCTCTTTTCTCATTTTTGGCAACATTTTTGGACTCTAGAGCTTACTTGAATTCTACTCCAAGTAATTCCTCCAACCTTATCCACTAATTCGAATTGGTGAGTCAATTTCTCCATTTATTCAGCGTAACAAATAAAATATTAATAAAAATATTACAACTCAGAATTAATCCAAACTTAAGAATTTAATCAATTAATTAATAATTAATTAATTCATGTGGTATAATTGCCTCCAAAAATACCCCCTACTCTAGTTTTGGCAACATCTTCCACCTAGGTGCCCTCTTGGCCCACTTGCTCATTATCCATTAGTTTTATTGATCAAAATTACATTTAATAAATAAATTTGCGAATTTGTGAGACTTAGGCTAAAATTAATTCTAAGCAAATAGAATTAATACAATTTAATTCCCTTAGGGGTTGATCTTGTCCCCTTTCACCTATGGTACTGGATGAGCCAAAATTGGGGACATGACATACTAGTTTTAGAAGAAAATGAAGGAAATATAAGAGACAAGAAAGTTACTTTGTATATAATGTCACAATTAACCTGTTACTGATCTTTCATTACTATAGAAAGGGATGGCCTTTGGGCAGAGGTTGAGTATTAGAACTAGTCAAGATGGGAAACACTGTTATACCTCCATATTTCACAGTGTCGCATCTCCACCACTAAAAGAGTTGACGACACTTCCCCTACTGCTTAAAACACCCAGAAGAGAAAAATGATGAGTGATCCTTGAAGGCAAACCTACCCTGACAAGAATCAACCTAGCTGAGACTTCATTTACCCTCACTACCGCACCTTGCTACATCTTAGGATCGCGGTAGTTAACACTACCACTCTATGCTCTTTCTCTGCCACATGGTACTACCGCGTTATGCTCTGTTCTAGAGGCGCGGTACACCTTTTTTATCCTTTTTTCCATGGCTTGTGGGATTTTGATTTTCAAAAGATTTTTGAGGATTGGTGTCCCTGATTCGATCCTAACTCACTTTCTGTTATTAGTAGGCCTGATCCGCTAAACTCTCCCAAGATCCACCCTTCTCTCTTGTTGGATAACCCTACCACACACTATAAGAGAGAGGCATTCCATGAGCAAAGGGGAGGACTCTTGGAGACATAAAACTTATGATCTTGAAGCTTTGTGGAGATAGCTAGAGGAGGAAGCACTTGGAGCTGCAAGTTGGATTGGATATCAAGCAACCATTGTAAGTGACTTCAAGTTGATAATAGAACATAACTTGTCTTGTTTCCCAAATCACATGTATTGATCTTGTTTCAATGATATGATTTGTATCTATTGTAGATTTAGATCCTAACTCATATTTCAAGTTGCTAGAGAATAATTTGTATATGCTTGTATATTGGTTTCATTTTCACAGGTTCATTCGCGAGGACTTGGAAATTGGAGCAACCATAAAGAGAAGCGATTGGATTGAAGGTCAGTTAGATTTCTTCTACTTCTTCTAAGCACTTTAATCTTGAGATGTCTGTTTAGATCTAGGAATTGAAGGTAGCATTTGTTTAGTTTTGTCTTAGTTTAGAGTCAGTTAAAGTCTACTTTAATCTAAAAGAATTTTTACTTATCCGTAGGGAAAAATTCTACAAACAAGAATGGAGACTGAGTTGATGACACTTCCCCTACTGCTTAAAACACCGAGAAGAGAAAAATGATGAGTGATCCTTGAAGGCAAACCTACCCTGACAAGAATCAACCTAGCTGAGACTTCATTTACCCTCACTACCGTTCCTTGCTACATCTTAGGAGCACGGTAGTTAACACTACCGCGCTATGCTCTTTCTCTGCCACGCGGTACTACCGCGTTATGCTCTGTTCTAGAGGCGCGGTACACCTTTTTTAGCCTTTTTTCCATGGCTTGTGGGATTTTGATTTTCAAGAGATTTTTGAGGATTGATGTCCCTGATTCGATCCTAACTTACTTTCTGTGATTAGTAGCCCTGATCCACTAAACTCTCCCAAGATCCACCCTTCTCTCTTGTTGGTTAACCCTACCACACACTATAAGAGAGAGGCATTCCATGAGCAAAGGGGAGGACTCTTGGAGACATCAAACTTATGATCCTGAAGCTTTGTGGAGATAGCTAGAGGAGGAAGCACTTGGAGCTGCAAGTTGGCTTGGATATCAAGCAACCATTGTAAGTGACTTCAAGTTGATAATAGAACATAACTTGTCTTATTTCCCAAATCACATGTATTGATCTTGTTTCAATGATATGATTTGTATCTATTGTAGATTTAGATCCTAACTCATATTTCAAGTTGCTAGAGAATTGTATATGCTTGTATCTTGGTTTCATTTTGACAGGTTCATTCGCGAGGACTTGGAAATTGGAGCAACCATAAAGACAAGCGATTGGATTGAAGGTCAGTTAGATTTCTTCTACTTCTTCTAAGCACTTTAATCTTGAGATGTCTGTTTAGATCTAGGAATTCAAGGTAGCATTTGTTTAGTTTTGTCTTAGTTTAGAGTCAGTTAAAGTCTACTTTAATCTAAGAGAATTTTTACTTATCCGTAGGGAAAAATTCTACAAACAAGAATGGAGACTGAGTTGATGACACTTCCCCTACTGCTTAAAACACCCAGAAGAGAAAAATGATGAGTGATCCTTGAAGGCAAACCTACCCTGACAAGAACCAGCCTAGCTGAGACTTCATTTACCCTCACTACCGCACCTTGCTACATCTTAGGAGCGCGGTATTTAACACTACCGCGCTATGCTCTTTCTCTACCACGCGGTACTACTGCGTTATCCTCTGTTGTAGAGGCGTGGTACACCTTTTTTAGCCTTTTTGCCATAGCTTGTGGGATTTTGATTTTCGAGATATTTTTGAGGATTGGTGTCCCTGATTCGATCCTAACTCACTTTCTGTGATTAGTAGGCCTGATCCACTAAACTCTCCCAAGATCCACACTTCTCTCTTGTTAGTTAACCCTACCACACACTATAAGAGAGAGGCATTCCATGAGCAAAGGGGAAGACTCTTGGAGACATCAAACTTATGATCTTGAAGCTTTGTGGAGATAGCTAGAGGAGGAAGCACTTGGAGCTGCAAGTTGGCTTGGATATCAAGCAACCATTGTAAATGACTTCAAGTTGATAATAGAACATAACTTGTCTTGTTTCCCAAATCACATGTATTGATCTTGTTTCAACGATATGATTTGTATCTATTGTAGATTTAGATCCTAACTCATATTTCAAGTTGCTAGAGAATAATTTGTATATGCTTGTATCTTGGTTTCATTTTTACAGGTTCATTCGCGAGGACTTGGAAATTGGAGCAACCATAAAGAGAAGCGATTGGATTGAAGGTCAGTTAGATTTCTTTTGCTTCTTCTAAGCACTTTAATCTTGAGATGTATGTTTAGATATAGGAATTGAAGGTAGCATTTGTTTAGTTTTGTCTTAGTTTAGAGTCAGTTAAAGTCTACTTTAATCTAAGAGATATTTTACTTATCCGTAGGGAAAAATTCTACAAACAAGAATGGCGACTGGGTTGACGACAGTTCCCCTACTGCTTAAAACACCCAGAAGAGCAAAATGATGAGTGATCCTTGAAGGCAAACCTACCCTGACAAGAATCAACCTAGATGAGACTTCATTTACCCTCACTACCGAGCCTTGCTACATCTTAGGAGCACGGTAGTTAACACTACCGCGCTATGCTCTTTCTCTGCCACGCGGTACTACCGCGTTATGCTCTGTTCTAGAGGCGCGGTACACCTTTTTTAGCCCTTTTGCCATGGCTTGTGGGATTTTGATTTTCGAGAGATTTTTGAGGATTGGTGTCCCTGATTCGATCCTAACTCACTTTCTATGATTAGTAGGCCTGATCCACTAAACTCTCCCAAGATCCACCCTTCTCTCTTGTTGGTTAACCCTACCACACACTATAAGAGAGAGGCATTCCATGAGCAAAGGGGAGGACTCTTGGAGACATCAAACTTATGATCCTGAAGCTTTGTGGAGATAGCTAGAGGAGGAAGCACTTGGAGCTGCAAGTTGGCTTGGATATAAAGCAACCATTGTAAGTGACTTCAAGTTGATAATAGAACATAACTTGTCTTGTTTCCCAAATCACATGTATTGATCTTGTTTCAATGATATGATTTGTATCTATTGTAGATTTAGATCCTAACTCATATTTCAAGTTGCTAGAGAATTGTATATGCTTGTATCTTGGTTTCATTTTGACAGGTTCATTCGTGAGGACTTGGAAATTGGAGCAACCATAAAGACAAGCGATTGGATTGAAGGTCAGTTAGATTTATTCTACTTCTTATAAGCACTTTAATATTGAGATGTCTGTTTAGATCTAGGAATTGAAGGTAGCATTTGTTTAGTTTTGTCTTAGTTTAGAGTAAGTTAAAGTCTACTTTAATCTAAGAGAATTTTTACTTATCCGTAGGGAAAAATTCTACAAACAACCACATTGAATCTAACCTCTCTCTATTAAGTGAACTTGCCTTTGTTTAATTGTGTGTCTCAATTGTTGTTGAGAAAAATCCTCCAAGATACATATCTAAGGCTCTTTTCTGTTTTGTAATGTTGTTTTTTTTAACTCTTTGCGCAGTCCAAATTCTTGTGATTTGTTCATAGATACCACCATATTTCCTCTATGGATCATAAAGCATTGTTTGTGTATTTTCTTTTCTAATCCTTCTCGATCTCATCATTTCGGACAACTTTTGATATTGGAAACTGTTATAGGAAAAACGTGTCATGCATATGCTTTTTCTGATAGGGATAACTAAGAAGTCTACCTGTAATTTTCATGTTACATTCTTGAAGCTAGAGTCTAAACATAACTTCTAAGTACTTGAATTTATTACATTTGGATCCTGGACTCTGGAGGAGAAACGTAGAAGAAAATGAAAGGATATAATTGCCTAGTCACGGCCCAAAACGCAACCCAGAAACACATTACACAACAAGTATTATCTCTTGCAAAATAACTTATATTTAAGAATTTAAGCTTCAGAACGCAATCAAGAAAAAACAATTAAATTCTTTGAAATTGCGATCTAACAATTAACCAGATATTTATATGTTTTTAAATGGAATTTTGTGGCTTTAAATAATTTATTTTGGGAAATTTTTAACAGTGTTTTGGTTTATTTTGGGATTTTCATAATACAGATATGGTAGCACTTACTGTACTGTATCCATATTCTACCAAATATCCAATGAACTCCATACTACCTGTGAATTTACATATAGCAAGGACCCATAGAGACAAAAATTTCTACTACGCTATAATCCAGGAACCACCTGGCCCATCTCAAACCCCATCTCATCAATTAGGGGTCATAGGCATAGCTGGCCTCCTGCCCCAGAGAGGAATTATAAGCATTTTCCAACCATAACCTTAGTCATATAAGAGAACCACAAGGCTATAGGGCTAATTATGGATGATGCTCCCCCAATCACTGGATGGGGCCCTACCCCAGGTGACAATAATAATCCCACACTTGCTGCAACATTAATGTTTCTGTGTTCCTAATCAGGCTCTGTAGCATTGATGTTTCTCAGCGTTCCTAATCAGGAAGTTCACCATGTGGTATTGGGACATTGTTGCTTTGGTAGTTTGGTTTGTTTATGTTTATAGACATACCTTTTTAAGATGCATCCTTCCTTTATTTATTGAAAATATTTTTCACTATTTATACCTTATAGTTCATTGCACTATTATATTATTAATTTTGTCCAATTCAACCTCAAAGCTAAGTAATCAAGTTACTAACTCCCATGATATGTATTGGGGAGATTTAAATTAAAAATATCGAAATAGTTTCTTTAAACTTGTTGGGATTTAAGTGCTCCAATGAGTTCTTATGAAAATCAAATTTGCATGCCTTACCTCAAAGGAAGTTGGACATTGTCTACAACAGAGAGTAAGTTAATGAGGTTCTCTCCATGTAGAGCTGACATTAGGTGTTCATTTTCTTTCCATTGTACTTTCATTTTCCTTCTTGAACTCCTTCGAAGTGTTTCCCAATATCTACACAAATATGCAAAATTAGGATAGTTGTGATATTACAAAAGTAGGATCACTCAGCAGTAGCAGACCTCACTAGAATTTACTCATGTAGTGCAGAAAGAAGAAGAAGAAATGTTGAATCAAGATTCACTCATTACATAGAAAATGGAGAAAAATTGTTGTATCATACATCAGTTGTAAGCTAGCACTCTGTAATGTGAATAATAACTGAATACAATCAATGAGATTTGAATTCCACAAAGGTCATTCGAATTCTCCTCAAAGTGTGGCTTGGATGGCAATGGAGACATCATCCAAACCAATGGCAGTGGTCATAAAAGTCAACTAGTCAGTCAAATGAGTCTAACTGAGTGCATGGGCACTGATGTAGGGAAGGATACTCCAATGTGGGTGCATGAGGAGCTGTCAATAGTTAGTAGAGCTCAACTAGATCTCAATAGGTGCCTATCTAAGTGCTTCAGTCAGTTAACTGATCAATCATCCACTGAATCAAGGAATTGAGTCATCAACCAACTAACTAACTGAAGTAACTCCTAAATAGGTGGAATAAGGTGCACATGTTCTCCAGTGATGAAAACAAGGGCGCATCAGTGGCTAGGAGGGTTAAAAATGAGCAGAAATAGGCTCTTGGGGGCTGCAAAATAAGGACTAGGTGTTGGGAGACTACCATATTGATGATTGGATGCATGCAAATGCATGTAGATGAATGGATGCATGAAAAATTGCATGCAGGAATGCAAAATACAAAAATGATGGTGAGAATATTCCAACACCCCCCACAAGATATACTATGAGGAACAACTAAAATGGTAGGGCCTTAGTAACTGAGACCAAAGGTCACCTCGTACAACAATCTAAATAAACAAAGTGAGGAAAGAGGGGAAACCCAGTGGGAAGAAATCCCCCCCTCAAGATATACTATGATAGGATGATCAATCATGTACATCAGTCACCCCAAGAAGAGATCTAAGGTAAGTGTACTTATTCACTGAGAATGTCTTAGTGAAGATGTTTGCAATCTGCTCTTCCGTCGAAAGGTAGAGCACTGAGATGATCTGATCATGCACCAATCCTCTGATGTAATGCATGTGTGTCTCAATGTGTTTGGTTCTCTGTCTCATAACTGGATCTGTGGAAATCCTGATAGCACTCTAATTGTCACAATAGATGACTAGTGGAGTACTTAATCGAATCCCAAACTCTGACAAGATGCCCCACAACCAGATGCACTGTGTGGCTGCATTGATTACACCTCTATACTCTACCTCTTCTGAAGAAAGAGCTAAAGCAGACTGCTTTTTTCTCGACCAACAGATAGGTCCAGATCCAATCATGAAAACAAAACCAGATGTTGAATTTTGATTTGAGCTGTCTCTAGCCCAATCTGAGTCAGTGTAGCCAACAAGTTTTAGAGGAGACCTAGTTGCATAGTGAATACCATAGGTTTTGGTCCCTTGAAAGTAATGCAAGATCCTCTTTGCTGCCTTCCAGTGAAGCTCATGAGGCTCCTACATGTATCTAGAAACAACACTAATGTAATGTCCCCATTTTGACCCCCTTTGTATTAAACCGTAAATGATGTAAATATTGTAATTTAATCATGGTGAGGAGCTCAAGGCCAAGGCCCCACCATTGATTTAGCGTTTCATGAATCGGCAATTAAAAATAGATGCCCATGGTTCTTGTGCGAGATGGGCACAATGTAAATAAGACACCATGTAAATACAAATTTTAATGGAAAAACCCACAACCGGCTATGCAATGCAACAAAAGAGATGGGGCATGACTCTACAAGGAAAAGGGAGGGAAATTATTCAAACCTTGAGCCAATGGTATTAATCCATATGTCAATGGGGAAACCCATAAACCACCAACTACCCATTTTGTCTCATGTACCCAATCATTTAATTTTTTTCCAAGAAATTGGTTAAGGCAGTTAATGCCTTGGGAATGAAAGAGTATGGGCAAGCCATTTTCGTGCATGGGCAAGCCATCAACTTGGAAAAACGTGTTTTGTTTCCTTGGGCAAGAAACCACCCACGAAATGGTGCCCAAAGCCATTCTGTACAAGCAGCCTTTGATCATTCACGCAGGGGGAGTTAGCTGGGCTCTTTCCATTTACGTTTTTCATCTAAATACTGCATTTTTCCATGCCTGGGAGTCGTTTTTGCAGTATATAACAGTTGGGAGAGGGAGGGCCACGTTTTGAGGACTGTAGGGAGGTCGTTTTTGCCCTTGAATGTCCAAGGACGTTTTTCTAAAAACGGATTTGGCTTCCTGGGTTGTTCACCAGCTTCCCATTTCGTTTTTGTGGGTTCCCACGTTTTTCTGGGTTAGTTGAAACCCCAACTCATGCATTCCACTGTGGAAAACGTTTTCCTCATGCCCAGCAAGTGGGGTCCTGCTGTTATGTGCATCCTTGTTCTTGGTTTGAGCCTGTGAGCTGAAGTGTTGGAGTGGTAGTGGATAGAAGTGGCTTGATAAACCTAGTGGGGGAGACAACCTCTCAAAAAGATCAAGAGGGCTTTGGTTACTCTTCTATGCATACCCTGAGAGCACTAGATAGGGAAGGTATGGCTTGAGGGACTGCACAGCAGTGAAAAGAATACTTCCTTGTGCTGGGTGTGTAGGTATTGTGGGTGCCAAGCTAGATAGATCTTGCAAGGTTATCCCTGGCTCTGTGTTGGAGCTCACTAGCTTAGCAACTCTTCCTTTCCATCTCCTAGTAGCCTGATAAACCCAATTGTAGATTGGCTTGGCTCATCTTGGTGTATGCTTGGCTATGTGTGAGTCTGCTGTTCCCTGGTTCCTTGTAGAGATCATGCCCAGCTCGGGGGTGGCAGTGGTGCTGAGAGATTGAGGAGCACACTGGCCTATGGTTGGGTGGAACGTTGCAGTTGCATAGCCAGTTGCTTGGGACTGCCTTATTGAGATAAGTATTCTCTTGTGTAATTGGCAATTATCATTTGATGAATGTTATGAATGTATGTGGATGTATTAAGCGAATTTGCTTCCGCTGTGTATTAAAAATGATTATGCATTTCCATATGATCTTGTAAAATTCTGCACAGATCTTTATTTCATGGCTGTCACAAAATCTTGAATGTGTGTTAGAGATCAACAACATTTATTTGATTACCATCGTTTTTCCATAGCATGCACGGATACAGTTCTTCGCATCAATGTTTTTAATTCAAACGTTTTGGGGCTAATTGCCCGGACTGAGCACTGTGATCCTCTCTATCACGCTGGTATGATAGGGGGGGACACTACAACTAACTACATAGGAAATATCAAGTCGAGTGTGTGTAAGAAACAATAGACTCCCAATCAACTACCAATACAGTGTACTATCCACCAGAGGTGTGGAAGAACCATTCTCAAGGTTGATCCCTGAAAGAAAAGAAAATGTTGTTGGTTTGCATTCGCTCATGTTGAACCTGTCAATCATATCTGAAACATACTTGGACTGTGCAACCTTGATTCTCGAATCACTCTGAGTGACTTCAAGACCAATAAACTGTCTCAACAATCCAAGATCTAACATGGAGAACGAGTTATGCCAAGCTGTTTTTATAGATATGATGCATGAAGTGTTTCTCCCAGTAATCAATAGATCATCAACATATATAACTATTAGAAGTATAGAGTCACCTTCATGTCTCATGTAGACATTCAAATTAGATTTGCATCTCAAGAAGTTTTGTGGCAGAAGGAAGGAGTCCATCTTTGCATACCAAGCTCATGGAGCTTGTTTGAGTCCATACAAGGACTTCCTCAATCTGCATACTAGTGAAGAGTTTTAAACATACCCCTCAAGTTGCTTCATGTATATCTCCTCCTCTGGATGTCCATGAAGGAAAGAAATCTTGACATACATGTGATGCACTTCCCAGTGCTTGGATGCAGCAAGAGAAAGAACAAGATTGATGGAATCCATCTTAGCAATAGGAGTGAATTTCTCTGAGTAGTCAATCCAATGGACTTGGGAGTAACCCTTTGCAGCCAATCAAGCCTTGTATTTTCTAGTGAATCCATCAGAGTCCATCTTAGTTCTGTAAACCCACTTGCATTGAACAAGCTTCCTCCCAGGAGGGAGAGAAACAAGCTCCCAAGTTTCATTTCTTTGAAGAGACTCATACTCTTCATCCATAGTTTCTACCCATCTTGGATCTTGGTAGGCTTCAAAGAATGTCTTTGGATCTGATCCAATCATAAGAAAGCATCTCTCAACTAGAAATTGATATGTGTGAGAGAGTAGATCAAATTTGGTTTTTCTTGAAGATGATGGATCTACAACAAGATCATTGGTGGATGCAACAGTAGTGGTGGCCCATGATGTAATAGGAGTTTGAACCTTAGGTGCTAGATATTAAGGTTCTTGTGGATCTGGATCTAGCATTTGCTCTACCTTCTAAATCTTATTTTTCTCAACTTTCTTTACTAAATCTTTGCCATTCAAGCAACCTTTCCAGGTGCCTTGAAAAAATTTGATCTGGGAAGCCCTTCAACCATCTCTTTAGTATGCATTTCTTGCAAGTATTAATAGTCAATATTCTCAAATATTTCATGCCACAATCTACTCTCTTCATTGGCATGAGTGTGAAGAGAAGATTGATTTGAGAGAGGTAAGAAGTGGGAGAACTCATACAGTTTTGACTTATGATTTGCAAGTCCTTTTGCAATGGTAGAACCTAATACCATGTCCTGAATTTTGACCTCATTTGGAGAGAGGATCGCCCTCTTGGGATCTATAGTATGGGTCATTTGATATACATAAAGTAGATTAGTAGTGAGAGTAGGGACATAGAGTACATCCGAGAAGTATCCATGATCCAGTTTGATTCTTCCAATCCCCTCAGAGGAGACATCAGAATCATTCCCCAACATAATGGATGGTCCAACAATAGATTTGAATCCAGTGAAGAGATTCTTGGAGGAAATCATATGCCTTGATGCTCCATAATCTATGACGAAGGAGGATTGAGTTGATGCACTTGCCATGAAGGCATGGCATCTCTCTTTGTTCTCAGATCCAGATGGTTCACTCTCTTTCTTTCTAGCACATGCAGGTACTGGAAGATTATTTTTTCCAGAACTAAATCCATGAGATCTATGGTATTCTTCATACATGAGCTCTCAGGGTGATATCCTCGATTACAGTATGTGCACTTGGATTTTCTCTTCTGAGTGTGTTTGTCCTTCTTAGGATTTGAGGCTCCATCTGACTATATGGGAGCCTCCTTCTATTTTGTATCATTCGAATTTCTATCAGAAATTTTTTGTTTTCCTTTGCCATTCTCTCTCCTTGACTCAGTCGTTGCAAGATCTGAATCCAAATTGGATTTTATCACTCCCATGTGCACTAACTTATCCTCCTCAAGAGTTATATATTGGATGAAGTCTTCAAGCGAAGGGAATTTCCATTTTGGAATGGACAACTTTGCTGACTGGAAGGTTGAAACAAACACTGAATAATCAGGGCCTCTCTTTGACAGGATGGAAAGGATGAGTTGTTTTTCTTCCTTCTCAATCCCATACCTCTTCATCTGTGAAATCAAGTTCTTGAATTTGTTGAGAAACTTAGTGATAGTTTTGAAACTGCTTGGGCTCAAGGAGATGAGCTCATTTTCTAGTTTTTGCCCCTTCAAATCATCTTTTTGGCCAAGGAGGGATTCGAGCTTGTCCCAAACCTCCTTTGGAGTCTTCAAATCGATAACATGAAAGTAAAAATATTCAAAAATGCTAAGTAGCAACAATCCTACTGCTTCATCAAGCTTGTCTAAGTACTTGGAGTTATCTATTACACTAGTGGGCTAAACTGCAGAGCCATTCAATACTCCGGAAAGACTCTTCGACTTCAAGAAGATGTCCATTTTTTCCTTCCATTTGAATTATTTGAATGAATTCAACTTGAGATTCATGATACTTTAGAATTTGAAGCTAAGAGAGGGAAATTCCTGCAAAACAAATGAGAATTATGAAAAGAATATCTACTGCAATTCGAATTGAACACTGCCTTAGGACATTAAGAACATGTGACTAATTCCTTCACACCTGGCTAGATCTCATTGGATTTCTCCAGTGAATTCAAGGCAATAGCACCAGGATTTTGGTGTGGAAACTCAGAGGCTTCTGGTGCTCAATGAAAGACAACTGCTCAAGGAATTGCTGCAACTGCTACTATTGCAATTCAAATTGTTGATGTCAGCTCTGATACCATGTGATATTTCATAAGTAGGATCACTCAGCAATAGCAGACCTCACTAGAATTTACTCATGTAGTGCAGAAAGAAGAAGAAGAAATGTTGAATCAATAATCACTCATTACACAGAAAATGGAGAAAAAATGTTGTATCATACATCAGCTATAAGTTGGCACTCTATAATGTGAATAATAACTGAATACAATCAATGATATTCGAATGCCACTAATGTCATTCGATTTCTACTCAAAGTGTGGCTTGGATAGCATTGGAGACATCATCCAAACCAGTGGCATTGGTCATAAAAGTCAACTAGTCAGTCAAATGAGTCTAACTGAGTCTAACTAAGTGCATGGGCACCGATGTAGGGAAGGAGACTCCAATGTGGGCGCATGAGGAGCTGTCAGTAGTCAGTAGAGCTCAACTAGCTCTCAGTAGGTGCCTATATAAGTGCTTTAGTCAGTTAACTAATCAATCATCCACTGAATCAAGGAACTGAGTCATCAACCAACTAACTAACTGAAGTAACCCCTAAATAGCTGGAATAAGGTGCACATGTTCTCTAGTGATGAAAACAAGGGTGCATCAATGGCTAGGAGGGATCAAATCGAGTAGAAACGGGATCCTGGGGATGCAAAATAAGGACTAGGTGTTGGGAGACTACCATACTGATGACTGGATGCATGGAATTGCATGCAAATGCATGCAAATAACTGGATGCATGAAAAATTGCATGCAAGCATGCAAAATATAAAAATGATGGTGATAATATTCCAACACCCCCCGCAAGTTATACTATGAGGAACAACTGAAATGGTAGGGCCCTGGTAACTAAGACCAAAGGTCAACCCATACAACAATCTAAATAAACAAAGTGGGGAAAGAGGGAAAAACCAGTGGGAAGAAAGCCACCCCTCAAGATAGACTGTGATAGGATGATTAATCGTGTACATCACTCACCCCAAGAAGAGATCTAAGGTAAGTGTACTTCTTCACTGAGAATTTCTTAGTCAATATGTCTACAATATTCTCTTCCGTCGGAAGGTAGAGCAGTGAGATGATTTGATCATGCACCAATCCTATGATGTAATGCATGTGTATTTCAATGTGTTTGGTTCTCTATCTCATAACTGGATCTGTGGAAATCCTGATAGCACTCTAATTGTCACAATAGATGACTAGTGGAGTACTTAATCGAATCCCAAACTCTGACAATATTCCCCGCAACCAGATGCACTGTGTAGCTGCATTGATGCACCTCTATACTCAACCTCTGTTGAAGAAAGAGCTAAAGCAGTTTGATTTTTGCGCGACCAACATATAGGTCCAGATCTAATCATGAAAACAAAACTAGATGTTAACTTTCGATATGAGCTATCTCCAGCCCAATTTGCGTCCGTGTAGCCAACAAAGTTCAGAGGAGACCCAGCTGCATAGTGAAGACCATAGGTCTTGGTCCCTTGTAAGTAATGCAAGATCCTCTTTTTTTCCTTCGAGTGAATCTCATGAGGCTACTGCATGTATCTGGAAACAACACTAACTACATAGGAAATATCAGGTCGAGTGTGTGTAAGAAACAATAGACTCCCAATCAACTGCCGATACAGTGTACTATCCACCAGTGGTGTGGAAGAACCATCCTCAAGGATGATCCTGAAGGAAAAGGAAATGTTATTGGTTTGCATTCGCTCATGTGGAACCTGTCAAGCACATTTGAAACATACTTGGACTATGCAACCTTGATTCTTGAATAAATCGGAGTGACTTCAAGACCAAGAAACTGTCTCAACAATCCAAGATCTGACATAGAGAAGGAGTTATGCAAAGCTATTTTTATAAATTTGATGGATGAAGTGTTGCTACCAGTAATCAATAGATCATCAACATATAGAACAATCAGAAATAGAGAGTCACCTTCATGTCTCATGTAGACATTTGAATCAGATTTGCATCTCAAGACGTTTTGTGACAAAAAGAAGGAGTCCATCTTTGCATACCAAGCTCGAGGAGCTTGTTTGAGTCCATACAAGGACTTCCTCAATTTGCATACTAGTGAAGAGTTTTAAACATACCCCTCAGGTTTCTTCATGTATATCTCCTCCTCTAGATATCCATGAAGTAAATCACTCTTGACATCCATGTGATGCACTTCCCAGTGCTTGGATGCAGCAAGAGAGAGAACAAGACTGATGGAATCCATCTTAGCAACAACAATGAATTTCTCTGAGTACTCAATCACATGGACTGGGGAGTAACCCTTTGCAACCAATCGAGCCTTGTATTTGCTAGTGACTCCATCAGAGTTCATCTTAGTTCTGTCTTGCATTGAACAAGCTTCCTCCCAGGAGGGTGAGAAACAAGCTCCCAAGTTTCATTTATTTGAAGAGACTCATACTCTTCATCCATAGCTGCTACCCATCTTGGATCTTCGTAGGCTTCAAAGAATGTCTTTGGGTCTGATCCAATCATAAGAAAGCATATCTCAGCTAGAGATGGATCTGTGTGAGATAGTAGATCATGTCTGGTTGTTCTTGAAGATGATGGATCTACAACAAGATCATTGGTGGATGCAACAATATTGGTGGCCCATGATGCAATAGGAGTTCGAACCTTAGGTGATAGATATTCAGGTTCTTGTGGATCTGGATCTAGCATTAGCTCTACCTTCTGAATCTTCTTTTCTAAACTTTCTTTACTGAATCTTTTCCATTCAAGCAACCTTTGCAGGTGTCTTGGGAAAATTTGATCTTGGGAAGCCCTTCAACCATCTCTTTAGTATGCATGTCTTGTATGTATTAATATTTAATATGCCCAAATATTTCATGCCACAATATACTCTCGTCATTGGCATGAGTGTGAAGAGAAGATTGCTTTGAGAGAGGTAAGAAGTGGGAGAACTCATACAGTTTTGACTTATGATTTGCAACTCCTTTTGCAATGGTAGAACCTAATACCATGTCCTGAATTTCGACCTCATTTGGAGAGAAGATCACCCTCTTGGGCTCTCCAGTATGGGTCATTTGATATATAGAAAGTAGATTAGCATTGAGAGTGGGGACATAGAGTACATCCAAGAAGTATCCATGATCTAGTTTTATTCTTCTAATCCCCTCAGAGGATACCTCATAATCATTCTCCAACATAATGGATGGTCCAACAGTATCTTCGAATCCAGTGAAGATATTCTTGGAGGAAGACATATGCCTTGATGCTCCAGAATCTATGATGAAGAGGATTGAATTGATGCACCTACCATGAGGGCATGGCATCTCTCTTTCTTCTCAAATCCATATGGTTCACTCCCTTTCTTTCTATCACATGCAGGTACTTGAAGATTATTTTTCAAGACGTGAAGCCATGAGATCTATGGTCTTCTTCATACATGAGCTCTCAGGGTGATATCCTCGATTACAATATGTGCACTTGGATTTTTCCTTCTGAGTGTGCTTGTCCTTCTTAGGATTCAAGGATACCTCTGACTGTATGAGAGCCTCCTTCTGCTTTTTATCATTCGACATTCTATCATAAATTTTTTGTTTTCCTTTGCCATTCTCTCTCCTTAACTCAGTGGCTGCAAGAGCTGAATCCAACTTGGATTTTATCAATCCCATCTGCACTAGCTTCTCTTACTCAAGAGTTAGTGATTGGATGAAGTTTTCAAGTGAAGGGAATCTCCTTTTTGGAATGGACAACTTTGCTGACTAGAAGGTCGAAACAAACATTGAATAATCAGGGCCTAACTTCAACAGGATGGAAAGGATGAGTTGTTTTTATTCCTTCTCAATCCCATACGTCTTCAACTATGAAATCAAGTTCTTGAATTTGTTGAGAAACTCAGTGATAGTTTCGAAACTGCTTGGGCTCAAGGAGATGAGCTCATTTTCTAGTTTATGCCCCTTCAAATCATCTTTCTATCCAAGAAGGGATTCGAGCTTGTCCCAAACCTCCTTTGGAGTCTTCAAATCGATAACATGAAAGTGAAAATATTCAGAAATGATAAGTAGCAACAGTCCTAATGCTTCATCAATCCTGTCTAAGTACTTGGATTTCTCTACTGCACCAGTGGGCTCAACTGTAGAACCATTCACTACTATGTAAAGACTCTTCGACTTCAAGAAGATGTCCATTTTTTCCTTCCATTCGAGTAGTTGAATGAATTCAACTTGAGATTCATGATACTGAAGAATTCGAAGTTGAGAGAGGGAGATTCCTACAAAACAAATGAGAATTATGAAAATAATATCTATTGTAATTCGAATTGAACATTGCCTTAGGACACTGAGCACATGTGACTAATTCCTTCACACCTGGCTAGACCTCACTAGATTGCTCCAGTGAATTCAAGGCAATAACACCAGGATTTGCTATGGAAACTTAGAGGCTTCGAATAGCTGATGTCAGCTCTTATACCATGTGATATTTTAGAAGTAGGATCACTCAGCAGTAGCAGACCTCACTAGAATTTACTCATGTAGTGTAGAAAGAAGAAGAAGAAATGTTGAATCAATAATCACTCATTACATAGAAAATGGAGAAAAACTATTGTATCATAAATCAGTTGTAAGTTGTCACTCTGTATTGTGAATATTAACTTAATACAATCAATGATATTCGAATGCCACTATGGTAATTCGAATTCTCCTCAAAGTGTGGCTTGGATAGCATTGGAGACATCATCCAAACCAGTGGCACTGGTCATAAAAGTCAATTAGCTAGTCAAATGAGTCTAAATGAGTGCATGGGCACTGATATAGGGAAGGAGACTCCAATGTGGGTGCATGAGGAGCTGTCAGTAGTCAATAGAGATCAACTAGCTCTCAGTAGGTTCCTATCTAAGTGCTTCATTCAGTTAACTGATCAATCATCCCCTGAATAAATGAACTGAGTCATCAACCAACTAACTAACTGAAGTAACTCCTAAATAGCTGGAATAAGGTGCACATGTTCTCCAGTGATGAAAATAAGGGCGCATCAGTGGCTAGGAGGTATAAAACTGATTAGAAACAGGCTCCTAGGGGCTGCAAAATAAGTACTAGTTGCGGGGCGACTACCATACTAATGACTGGATGCATGCAATTGCATGCAAATGCATGCAAATGAATGGATGCATGCAAAATTGTATGCAGGCGTACAAAATATAAAAATGATGGTGAGAATATTCCAACAACAACAACAATTACTTATTTAAATATTGAATAAAGAAAAAAGATAAAAACTCTTCCTTAGCACCCTCTCCTCATCCTTTGTTACTACTTATACCATATTTTTTTAATATATATATACACTATGTTGCATCACTTGTTGTTTCCAATATTTGGTTTAGCAGGCTATCAGTAACATTGACAACTTCCAAAAGCGGCTCCCAATACCTGTCTTCTTTGAGCTATTCATCATCTCGAATAAACATGGGAACCTTTTCTTTATCTCCACTCATTGTCACTGGTTTCTCATATGGATCCTCTCTGGATGCAAGGATGCTGCTCAGACCACTTATCTTCACCCTCATGTTGCGCATCTCCATGGCCTTATTCTGCATCATATCCTTCATGCTATTCATATGGTCTTCCACCACCTTGATGTTATCATCTGCCTCCAATATCCATTCCTCATTGATAATGTGGGCACCAAGGGTTTCCTTAACTGTGTCAAGCATTCATTCTGTCACTCTCACCTATGTATCATTAATTTATCTTAAATACATTCCAGCATCTTCTTTCATTACTCCAGCAAAATATCCTGGAGAAAGAACTCCACTTCAACTTTGGAGTAATATTGATAAGGTCTGCGCCTTCCCCATAATATAACCTAGATCTCCGGTAGTTCTAATTTCATTATTTTGCTGTGGGTCTACTTCAAACCTTAATTTTTGGAGAGAATGTTCCTATTGCTTAATCATCCCCAACTGCTTCATATTTCTTAGCCCATATTTGTCTGATGCTTGTTGACTGCCTCTTTTCCTTCCATCTCACTTTCCTTCGCGTAGGTCTCCTAGATAGAATGATTGGAAATGTAGACTAAGATTGCACTCTCTAAAGTTAGTGAGGAAACATAAACACTAAAAAGGGAAGCTAAAAACTCCTCCCTACTGTCTCAAGACACTAAAACTCACAACTTTGGGAGATAACAGAGCTAATTGACATGATTCCTTGAAGAATTTTGTATACTTCTAGCTTGAGCACCATTGAAAACACCAGGGCTCCTTTCCAAAAATCCATGAACAAAATATTAAACCAACCAGAGAGCCCTTTCACATTGTCATAGCGGAATTTTAAACTTGTTTCTGCTGTTTTAAAAACCCTAAGTGTTGATGAATTTATTTGTTTGGTATATTTATTTCAACTCTTCCCCTCTCAAATAGAGGGTTTGGACATATGAAGTTATTTGGGGTATGTAATATTTTTTTAAGAGGTTACAGCTTGCAAATTTTCTTATAATGGGTGGCATAATTTTTTGATCTATATGCACATGAAGGGCTAATTGTTGTATTTTGAACCATGTTTTTGTTTTAACAATCAACAAGATAAGATAAGATAATTTTATTAATTTCCAATGAGTGACCACAAAGTTGGTCCATGGGACTCAAAAGTATAGCCAATAAAAATACATACTGGGAGTGGGAAAGAAACTCTGCTCACTACTCTACTAAAAGCAGAGAAATATCTAACTAACTAGCCAATGGAAACACAAGAAGTAGTGCAACATATTACCATTGGAATTTATTAAAAATAATTTTTTATGCAATATGTCAGGGTAATTATGGTGCAAATATTGGGGGCTAATTTAGTTTGTGCCATGTTTAGAGGCAATGCTTTGTCTCTGGGTTGTTCCGTGAGTGGATCTGGACCATATGTACGGGGGATATAAATATAGTTGTAGGAACTGTATAGGGGTCTATTAGGTTATTTTTGCTGAATAAATAGAGGTATGGCATATATTGATTCACATATTCAGTGGACATAGTATTTGGAAGCACTTTTTATTATTTCACCTTGTTAAGGGGTGGTTTCTTGGTATATCAAGATCCTTTGCTCTAAGTAAGCTTTAGAGGGCAGTGTTAAAACACTAAGCAAATATTTCTTGATTTTTCTGCTTCTATCAATGAATATTTATTGAATGGAATCTCTATCTTCCTTTGCCTTTCACATCGAAACATATATTAGGCTCTCTACCCCCAATTTTATCCAATTAATCTTAGTACTTATTCTCTAAGATCAGGCTCATTGACTTATTACTGAGGCCTTAAAACTCTCTCTTGAAGGAGAGCCATATAGGCATCCTTTCCCGTTCTGCAAGTGGTTTGTTCCCAAACTATTTTCAATCCTTTTTAAAGACTTATTCAACAAAGGAAATAATATTTATAAATTAATGTCCATGAAAGAACAAAATAGGTCAAAGCAATGTTGTAAATAGTGTCAAAGAAAATATCGGGGAAAATATTGGAAAATATCGAAAACTTGAAGAAACTAAAATATTTAATTTTTTGTCATTTAAAAAACCTTAAAGCAACACCTCCCTCTAGCCCTTTTTCGGGTAAAGGTAACAGTGAGAAACCCCTCGATGTCACAACTAACCTCGATGAAACCTCTGCCATGTTCGTGCCCTGTATTTTGAATTTTTCAAGTAACCATACTGTAAGGCCATCAAATTAGCTCTTGTCATTATGACTATATATAAGACTATATCCATTTCTACTCCATACATAGCACATACAATGAAACTTGATTGCGGTCTCATTCAAAATACCCTCTACACAATCTTCTTTTTTGCAGGGACAAAATATTCTTCCTAGACCTGGTCCAAACTAGAATGACATTTGTAGTTGGAAGTTTACAGCATCTGATTATCCCAGAATTTTGTAATGTGCATGTTAGAAAGTTATCTATGATTCTATACAGGTGTTATTCCAGCTAAGATCATTTTTAGATATAGGCTCGAATCATATCCATCTTGAGGACTATCTTGTCATTTATGATCTTTCCTTTTATATCAGGTAATATCCTTGGATTTTTTGTAAGAAAATCGAATGTACTAACATGCAAGTTACAACAATACCATGACACTCAAAGCGTGTTCCCTATAATTAACTTTTCTGACTGATTAAAAAGGAAGGGGTTTTGGTGCAAAATCAGTGATACTTTTTATTATGAAACTGCAGTTTCAATGTCCAAAGCTCTAATTTATACATATAGCACAAGGCAACAATGGTCTTATCAGAGATGTTGACAATGACTGACCGACAGACAACAAAACCAACTGCTAAAACAAAATAATTTATTTGAGAAAAAGGTAGAACACAGAAGTTGACTAGAAAGAAACAATCTTTGGCTAATGATGAGTCATGAACAGAAAGGCCTATATTTCCTTGTTCTTCATTCCTCTAGACATAAACCAGTAACAGGAAGGATACCTTTGTTTTCCCGTTTCATGTTTTGGATCCTTGAGGGGAGTTTGGACAGTGGAATTTAAACAATGGTAACTTGAGATGAGCATCAAACCGACACCACATTTCAGCCACTTTGACTGTAGCCTGCACCACAAAGTTCCACACTCTTTGGTTTTCGTGTCTTGGTGCTCTGAATTACTTTTTGGGAACTTAGTTGCACCATGTGGGATTTTTTATTTCCATGTAAAGGGAACAATCGTCTTCTCAAGTAATCCCTGAGAACTTAGTTTCCCAAAAGGAAGTCTTAAAACCTGATGGGCACTCTTCTTTCCATTCTGGAGGAAAGATAAACAGGTACCATGTTTGGAGTTATTATGTTCACATATATATTACAAATTTCTAAAATATCCCAAAAATGTTACTTGGAGGAAACTTGAGAATTTTTGTTTCTTATGTCATACCTAGCATAACTGATTCTTGTTTCTGGTAATATAAACGGCTAGGGCCCACATACTTCTAGAAATTTATTTGATCCCTTTTAGGTGAAGAAGCAAAAGGGGGTTGATTTTGACATTTCTTTGGGACACTAGACGCCTATTAACAAAATCATAAGCAGATGGACTATTAGAAAACTCATAACCAGTGTGTAACTCCTGATCCATGAGAACCATGTTCCTGATAAGCACCGAGTTACATTCCAAGCCTGACCTTCTCCAGCGCAAAATAAAAAAAAATATGTATATTTGGAGGCCCACAAACAATGAAATTCAGGATGGCAACATGGTCTCTTGACTATTGTAAAGACAGAGCCAAAAAACGATGCTCGCAGAAAGGAAAAACAACAACTAGCACAAAATTCAACATTAGCCATGAACTTGATTGAGAGATGAAAACCATGGTTAATATGATCTAAAATATATAGATTGAATAACATGTTACATATAGATATTTAATGATATACCAACTTTAGGCAAAAAAATGGTCGAAGTGAATAGTATATGTGATACATATGTTTCTTCACTTTATGTATAATCACCAGGATGTCTATTTTTCCTTTCCTTTATGTCTTGTTATGTTGTGATATGAAAATTTATGGTGTACATGTGTGCATATGTGTGAGTGTGTGCACAGTTGTGGATACACTTTATATGTGTGGTTACTATCTGTTGATGAGGTTATGTTTATATTCATGGTTGGAAAACTCGTGAGAATGCATAAATTATCACAGTAATATTTGCACTGTAACACAAAATATGCATATTATGTAATGAAATTAATACTGATGTTTTAAACTGATTATTTCTTGTTGTTTGCAGAAAAAATGTGAAGATGAATCAGATGATCTAGATAATGTTGTCTCCAATGTACCAGAGAAATATGTTGTCGATAATGATGCAAATGGATCAAATGAAAATGATGATGAATATGATGTTGGGATAGATGAGGATGAGGATGATGATAATAATGGTGGTGATGATGGCGACAATGGTAGCCATTGATGCTACTATTGAGATTGTGGATGTTTATTGATTTCTCGATGCTACTAGACACGTATTCTTATTTTTGTGATGATCCAAGTTCATATTAAATTCTGGTTCATTTTGATTTGTATGGTGGATTTATGTTGACATATAAACTTTGATTATCCTTATCATTTTGACATTTCTAGATATGGATATTAAAAAATATATTTCTTGTGATATTGGTATTTTCACTATATATATCATTCACTTGTTCTTTTAACCTTAATATGATGATCTGTATGATAGGTTATTGATGTGATGATGTTTTATAATTTCACTTCTTTTGATGAAAGATAATGGTGATGTTATCGTTATTATATTGTAAATTTATCTATATTGGAAATTGTCGATGATCTTTTCATGGAAAATTAATATATATGATGATGTTACTACATTGTATAAATGTTGTATGTTTGTGTTAAATTTTCTTCACAAATGTTATGCAATTAATTTCAATAATTGCGCCGAGAGGTGCTCTACAACCCAGTATGGGAGAGATATTGTAATGTGATGTAATGTTTGTAACATTAAAGTAAAAAGAAGTAAAGTAATAGTGATAGTGAATATTATGGGAGAGATCTTGTAACGTGATGTAACATTTGTAACGTTTGTAACATTAAAGTAAAAAGAAGTAAAGTAAAGTCACTATGGGGGATATGTTGTAACGTTTGTGATGTAATGTTTGTTACTAACAAAATAATTAAAAAAATTCATGTCGGCTCATAAAATAAAAAATTATGGAAAGTATTTAAAAAAAATCCATGTTGGTTCATAAAATAAAATATTATGAAAAGTACTATAAAAATAGGTGTTCGTTTATAAAATAAAAACTTAAAACTTAAACCCGGATCTATCGATCAAGAGAGATCAAATTTCTTGAGTTTAAATTTAAAAAAAGAAATACACCTCAAGAAATTGGATCCCTCTCGGTGCTTGATAGATACGGGTTTAAGATGGATCTATGCTGGTGGTATCTACAATTAATCTGAATGTTTCACTATGTTATTTCAGAACTATGTAGTAAATGATATATAAGAACTATTGAAATTAATGAAATAATTATAATAATTTGATGTAATAAATATATTAGCACACAATTGGATATAGTTGTAGGTGTTAAATAGCAAGCCTAATGTGGTGCTAATAAGGAAGCAAAATAGGAAGCAAAACTAGGAGCTAAAATGGAATCCCACTATGTCATAGATCTAGAAGCAACATTGGATGCAATACCTAGTGCTAAGTTGGAAGTAATTTCTGACGCTAGTTTGGATGCTAAAGTAGAAGCCAAACCAGAAGCTAAACTAGTGGCCAACAAAGAAGAAGAATTAGATTCTTAATGGGAAGCTAAAGGCGGTGT
This sequence comes from Larix kaempferi, assembly GCA_027924585.1. NCBI lineage: Eukaryota > Viridiplantae > Streptophyta > Pinopsida > Pinales > Pinaceae > Larix > Larix kaempferi. The sequence continues at coordinate 1,730,207 of BSBM01000837.1, read as the reverse complement.
TCATGAGGAAGAAAAACAAGAAGAAATTCAAGGAGTTAAACGGGAAGCAAAATGTGGTAGCAGTGTGGGAGTAAAAATGGACGCTAAATTGGTAGAAAAACATGGTGCTAATGTTGACATAAATAGAGATGCAAAACTAGGCGTTAAAAATTATGCAACACTTGACGCAAATGAGGAATCCAAACATGGCGTTGATATGGTAGAAAAATAAGATGTTACTTTGGATGCAAAACATGGTGCTACATAGGAAGCAAAATATGGTGCAACAATAGAAGAAAAAATTGGCACCATTTTGGTAGCAAAACACAATGCAAAAATTGGTGCAAAATTAGAAGTGAAAATTGGTGCATATTGGAAGTAAAAGGTGGTGCAAAATGGGATGCTAAAGTGGTAGCACATATGGATGCAATATTGGATGCTAATTTGGATGCAAATATGGCGTGAATGTAGATGCAAACATAAATTCTAACATGACACTTTTAAGGATGCAAATAAGGCGCTAATGGGGACGTCATTTAGGAAGTAAAAGAGGACGATCTCTAGGAATCAAAATAATATGTTATTTAGGAAGCAAACCTCGGCGTCGTTTAGGAAGCAAAAATGGACACTATTCTGGAAGTTAAAAAATGGACGCTATTTTAGACATCAGAAAGGATGCTATTTAGGAAGCAAAAAAAGATGCTATTTTAGACTCTTTAAGTTTTATCCATGATGCATCCCATTTAGATTCTACTTCGACCACTCAATGATAAAAAAAATTACACTAAAAAGGGGCTCTAAATGGGATGCTAATTGAAGGATTTGTTGTAGTGGATCTCATAACTGCCAATAATTCTATGATTTCAGTTTTAATGAATTGCAATTAAATATATGCCACAACCATGTATTCACACCATGCCTCTCAACATATGTACCCACACATATGCAGAAACAATTACAAAGTTTACATAAACTTTTAATGTGCATTCACTCCATGCAACCTCACATTGATTCATGATTACCATAATGTCATGTCATGCATTCCACCATGATGTTTTGGAAAGTATGGCTATTTGCTCAACACATCACCCAACCATCTCCCCAATTACTTGGTTAACTTATTTGGGTGCCTTCCTTCTCCACCCGAACAACACATCAGGAGTTTTCTCACTCCTTGGTTGTTGGCAAAGAGGTTTCATCCCAAATTAATACCAATAGGGAGTTCATGGGATACTTGTGTAGCACTATAGCATTATCATTCCAACCACATTATTGCCTTAACCATGATTATCTCATATGGCATGCACTACCACGACAGGACCATAAGTCCTCACTTGCTTTGGTTATTAAACTCATAACCAACATACACAAATGGCATGATATATTTTCATATGAAAGCATTTACAATTCAAAATAACCAGATGGTATAAGGATCATTTCCCTTACTACCACATACCTCACCGTACCCAGTGGGATAATGTTTGCATAAATGCATTCATCATCACATACATACCAATTTACGATTATTAAATATGGCTCAAGGGATTCTTACCCAATCCCCTTTTTGTATGCAATCATAAATAAACCATTACCTGCATGGATCCCATTAACATATTTGATGTTACTTGATCAGTTGGTCTCCTGCAAAGGATTACACCATCCTTCCATCAACGTCGTGATCATAGATTTGTTGCACCAACCTTTATTCATAAGGTTGTTGGTCACATGAAACAACATCATCAACATCGTTAGCCATGCTTTGGTTGTCTTTGATCCTACAACCAATGCGAACACCACTAATTATTAAAAACCACAATAATTATCTTAAGTGGCTCATTGCATATGTAAAAATTCGTTATTTTTACCAACATGTAGCATCATATACATGCAAAAACATCTTCACATGCACTATGCAATGTTTATTAATATAACAACTAGCGCACATTCACTTCATCCATCTAATCTCTTGCATTTTCAACATTCCTATGTCATAATTTTCTATAAATATAAAGCTCACAAAATATAAATACAATAGCAAGACAAGAGTTAAGGAATTCTCCCTTTCCAATCCCTCATCATAGCATGGAATTCCTCTTCCACATCATAGCTAATCCAATTTCATGGCCTCTCTAGCAAGCACACAAGGAATCATTAGCTATGATTTTCTCACCAAGCATCAATTCAATACATATACTCATGTATAACATTCCTACTTGCTACTTTACAATCATACAATTCTTATGCTATAAACAAAAATAGTTTAAGGTGAGAAATTTCCCTCTTTATCAACAGTGCCTTACTGCTCCAATTGCTTTCAGAAATTATGGCCAAGTTCAACTTGACCTTTCTTAACTTCCTAGCACTAATCAACACTGTAATTTGTTCAATATTCATGCCAGGTAAGATATCCCCGTACCATGGGTCAGAGGAAGCAATGAGGAATATATGTTCATCTGGGAATGATGATTCTTCCTCAACGTATTCTAGGTCACTTGGAAACTCTGAGATTAACTCAGCGAACACTAGTGATTTCTTCGACTTGGCCGATTGGAAGACCAAATCGAACTCCTGTAGGATTACAATCCATTTATTATATTTCCCACCGATTATTCATCGGGTGAGAACGTACTGGAAAGGATTGAATTCTGCTATCATAGTAGTAGTTCGTAAAAGTATATAGTGACGAAGCCTCTGTACCGCATAGACCGCGGAAAGTGCTAACTTCTCCATGTGTGAATATTTAACCTCAGGGGCTATCAATGTGCGGGAAAGATAGTAGACAACATGCTCTTGGGGCGTATCGTCTTCCTGAACCAAAACTATACCAATTGTATTAAGAGACACTGCCAGATATAAAAGAAAATCTTTTGCGTAGTCTGGCGGGCTCAACAAGGGTGCTGAAAGGAGTGCCTTTTTTAAGGCTTCAAAGGATGCTTGAGTAGCCTCGTCCCACACAAAGTAGGATTCTTGTTTGAGTAGCCTCATAAAACCTTTAGTAATTTTAGCATAGTTTATGATGAATCGCCGTAAGAAATTAAACATGCCTTGCAGACTTTGGAGTTGTCGCAAGGTGCGAGGAGGAGGCAGATTTACAATCACCTCTACTTTCAGCGGGTCGACCATTATGCCACGACTGGAGACAATGAAGCCCAGTAGACGTCCCGATTCGACACAGAACACACACTTATTAGGATTCAAACGAATCTTATATTGTCTGCATCTTTCAAACACCTGTCTAAGATGAGCTGGATGATCCCGTCTCTTTCGAGATTGCACCGGGAGATCATCCAAGTAAGGTTCTACTATGTGTTTGATATCATGAAAAGCAAAATTCATCGCACGCTGGAAGGTAGCTCCAGCATTCTTCCAGCCAAATGGCATCTTCCGGTAAGCGAAGGTCCCCCACGGGAAAATGAAAGTTGTTTTATGATGATCCTCGGGTTTGATTTGTATTTGATTGTATCTCGAAAATCCGTCCATGAAAGACAACATCTCATGTACTGTGCAAGCATCTATGATTTGATCGATAAATGGGGTAGGATAGTTATCTTTCGGACAAGCTTTGTTCAAGTCCCGGAATTCAGTACAGACTCTAATGGTACCTTGCTTCTTATCAACCGGAACGGGGTTTGAAACCCATTCCATCATGTCAATCAGATAGATGAAACTGGCTTTAAGCAACTTTTCAACCTCCGCCTTTATGGCGGTCGCTTTTCTAGGGTTCACAGGATGGAGCTTTTGTCTCACGGCTTTTGCGTTAGGGTATGTCATGATGACATGCTCCACGATGGCTGGGTCTATACCTGGCATCTCCTCATATGACCAGGAAAAAATGTCGCGTAATTCTTTAAAAAGTTTTGTATACAGAGCGATCTCTTCTGGAGAACAGTCTGCACCAATAAAAATGTTTTCCACGACCTCTGGTTTGGTGGAAATGTTGATCGGAATTGTTCTCTATATGTTAGCCATATTTCCCTCAGCATAAACAGCTCTCGAAGTAGAAGGAAAATATGACAAATCAACCAATCCACCGGGTCTCACGAGGAATTCCCCTCTCTCAATCCTGTCTAGATCTGGAAACATGTAGGACCTATGGTGCATATGTTCCCATGGTTGGTCCAGGCCCATCATGACTTCTAAGATGGCTTCATCAGATGGAAAAACCGTGTCTAAACAATCAAACGAGTGAGTGGAATTCAGTGACCATGCTAGAGCATAGTCCATATTTGATTGAGCAGAGACTGGCGGAGTCATGATATGTTCCATTGTAGCATGTTGTGTTTCCATATAGACCACTTCTGCAATGGATGGAGGCACAAAAGGTTCTGACGTGCTGGGAAGGATCCAAGGATCAGTTCTTAAACCAACCGTGAATGTTTCGGTAGCAGTACCCACATCAGAACACATAAAAAGAACAGGGGAGGGGAGGTCGAAAGTTCCTATTAACGACCCGTACAGTCCTGCTCCTAAAATCTCATTAATCGGGGCGGTTTGATCTACTAAGGGAATTGTGGTTTCTAAAGAATTCTGGTTGTTTCTCTAAGTGAAAGAAAGTTGATCCACTATAACGACCTTACCTTCAAACGGGAACATAACAACTCGAAAAACTGCCGATGCAATAGCTCACATGGCATCTGTCCAGCTCTTGCCTAATAACATATTGTAATCAAGTGGAGCGTCCAGAACTTCTACTTTTACAACAACTGTCTTACCAGCCAATGTGACATCAAATGATGGCAAAACCCCATGTGGGCAGAAAGTCCTTCCATCAAATGCAGTAAGTAGTGTGTTAGAAGGGGCTAACTCGGGGGAACCCAAATCTTTCCAACAGGAAATTGACATTACGTAGGTCGACATGCCCTCAACTACTACAGCTCGCCTGATGGTCATTGGGCCATGGACGACTTCAATCTGAACAGCAATGTGGTATGGCAACCGATATTTGATATCAGCCATAACAAATCGCGCAGACATGTTAGAGGATTCCATACTTCCAATAGCTGCCAGAAGTGCATTCCGTTGTAAAGGAAAACTTTGCAAGACTTCTAAGGTAGACATGGCACAAGGGGTCTGGGCTAAATCTTCAACCATGTTGTAGTTGGAGGTGACCCGAGTGTTGGGATTGTGCGATGCCCGTTTCAAGACACCTTTCAGGATCTTGGGCATTGGGTCCATAGGTATGTGGAGTGGAGTGGAGGATTTTGAAATCTCTTTATCCTTTTTCTGTGCGTCCGGGGTATAATTCCTGGCTCTTGTTTGTAAGAGTGCATCCGAATTAACCATGTTAATAAAATTTTGATCAACCGTAGCATGTGTAGTGCCCCCAGTGTTGGAGGTGCCAGAAGCTGAGCTCTACCCCTTAGGGAATGGATCTTTTAGTACGGCAGGCTTCTTTTCTCTTAATAGCTTCTGGGCTTCTTCAAGCAGAGGGCATTGGTGAGTAAGGTGGTCCTGCTTGCAAAGTTTACAAGGGAACTTAACCTTCTTTTTCTCTTTGTTACCCTCTTCGGCATTCTCTTTTTTGGGCTTCTGATGGTTCCCCTCTCCTTTATTGCCCTTCTTTTTGTTATTGGGCTGCCGAGGGCCCTTTTGATTGTTCTGAACCTGGTTGACAGGTTCAGAAGTAGAAGGAGAGGTTGTGATGGAAGAAACTTCTGCAGTCGATTGTTTGACAGATAAGGCATGAACCTGTTTGGTCAATGCTTCGAAAGCTGCAGAGTCAACTGAACCCACTATGCCGTCAGCATGTGGTCCAAGTTTAAGACTACTCAGATCGGTATTCGATCGTGGCGCATCAGGTATGATCTCATATAGTAACCCAGATTGTGCATAAACGAGATCTAACAGCTGGGTCCGTAGGATGGCTTCTTCCTCGTTAGACACTCCAGACGTAGCTACTTCCTTAGAAATGTAAGGAAGGAGTGATTTCAAATACCACTCAAGAAGGAATTCTGGAGGTATGTTGGCCTTAATGAGCCTCTTCCATCTTCGCCACTCCTGAATGTGATCAGATAAATGAGTGGCTTTATTTTTCCTAAATGTAGACAAAAGGTCTGTTCCGGCATCATACCGAATAGGAAGCTAGAAGTGATTCAAAAAGACAGTCGTGAGATACCCAAAATTAAATAATGTAGCTGCAGGTAACTCAATGTACCATTTGGCTGCAGCACCGGTTAAAGTCCTTTGGAAAAGTCTCAATCTAATGGAATCTTCATTTAATGAGTTCGAGGAACACCATAAATGGAAAGTAGTGACATGGTCACCAGGGTCTTCACCTGTTTTTCCTTCGAACTTTGGAATGTCCGAAGGTAACTTGGTAGGAACTGGTGGCGATGTAGCATTATCATACACTAGATCGTTGGTCAGTTTGGAAATATCTGGAAAATTTAAAGTTGCAAGAAATGGTAAACGAGGCCGGGAAGACGGTACTTGATAAGCTGGGGTTGAAAAAGGGGAACCACCCATAGTTTGACTCGTGAACTGCTGGTAGGGGTTTCCCCCAGCCGTCTACTGGTAGGGGTTACCCCCAACCATCTGTTGGTAAGGGTTTCCCCCGACCATCTGCTGATAGGGGTTTCCACCTACCATCTGTTGATAGGGGTTGTCCCCAGCTACTTGTTGGTAGGGGTTACCCCTTGCCATCTGTTGTTGCACGAAAGTATTATTGAAATTTCCCCACCCATATGAAAGTGGGTTAGTGCTCTGTGGGTTCGTCCACTGTGGCTGGGTGTTAGCCCCGCCATATTGCTGGTTAAAAATATTACCCCCTCCCCCCAAAATAAGTAAAAAGGGACATTACCTACAGGCATATTACATTGATTCATGTTGGGACCTACAAAGGTATTGAAACCAGTGGTAGTTGATGTAGACGGTGCGGTCATGGTACTCATGATAGGCACAGTTGCAGAAGCACTTGGCCCTACAGCGGGTGTGGAAATCCAAGTACTGGGTATATGATATAACGGTTGAAACGTAGGAGGTGGTACTAAATTGGCTATACTGCTAGGTCCAACAGTAGGTGTAGAGGTAGATGCCATAGTTGTTGAACTCGGCATACCTAACGTACCAATATTAAAACTAAAAGATGGAGTGGACACAGAGGTTGTCTATGTTGAACTCGGTGTAGCAGTAAAAGGAGGGTTTACAGTGTTAGTGTTCATACCTATGGTGGGAGTTTGTGGAACTCCCTGTTCACCTCCTAAAGTAGACATCAAATGTCCAGGCAAGAAATTATATGCACTGTAATCGGGCTGCTGGAAACCAACGGGTAACAGAATCGGATTTCTAGGATTGGTCAGAGGAGGATTAAAGGGAGTGCTATACTCCGTAGAAGTAAGATCTTCAATCTTAGCCAAACTAAAATGTCGTTGATCTGGAGTACCCGGTTGTGGTTCCTCAGGAACCTGTATTTCAGGGTTTTCTATTGTTGTTTGTTGTTCTTTAGGAAACTCAATTTCAAGTGGTAGTTCCTCAAGAATTCCTATTTCAAGATTTTCCGTTGTAAAAATTTCCTCAGGAAGTTCTGTTTCAGGAATGGTTTCTGAATAAACACTGGGGTTTACCCATTGTCGTCTAGCTGGTGGTAAAGGTTATGTTCTAAGTGGCGGAAGGTTTTGAAGCCTTCTCGATCTACGAAGTTCTTGGTTCTCCATGATTATATATATATAAATAAAAACTAGAAAACCTAGTGGCCACTATGACTAGGGGGAAAAGAACACGCCAACTAAAAAGTCCTAAGTATGCAAACCAAGCAAACGAGATGCCTTCCAGAGAAGATTCTGGGATGATGAGGGCCCAGAATAGATCAATGAAGGATGAGGAACAGTTACCCAGGATCCACAATACAATGACTAAGGGTGCAAGCGCTGGAATCACCCAACCGCCCTCCCAAAGACCTGCAAGGGATTTCCTCCCACGTCTGTCCTAGGTATAGCAGATATACCCTCCGCTGTCACTTGTGTATGAACCTATGGTTAGATACTAAGGATACCACAACACCGAAAACTCCTAGGGGAACAATCTCTGGTCGAATCAGAAGGCATGGGCAGGGTAACTGAGCCCGAAACTCAAAAGAGTCCCCAAACACGATCCAATCCTGGTATATGCTCGAAACAGAAAGTAGGAGTATTCCCAACAATCCGATCTCACAAGACCTAATGCATAGATCCCAGGCAAGCTTTGAGTGAAATGGATTTACCTGTGATATTCGAACTATGATTTTTGCGTAATGTGTGATCTTGAGTGGTTTAAGGTGATTTAAACTCAAGATCCTAACCAAGACTAGTTGGTGTAGTGTATCCCTAAAAAAGAAAAATTGTTTCTATTTGATTTTATTAAAGATTTTTAGGGCTGTTATTACTCAAAAGGTAGTGCGTTTGTGTGGCGTGGTTGCAACAGAAAAGCAAAAGTGCATAAATTCTAACTTTCGACAACAAAACTCTTTTATTTATTTTTTCATTTAAAATTCTTTCCAAACTGAAAAAACAAAGCAAATCTACTTAAATTCCTTTTTTGTTTTCTTTTGAAATTGTACACAAAATAACCTATGCTATCTTGTAACAAATATAAGCCTTATTAAATCTTAAGCTACCAAATTTTTGCTTCTTCTGTTATTATAAACGAAAAAGAACTATAAACATGGAAAGCAAATAAGACTTGTGTGCAATGCGTAAGTATGTCTAAAAATGGTTTCTAAGCTTACAGCTGTCAAGGTACTAGCTCAACAAAGACTTGTCCTACAAGTTTTTTTTGCAAAAGAAAAAACCTCTATACTTGGAAACAAAGTGGGGAGAAAACAATAGGAGAAAGATACTTAAAACTGGGAATCCAACACAAGAGGACTGACCCACAGCATCAAACCCTAACAAGACCACTACGCCAAGCAAAAATTAGGCAAGCAAGCTACCAACCACCCTACTAATACAAGGACTGAGAAATGAATCAGCCTAAAACACTTTAAACACACTTGAAACCAGAAAACACAACAAGTCACAGAAGGTTGGAAATCAACAAGTCTGGAAGACACCCTAAAGGCTCCAAAATAGACCAAACCCTAAAACAAAGGATACGATAGGTAAAGAGCAAACAAATGTTGCTACAAACAGCGAATGCAAAAGTATGCAGGTTTGTAAATCAGCAACATACAGTCAGGGAAAGAATAAGCAGAAGTGTTCACCACAGAACACAACCTAGTATTCCAAAAGAGTTATAAACAGTCCAAACATTCCACAGGTAAGCAAGCGATCTAAAGATGGTAAAAAGACTCAAAGAAAGGTTCTACGACTTAAAGAAAAGTTATAAACCTCAAATACCAGTCAAGGAGATCTAAAACAAAGTCAGAAGACCACCAAAAAGGCTAAAAACTCAAACAGACCAATAACAGAAGGCTACAGGAAATATACCCTACTGTGCAGTAGGGAAACTAGCGCTCCTGAAGATATGGGTGCTATTGTATGTATAGAAAAGTACCATATGGGCGCTACTGTATGTATAGCAAAGTAGCGTATGGGCGCTACTGTATGTATAACAAAGTGTTGATGTATATGTAACTTCGGAATGTATTTCACATATATGTATATTGTATTCCTATAGAGATGGTATTATTCCTCTATAAGGAAGTGTCGTCATTTATATTGTAAGTGTCGTAACTTATACTTGATGGGTTATTAGACCACCTTATTTGGGGTCGGCCCTGTATAAGTCATGTGGGTCAAAGGGTTATTAGACCACCCTATTTGGGGTCGGCCCACTCAGCATTATGTTATGTGGTTAAGTTCGAGCCTACATGAGTTAGGTAAAAAGGCAAGTCAAGTCAAGTATAAATAGAGTGCGGGAGGCACTCTATTGACACACTCACTTCTCACACATGCACTCAAGGAGGAGTGGCACACTTATGGAGGAGGAGGATCTGCTGCTAGGTTATGGCTATCTCTCTTGGTTGGTTGTATCATTGCTCTATCTATCTCTGAGGAAGTTATTGGGGTTTTTCACCTTTATGGTTTTCCCCAAGTAAATCTTTGTGTCTCTTGTGTGCTTGCATTATTGTCTCCATGATTGATATGCTGTACATGTTGTTCTCTCAGTTAAGATCCTAGATCAGATTGAATTAAATTCTGAAAATCTAACATGGTATCAGAGCTAGCCTGAAAGAAGGCATGATATGGCATGTATGACACTTGTTGCACTTACGATGCTAGGGCTTGATATAGCAAAAACCAGTCATCGTAGAACTTTCGCTATAAATCCGTTTTGGCGAAGTTTTCGGATCTGAAATTGTTACAGGCCGAAGCTAAGATCTCTAGGTATCATGTGTTCAAAGGACAACCTCTAATTCGTTGTACTTTGTGATTTATGATCTGTACAATATAGGGTTTCTGCCTCTTCCAGATCTGAGTCAAACTCAGGTGACCTTGGGAAAAAGGTCATATCTTGGGCTAGGAAGCTCCAAATGAAATTTCGTAAAAAGTGACAGGTAGTACACAGTCTTTAATATCTCAGAAAATTTTTTCAGAGGCCGAAGTTGAACCAGTGACACGTGGCACGCCGTACAAGTTCGCTCTCCTGTATTATCCCATAAACAGGTCACGTTGCGATATTTGGCATAACTCTCTCTCAGAGAGTCCAATTGAGGTCAGACCTATCAGGATGGAAAGGTAACAGGCCGAGATATCTCAAAAAACTTTTTCAGAGGCCGAAGTTAAAACAGTGACACGTGGAATGCCGTACAAGTTCGCTCTCCTGTTTTATCCCAAAACAGGTCACGTTGCGACATTTGGCATAACTCTCTCTCAGAGAATGCAATTGAGGTCAGACCTGTCAGGATGGAAAGATAACAGGTCAAGCTATCTCAGGAAAATTTTTCAGACCCTGTGGATCAAAAATTTTGGAGTTACACCAGAAACAATCAGGTACATATTTCTGTCAAAACAGAATTATTTTTTGGTACCTTCATTCATGGCTTCCGGAATTTAGGGCTTTGAAGAAAGTTGGAATTTTTGTAATCGGAGACCACGGCTGGATGCTACTCATCAAAATAGAAATTTAGAGACCAAGATCAGAATTTTTGGTTGGGCAGAAGGCCGGGCTTGATTAGACCCTAGTTCGAGACTTTGATCAGAAAAGTGGAAAATTAGGGCTTCTGTAAAAATGGGAATTTTTGAAATCTGTGACCACGGCTGGAAGCTCCTCGGAAAAATAGAAGCCTGGAGCTTTGGATCAAACATTTTGATTGGGCAGAAGAGTGGGATTCATCAAACCCCAGTTCAGGGTCACGTCCAGTGAATCCGGAAGTTTCAAAGGCAAAATTGAGGAGTGAAACTTTGCAGTTTTCAAATTATGAATATACCAATTTGATCAGCTCATCAAGGCGCATATTTCTATCCTTTCGGAAGTTTGAAATTCAAAGTTTGAATTTTTGGGTTTCTCTGACAAACCCATATCCAGCTCCAGGTCCAGTTCTTGCAAATCAAGTGGATTGGGTTAATCCTAGAAGAAGATGGATTGGTCACCTACATAGGTGAAGAAGTTCCTGTTTCAGAGGGAGATAAGGCTAAGGCCTTACATAAGAAGATTACTAGCGATCTCGACAGGTATGACTCATCGAGGTATGTTTCGATATTTGTCCATGATTAAGTTTATGGTATGTTTGTCTTCATGTTATTACGGTTAGTACAATTTTGATTTTAGATTTGTCGTATCACCTTAACAAAATTATGAATGCATGATAGAAGATATTCATTGATTAGGGTGTTGACACTTATGATTGTACTAATGCATTATGGTGTTGTATGAGGTTTATGTTGTCTACTAACATGAAAGGTACACCAAGAGAGACAAATCATGTTCTGGTCCAAGAACATATGATCATGATAACATGAGGACAAAGATTCATCCATTGTCATGGATCTCATAGAAGATCCATTTACGAGATATGTATAACTTGGTTTTGTAATGGTTAACTTATGAGACATGCAGGTTACTAGCACAAGTCATTGACGAAGAACAAGAAGACATTATGCGGGTATGTTAGACATAAATAGCTAGCATGCTAATCCAGGTATGTTTTTCCTATATCAAGCTAGAATCCTACCTTGGGTTAGGATCTTATACTGTTGTGTTGTTGATAATGATTATTCATGAAGTCATAGGTTTGAATAGTCATGGTTGTATACATATTATGTTTCTTACCATATTTGATGATATGACTAACCCGAAGAGTCATAGGTTTGAGTAATTATAATTTTATACATGTTATGTTTCTTATGATTTGACTAACCATAAGAATCCTACATAAACCTTGAAAGCTAATGCTTATTATTTCTGTTTGAAATGATCATGACTATACATGCTTTAGATTATTGTGTTTTTTATAATATTAAGATTATTCTAATGAATTTTTGATTATGTATGAGACCTCGGGGATAACACAATGATGATACTAACAAGCATGCATAGGGATCAAGAATGAGTATAAGTTCAAAGACAGGTAATCCAAGAAGCAAAGATCAAGAGGGAGCACACTCCAGTTGTTCCTGCAATAAAGCAAAGGAGCACACTTCAGTAGTTTCTGCAAGGATGCAGATATTCAGAGGGAGTTGACCATCTCTCTACATTCCACAATAGAAAGATGTAGAAGAAGCTACTTCAGATTAGGACTCCAGCAGCTCTTGCAAGGAAGCAAAGACTCAGAGGGAGTCCACCCAACGAACAAAGAAAGATAAGTATTTTAATCATCATTTCTTGCATATTTGTTTGTTTAAATAAAATTGTTCAATGATGTATATGTTCATGTTCCTAGACTTAGGATATGTATTGTGCATATTAAGATAGTTGCATTAATGAACAGTATACTACTAACATGCATGGGTAAGTGGCCTATGGCACTGTACAACATTCCATTGCTACTTATCTAGAATGAAACCTCTTTGCTGACATGTTGGGAGTTGTGCACACTCTTAACAATGTTCTGGTAGAGATTGGAAGGCATCTAGAAAGTTACGGAATATGGATAAATGTTGTATTGAAGCATTGGCTAAGATAATTGCATGAATGTATGGCATATTTCTTTATGTGTAAGAATTTGTTCTGAAAACTATGAGATGTTTTCTAATCATGCAATTTAACTTGTTGTGTAGGAAAGATCGTATGACATCTCCTACAAAAGAAGAACTACAACATTTTGTTCCAGCAACAAAGATATCTATTGAAGATATTGAAGATATTGAAGTTCCCAGGATCTGGGATGAAGAAATGAAATGCCATGATCCATCGATCATGAAGAATGATGTTTGGGATGTAATCCCAAGACATGAAGGGAAGTTTGCTATGACTTCCAAATGGAACTATCAGATCAAGCATGTTGCAGATGGCAGCATAGAGAAATATAAAAGTGATGAAATAGAAAATACACCAGATGGATTCAAGACAGCTTCCTTGAATGGTGTAGTTGAAGAAGAAGTGTATGTGGAGCAGCCACTTGGTTCTGAGACACATGATAGGAAATCATATATGTGCAGAACTTGTTATGGTGAAGATAGATTGATTGCCGACACGCAGCGGAAGCTTACTACCGAGTTCGAGATGAAGAACTTGGGGATGATGCACTATTTGTTTTTGGCATGGAGGTGTGGCAGAGTGCAGATAGAATCTTCCTTGGACAAGGGAAGTATGCAGTAGATATCCCAAAGAGGTTCGGGATGATGGATTGCAAAGCCATGGCCACACCTATGGCATCAAATTTGAAGCTTCTATGTGATGCTTCATCTGAGCCGATTGATGTCTCTATGTATCGCCAGATGATTGGGTCCTTGATGTACCTGACGAACACGAGACCAGACATTTGCTTTGCTGTGAACACATTGAGCCAGTTCCTGACGGATCCGAGGAGTGTTCACCTGGTTGCTGTAAAGCATATTCTAAGGTACCTGAAGGGTACAGTGGATTATGGGCTCAGGTATGAGGCGAATCAAAAGTTTAACCTGCAGGGTTATGTTGATTCAGATTGGGCTGGCAGTGCTGCAGATAGGAAGAGCACATCTGGGTGCTGCTTCAGTATGGGATCAGGTGTGATCTCTTGGTTTAGCAGGAAGCAGTCCTACGTAGCACTGAGTACAGCTGAGGCAGAGTATGTTGCAGCCTGTTCAGCTAGTTGTGAGGCAGTATGGCTACGGAAGTTACTGTCTGAGTTATTTGATCTCCTGTTGGATGCTACTGGTATCTTCTGTGATAACCAGAGTTGTGTGAAGCTGTCCGAGAACCCAGTGTTTCATGACAGGTCGAAACACATAGAGATCAAATATCACTATATCAGGGATATGGTGCAGAGAGGAGCTGTGAAGCTCCTATATGTTGTGACAGACGAGCAGATTACAGATGTGCTGACGAAGCCGCTAGCCAGAGTGAAGTTCGAGTACTTCAGAGAGAGGCTTGGCGTTCTTCAGATCGAGGACACTTCGAGGAAGAAGTGATGGACACATTTGCTGAAGCCATTCCAAGCATGTTGGAAGGAGGATCCTTCACATGGCTGTGGATGTAAGCGCTGGATGATGAGCACCAGGATGATGTTCTGGTTTCTGCTTGGATATGATCAGTTGGATCATTTATGTATGAACGCATCATGTTGGATGCTGTTGGATACATTGTGTGAATCATGTATCTTTGTATGATCAGGTAGATCATGGATGCTGTTGGATACATTGTGTGGATCATGTATCTTTGTATGATCAGGTAGATCATGGATGCTGTTGGATACATTGTGTGGATCATGTATCTTTGTATGATCAGGTAGATCATGGATGCTGATGGATACATTGTGTGGATCATGTATCTTTGTATGATCAGGTAGATCATGTATGTTGATGGGTACATTGTGTGGATCATGTACCTTTGTATGATCAGGTAGATCATGTATGATTGATGGATACATTGTGTGGATCATGTATCTATGTGTGCATCAGATGGATGCATTGTATGATCAGGATGATCGTGGATGATGAGCTTCTCCAGATGACATGCAGCAGGATGTTGCAGTGATGATGATGAGTATCAGATGATACTTTGTGGCCGTGGATCAGGTTGTGCAGGAAAGCATGTAATTTGTGCCCTGGGAGATTTGCAGATGGTCTTTCGAGGTTTTTCCTATGGCATGTAATTCGGTGCCCTGGGACATCTGGCAAATGCTCTTGTGAGGTTTTGCTTGGGAGGACATGTAATTTGTGCCCTGGGAGATCTGCAGATAGTCTTTCGAGGTTTTGCCTATGGCATGTAATTCGGTGCCCTGGGATATCTGGCAGATGCTCTTGCGAGGTTTTGTCCTATGGCATGTAATTTGCTCCTGGGAGATCTGGACAGGATGAAAAAGGCCTCAGATGCTTCAGCCAGGTTTTGCCATGACCACATGTAATTTGCTCCTGGGAGATCTGGACAGGATGAAAAAGGCCTCAGATGCTTCAGCCAGGTTTTGTGGTGGACCACATGTAATGTGCTCCTGGGAGATCCGACAGGTAGAGCTGTGTGCTCGTAACAGCCTGGGATGCTTCAGCCAGGTTTTGTGGTGAGATCACATGTAATGTGCTCCTGGGAGATCCGACAGGTAGAGCCGCGTGCTCGTAACAGCCTGGGATGCTTCAGCCAGGTTTTGTGATGGGTCACATGTAATGTGCTCCTGGGAGATCCTACAGGTAGAGCTGTGTGCTCGTAATAGCCTGGGATGCTGCAGCCAGGTTTTGTGACGCACGTAATAAGTCCTGAGGATTCCATAGTATGGCCAGTGATGATGAAGACCTGCAGGTGGTGGGCCTGCATCCAGTATGAAAAAGGACTGGCTCTGTAGAACTTCCTATGACGAGTAGATTTAGAGATTGATTGAGATAGCAGCAGCAGTGACGATGATGATGATGACTCGATGACGATTATCCAGTGACGATGATCTAGAGAAGATGACTTGTGCTAGAAGAACTGTGCTGAGAAATACCTTCCTAGTTAAGAGGGAGTGTTGATGTATATGTAACTTCGGAATGTATTTCACATATATGTATATTGTATTCCTATAGAGATGGTATTATTCCTCTATAAGGAAGTGTCGTCATTTATATTGTAAGTGTCGTAACTTATACTTGATGGGTTATTAGACCACCTTATTTGGGGTCGGCCCTGTATAAGTCATGTGGGTCAAAGGGTTATTAGACCACCCTATTGGGGGTCGGCCCACTCAGCATTATGTTATGTGGTTAAGTTCGAGCCTACATGAGTTAGGTAAAAAGGCAAGTCAAGTCAAGTATAAATAGAGTGCGGGAGGCACTCTATTGACACACTCACTTCTCACACATGCACTCAAGGAAGAGTGGCACACTTATGGAGGAGGAGGATCTGCTGCTAGGTTATGGCTATCTCTCTTGGTTGGTTGTATCATTGCTCTATCTATCTCTGAGGAAGTTATTGGGGTTTTTCACCTTTATGGTTTTCCCCAAGTAAATCTTTGTGTCTCTTGTGTGCTTGCATTATTGTCTCCATGATTGATATGCTGTACATGTTGTTCTCTCAGTTAAGATCCTAGATCAGATTGAATTAAATTCTGAAAATCTAACACAAAGTAGCGCTCAGGTCTTAAAAGTTAAAAAACTAACTTTGAAAAGATACAAAAAGACTGATTGAAGCAGAGAAAAACAAGCAAGGGGGTACCTACAGGATTTCTCAGCACATAAAAGGAGTTGAAATAGTTCTGGGAAGACAAACAAGAAAAGGTTTCCTAGAGAAAAAACACAACTATCCCCAGCGGAGTCGCCAGTCTGTTGGCAGGAAAAACTACCCTATAGTAAGGAAACTAATACTATAAACTGAAAGGGGATGACAGGTAAGCATATTAACTGTGTTACAGAGATATTCATGAAAGGAAATAGGTTATAGGCCTTGAGAACATACCTTTCGAATGACGTTCAATCCTAGCTCTTATTCGATCTTGCGCTCGATCCTCAAGTGCACTTCCCGTTCATTAAACCTGCAATACAAGTACCTTTCTCACCGTATCTTGGATAATATATAATGATGGAAAGAGACAAAGCAATTTAAACATTCAATACTAACCAAAACAAATCCAAACAAGTATATCACTTCAATAAACACTTAATTTGCGACAAGAAAGATGCTTCAACCTTTTATTGTCAAATGCAAATTGATGTTACAAAATATACCTGACTTTGTGACACTCCTGCAACTTGATCCTGGGGTCTTTCTCTTCTTTGGCTTGGATGTCTTCTAGCATAAACTTCTCCAATGCAAGCTTATCTTTAAAAGTCTCTTAATAACATTCATGTCTCTAACCCCTCTCTTTATTCTTACCTATATTTATAGGACAAGAGAAGCAGTTCAAGTCGAGAGATGGTAATGGAGGAAGTTGGGGAAGTTGGGAAACCAACTGCAACTAATCCTCTTCGTGAAATTAATTATTTTTTAATCATATTTTGAGATGTACACTACTATTGTTCAGTGAAGTAGCGTTCAGGGCGCTACTTTAGTGCTTGTAAACTAGTGCTCATAACTTTTTGAATGTTGAGCGCTACTCTGCGAAAGAGGAGTAGCACTCATAAGGCTTGAGCGCTACTATTACACACTGGAGTAGGGTACATGCGCTAGTCTATTGAAGTAGAGTAGCGCTCATATCTCAGAATAACATTTTTAGGGTTTTTCTAGTCTTGTCAGGAGGTGGAGTAAGTCAAAGTCTCATCTAGGGTCAACATGCTCCTCCATCCAAGTTGTCCTTTTGTGTGATCAATAGCTCAAGGTGATCACGGACGGAGAGGTGCAAGTTTGACCTCTAACAATGACTATGGATGAGTCTTTGTCTTCATGTCACTATGGTCTTGATCTGGGACTTGATTTGTACCTTCATGTTAGCGGATAACATTCTCCTCATACAACACCACAGTGCATTAGTACAATCATAATACAATCATAAGTGTCATAACCCTAATCAATGAATGTCTTCTATCATGCATTCATACTTTTACTAGGGTGATAAGACAAGTCTAAAATTAAACAAGATTGTTACTAAACTCAATAACATGAAGACAATCATATTATAAACTTAATCATGAACAGATTTCAAAACATACCTGTAAGTCATACCTATCAGATTGCTTGTAGTAGTTGTTGTTGTTGTTCCTTTTGTTCTTAGGAAAATATGAGGAAAAGTGTCCTCTCCTTGGTATGTGCTATGAGAGCTTGATTTTCATTCCCCATATTTTCTTCTCGAGCTATAATCCAAGCTTCTTCCTGTGAGCATTCTTCTCACGGCCTGTTGAAAGAGATAAGTTTCTTCCTAGCACAAATTCCTTGGATGAAGGAATCCCATGACCTAGGTGTTATAGGTCAAATCTGCACTTCTCCGTCCATGATCACCTTGAGCTGTCGATCACACAAAAGGACAACTTGGATTGAAGAGCATGATGACCTTAGATGACACCTTGGCCTGATTCACCTCCTTGCAAGCTAGCAAAACCCTAAAAAATAGCATATTTTAGCATGGACGCTTTTCCTCTCAAGCAAACTAGCTCATGTGCTCTACTCCAGTGTATAATAGTAGCACACACCTACTCATGGGTGCTACTCCTCTTCAGTAGAATAGTGCACATCATCTAAAAAGTGGTGACGGCTTGTTTTAAAACACTATAGCTGCGCCCTGGGCGCCACTCCACTGTGAAATAGTAGCGCACACCTTAAAATATGATCAAAAAAAATTAATTTGAAGAATGGGGATTAGTTGCAGTTGGTTTCCCAACTTCCCTAACTTCCCCTGCAACCACCTCTCGATCTGAATTGCCTACATTGTCCTATAAATACAGGGAGGATTAAAGAGAGGGGTTAGACATAGAGACATTTTAGACATGAGAGCCATTGAGAGACTCTTCTATATGAGAAGCTTGTATTGAAGGAGGTTATGCTGGAGGAATTCTGAAGTCAGAGAGGAGCAGGAGCCTAGGATCAGGTTGCATGACCATGCTGCAAAGTGAGGTATACTTTGTATCATTCATATGTTTTTGACAATAAAAGGTTGAAGCATCTTTCTTGTCCCAAATCAAGTGCTTATTAGACTATGTATTTGTTTGGATCAATGTTGGTTAATGCTTGATGTTTGAATTACTTGTCAATTCCATCATTATTATATTGGCCAAGATATGCTGAGAAAGGTCTTTGTGTTGCAGGTTTATTGAACGGGAGATTGGATCGAGGATCGAGCGCAAGATTGTACAAGAGCTAGGGTCAAACTTCGTTCACAAGGTATGTCCTCAAGACCTATAATCTGATTCCATTCATAAACATCTCTGTAATGCAATTAGTATGCTTACCTGTCACCCCCTTAAGTTGATAATGTCCATTTCCTCATTATAGGGTAGTATTTCCCACCAACAGATTGGCGACTCCACTGGGAAAGTTGTCTTTTCTGCT
Source organism: Larix kaempferi (assembly GCA_027924585.1). NCBI lineage: Eukaryota > Viridiplantae > Streptophyta > Pinopsida > Pinales > Pinaceae > Larix > Larix kaempferi. The sequence continues at coordinate 1,710,788 of BSBM01000837.1, read as the reverse complement.
CTAGGAAACCCTTCTTGATTGTCTTTCCAGTACCTCTAATCCCATTCAATCTTCTGAGAAGCCTTGTAGGTAGTCCCTACTTGCTTCCCTTTGCTTGACTCAGTCCTGTTACACCTCTGCAAAGTTATTTTTTAACTCTTTAAGACCTGTGCGCTACCCTGCTATACATACAGTAGCGCCCATGTGCTAGTCTGTCTCTATACAGTAGCGTCCACCTCTCCAGATGTGCTAGTTTCCCTACTGCATAGTAGGGCACATTCTTGTAGCCTTCTGTTGGTTGTTTGGTTGAGTTTTCTGCCTTTTGGGTAGGTTTCTGACTTTGTTTTGGGCCTTCTTGACTAGTCTTTGAGGTCTGTAACTCTTCTTTGAGTCTCAGTACCCTTCTTTGAGTCCTTTTGGTCATCTTTAGGTCACTTGTTTACTTTTGAAGTGTTTGGTTCATTTTTTACTCTTCTTTAAGACTAGGCTTTGTTCCTTAGTGAACACAGTCGCTTACCTATACCCTGATAGTGTGTTGCTGACCTACAAACCTGTATGCTTCACATTTTATGTTTGTTGTAAAACTTGGTTGCTCTTTAGCTATCTCATCCTTTGTTTTAGGGTTTGATCCATTCTTGGAGCCTTTGGGGTGTCTTCCAAAACTTTTTGAGTCCCAACATTTCTTGACTTCATTGTCTTTTCCAGTATCAAGTGAGTTTGGAGTGCTTTAGTTTGCTTCATTTTTCAGCCTTTGTGTCAGTACGGTGGTGGTTAGTTCGCTTGCCTACCTAGTCCTTGGCTTAGTGGTCTCATTAGGGTTTGATGCTTTGGGACATTCCTCTTGAGTTTGATTTCCAGCTTTGAGCATCTTTCCTCTTTGTTTTCTTCCCGCTTTGCTTCCAAGTGTGAGAGCTTTTTCCTTTGAAAAAACTTGTAGGACAAGTCTTTGTCGAACCATTGTTTTGACAGCTATGAGCTTAGGAGCCATTTTTCCATACTTACACATCTTGTATAAGTCTTATTTGCTTCCTACTTTAAAGTTCTTTTTCGTTCATAATAACAAGAAAAAGCAAAAAATTTGGTAGCTTAAGAAAAGGTAGGCTTATATCTTTTGCAAAATAGCATAGTTTATTTTGTTCAGAATTTCAAAAGAACACAAAAAAGAAATTTTCCTTAGATTTGCTCAGTTTTTAATTTGGAAAGAACATTAAATGAAAAAATAAAAAATTTTGTTGTTGAAAGTTATAATTTATGCACTTTGTTTTTCTGTTGCAACCACGCTACACAACGCACTACCTCTTGAGTAAAAAAGTAACCCTAAAAATATTTAATAAAATTAAATAGCAACCATTTTCTTTTTTAGGGATACACAACACCAACTAGTCTTGGTTAGGATCTTGGGTTTAAATCACCTTAAACCATCCAAGATCACACATTACACAAAAATCGTAGTTCGACTATCACAAGTAAACCCACCTCATTTAAAGCTTTCCTGGGATCTATGCAGTAGGTCTTGTGAGATTAGATTGTTGGGAATACTCCTCCTACTTTCTGTTTCGAGCATATACCAGGATTGGATTGCGTTTGGGGACTCTTTTGAGTTTCGGGCTCAGTTACCCTACCCACGCCTTCTTATTCGACCAAAGACTGTTCCCCTAGGAGTTTTCGGTGTGGTGGTATCCTTAGTATCGGACCATAGGTTCATACACAGGTGACAACGGAGGGTATATCTATTGTACCTAGGATAGATGTGGGAGGAAATCCCTTGCAGGTCTTTGGGAGGGAGGTTGGGTGATTCCAGCGCTTGCACCCTTAGTCATTGTATTGTGGACCCCGGGTAACTCTTCTTCATCCTTCGTTGATCTGTTCTGGGCCTTCATCATCCCAGACTCTTCTCCGGAAGGTATCTTGTTTGCTTGGTTTGCATATTTAGGACCTTTTTAGTTGGCGTGCTGTTTTCCCTCTAGTCTTAGTGGCCATTAGGTTTTTCTAGTTTTATTTTTATTATAATCGTGGAAGACCAAGAAATTCGTAGGTCGAGAAGGTTGCAAAACGTTCCCCTGCTTAGAGTGGAACCACTACCGCCAGCTAGACGACATAGGGTGGACTCCAGTGTTCCTTTGGAAACCACTGGTGAAATAGAACTTCCTGAGGAACTACAACTTACAACAGAAAGTCTTGAAATAGAAATTCCTAAGGAACTACAACCTGCAACAGAAAGACCTGAAATAGAAGTTCCTGAGGAACCACAACTGGGGACTCCAAATCAGCAAGCTTTCAATACAGTTGAGATTGAAGATCTCACTTCTGGTGAGTTCAGTACTCCGTTTAATCCTCCTTTGACTAATCTTAACATTTCGATTCTATTACCCGTTGGTTTCCAGCAGCCTGATTACAGTGCATATCATTTCACACCTGGGAATTTTATGATTAATATAGGAGGCGAACAGGGAGTCCCACAGACTCCCACTATAGGTATGAACACAAATACTGTGAATCCTCCTCCTACTGCTACTCTGAGTTCGGCACAGACAACCTCTGTGTCAACTCCGTTCTTCAGCTTAATGCTGGCACGTTAGGCATGTCGAGTTCAACAACTATAGCATCTGCCTCTACACCCATTTTTGGACCTAGCAGTACAATGAATCTTGTTCCACCGCCTATGACTCAACCATTGTATCACATACCCAGCACTTGGATTTCCACACCCGTTGTAGGGCCAAATGCTTCTGCAACTATGCCTGTCATGAGTACTATGACTGCACCGTCCACGTCAGCTACTACTGGTTTTAATACCTTTGCAGGTCCCAACTTGAATCAAGTTAATATACCTGCAGGTTAATGTCCCTTTCTCTTTATTCTCAGGAGGAGGGGGTAACATTTTTAACCAGCAATATTGCGGGGCTAACACCCAACCACAGTGGAAGAACCCATAGAGCACTAACCCACTTTCATATGGGTGGGGGAATTTCAATAATACTTTCGCGCAACAACAGATGATAGGGGGCAACCCCTACCAACATATGGCTGGGGGAAACCCCTACCAGCAGATGGCTGGGGGCAACCCCTACCAGCAGATGGCCGGGGGCAACCCCTACCAGCAGTTCACGGGTCAGACTATGGGTGGTTCCCCCTTTATGACCCCATCTTATCAAATGTCGTCTTGCAGACCTCGTAAACTGTTTCTGGCAACTCTAAACTTGCCATACCTTTCCAAGTTGACAAACGATCCGGTGTATCACAATGCCACATGGCCACCAGTTCCTACCAAGTTACCTTCGGACAGTCCAAAATTTGAAGGAAAAACTGGCGAAGACCCTCGTGACCATGTCACTACTTTTCGTTTATGGTGTTCCTCGAACTCATTAAATGAAGATTCCATTAGGTTGAGACTATTCCAAAGGACCTTAACCGGTGCTGCAACCAAATGGTACATTGAGTTACTTGCAGCCACATTCTTTAACTTTCGGGATCTCGCGACTATTTTTTTGAACCACTTCCAACTTCCTGTTCGATATGATGCCGGAACAGATCTTTTGTCTACATTTAGAAAAAATAAGGCCACTCACTTATCTGATCACATTCAGGAGTGGCAGAGACGGAAGAGGAAAAGTGTCCTCTCCTTGGTATGTGCTATGAGAGCTTGATTTTCATTCCCCATCTTTTCTTCTCGAGCTATAATCTGAGCTTCTTCCTGTGAGCATTCTTCTCACGGCCTATTCAAAGAGATAAGTTTCTTCCTAGCACAAATTCCTTGGATGAAGGAATTCCATTACCTAGGAAAGGCATTAAGAGTGGTCATTACCACTTCTCCATTCTTTACAGCTTCAAGTTGTTCTTTTATCTGGGAGACCCTTGAAGAGTAAGACTACATGGTCTTCACATTCTGGATCTGGATGTTCTTTAGTTAATTCCTCAATGTCATATTCTGATTTATGTTCTTCCCTTCAAATAGCTTGGTCAAGGAATCAAACATCTCCTTAGGTGTCCTTAGGGAAGACACATGGGGTATGAGATAGTCCTTAATAGAATCAACAATGATTCTCTTGGCTTTGACCAAGTTCTTCTTTTGTGAAGCCTTAGTCTCATCTCCCTCTGGGATAGGAACCCCTTCACTTATGTAGGTGTCCAACTCACTCTCTTCTAGAATTAACCCAATCCTATACTTCCATGCTCAGAAGTTATCAACCCCTTCAAGCTTATCCTCAAGCTTGGTGTGGTGAGATATCTTAAAGAGTACTTCAAATGAAATAGAAAATATTTAGGTCTTACCACTTGAATTGCGGAAATCTGGATCTGGACCTGGATTAGGGTTTGTTAGAGAAACCCTAAAAATTCAAACTTTGAATTTCAAACTTCTAAAAGGATAGAAAGATGCGCCTTGATGAGCTGATCAAGCTAGTATACTTAGAATTTGAAAACTGCAAAGTTTCACCCCTCAAATTTGCTTTTCAAACTTTTGGATTCACTAGGAGGACACTGAATTAGGGTTTGATTTTCTCGGAGCTTCACCCATCCAAAATGTTCGATCCAAATCTCTAAACTTTGATTTTTTCAAGGTTCTTCTAGCCATGGTCTCAGATTTTAGAAATTCCAACTTTTGTAGAAACCCTAATTTTTAGGTCAAAATCTGAAAATGCTCAGAATTGAATTATGTTTCGACAGAAAGATGTGCCTTGATGAGGAGTGTCATTCTAGCCTCCTTCCTTTCAAGATCTGTGGAGAGAAACCCAAAAAACAAGAATCCCTAGCTTTCGCAACTGCACAATGTCTTCTTCTCAGGTTAGCTCCGATACCATGTTAATTTTTGAGCATTAATTCAATATACTCTAGGATCTTTACTGCGAGAATAAAATGTATAGCATATCGAGCATATCAATCACAACAAGCAATCACATGAGACAATAGACACACAGAGTTTCACTGGGGAGAACCATAAAGGTGAAAAACCCCATAACTTCTTCAAAGATAGAAAGAGCAATGATACAACCCAAGTACAAGAGATAGTCCTCTTGGCAACTATTCCTCCTTCCTCACTTGTGTGCCACTTTCCGATGAGTGTAGAAGTGAATAATGAGATGAGCAAATAGAGTACCTCCCACACTCTATTTATACATGACCTGACCTTCCTAATAAACTAGCAGGGCCGACTTGTCTAACTCAGTCTAATAACCCATGGTAATACTAATCAGGGCCGACCCCACACTTGGTGGTCTAATAACCCATCACATGCAAGTTGCGACACTTGTGACACTTGTCAATACAAATGACGATACTTCTGTATAGAGGAATAATAACATCTCTATAGGAGTACAATATACATAGGTGAAATACATTCCGAAGTTACAATTACATCAACACTTAGTGGACACACATATCCCCCTCATTTTAGTTGCATCCACAGCCAGCCCCTTGGTATTTTATTTGCAATATGATTATTTACATGCTTTTACAATTTCCCCATGTATTACTAGCGCATGGATAGCACAATATAAAATACCATCCCTTTAAGGCTGAGCATTCACTAGTGGGTTCTTGGCCTTGAGCTCCATGATAGGAATCATACATCACATATGTACAATATTTACATATCGATTTTATACATTCTAAAGGCTAGAATGGGGGTATTACAGTTTTGATTTTTTTGGGCATTTTGATTTCATTGAGGGTTTTGATTGGTTCCAAGATTTGTGTTTTCTTGTGTTTCACCAAACTCCATGTTAACATTTTTTTCATTCATTGTATAGGTTTAGACTCTGCAATTGAAAAAAATTATATTATTTTACTAATTTCGTAATTATTAAAAATTTAATAAACAATAAAAAACCAATAAAATGACAAAAAAAATTGATCTTACCTATCCAATGCAATTTATGATCACTCGGTAGATGGATTGATGGAGTTCTTGAGTGTAATAGGTGAGTGAGGTCGTCTCTTCCTCCGCGTACACCTCGAGTGAGTGAAGCTTGGCTGATTGGAAGTGAAATAGAACGCGTTATGCCCCTCTTTTTTTATTTGGCTTAACAGGAGCATGTGTGCACTTTTGGGCGCATACACGCTAAAAACGTGCATGTGCCTCGATTCGGTATTGACCCTAATGGCGTGCGCGCACTTCCTTTGTTAGGATATGCCTATACTCCATCCTAGTCCTATCAGCATTTTCATTATTTGCATTTTCAGTCATGCATGCACTTTTAGGGTTTGCATGCATTATGTAGGGTTTGCATGCATTCCAGTCATCAGTCCCAGCACCTAGCCCTCAGTTATCCAGGCCCCGGAGCTTCCTTCTACTCATTTTCATGCCTCCTAGAGCTTAGTGTGCCCTCCTTTCACCTACTGCATGAGAAAGGCACCCTTCCTTACCTACCATTCACTTATCTTCAGTTCTCTCCTTGATTTTAGGCTTGACTAACTCTCAACTGACTATATCACTCCGATGGACCTCCAGTGAGACTTGACTGCCCATTCTGACTTCAGTTAGCTCCTCATGTGCCCTCCACTAAGCCTCCTTCATTCAGTTAGTTCCAGTTACACTCAGTTACACATACCACACTCAGTTAGACTTAGTTTGACTGATGGTTGACAGTTACTTGAGCATTGATGATGAGATAGACTACTAGTTGTGCTCCGATGACATTCTAGTGATCTTTTGATCACTCCATGAAGGCTAATTTGAATTGCCACCTTAGGCATTTGAATCCTCATGCATTGTACTATTTATTTTCCCATATTGTGATTAATTAATTAGTGTGTGTGAAGTATTTTTGCTTCTATCCGAGTTCTACTGTATTATCATTATGTTGCTCATTATACTGCATTGACCACTCTTCTTCTATTTTCTTGCTTAATCAATTACTTTCTTGTGAGGTATACAACATCTCTTAGATCTGCTGTGAGAATTTTCACATGGTATCAGAGCATGTTGAGAGTATTGTTTATCTCCATTCCTGAGAGTTTTTGCAGGTTATTATCTAGATTTCGAGTGCAGCAGTTTCTGCTTTTTTGCAACAGTAGCAGTTGCAGATATTCTCTATTGTTTTTGCAGGTCTTCTATAGCTTCAATGTTTTCAGAAGAAATCTATTCTCTTTCTCCATTCAACCATGATCCTCATTTTCTATTCAACTATGATGAATGGAAACCACTGATGATAGCACATTTGAAGAAAAATGGTCTCTTTGATCATTGTTTTGAAAGAGAGTTCGAATCCTATGATGAAGAGAGTGATTGGTTAGATAAAGGTGAAACAGCTTGTGCAGTCATGATGTATGCTATGCTTCAATGCATGTTATATGACCTCCCTGATATTTTATCACCAAAAGAGCTATGGGCTCACCTGGATGTAATATTTGGTAGACAGAAAGAAGGGATTGGTACAAACCCTTTCGAGAACAAGCAAAGTGATGCATTCGCCCTCCTTGATGATCTCATTGATCATGAACCAGTATCAAACACATCTCATATTGAAGTTGTCCACAAAGAAGAAGAACTTGCAAATTCTACACTCATGCTCCAAATTTCTTCTCTTTTTGTGCCAGCTCACACTCTAGATATTATAGAAGGTCCTAAATCCTCTCTTGCACCAGAGTCTGTTGGTTTGCATCATGATCACATGATTATTTCGGAGGTAAAATCAGCTATTGGAGGTAATGCATTCGCTATCCTCAAGCAATCAGCTCTTATTTACTACTATATGATGATTATTCCATGCTTTCAGAAGGTTATTGAAGAATATGGCCATTGTTACTCGCTTGGGATAATTTCTCATGCATCTACTGGTTTTGATCTCACCTCTCATGGTTCAAAGGAGATCTCAAGAAACCATGATTCAAGTCTTGGATCTAATTTGGATTCTAAGCAAATACTACTTGGGATAATTTCTCATGCATATGATAGTTTTGATCTCACCCCTGCTGGTTCAAAGGAGATCTCAAGAAACTATTCATCAAGTCTTAAATCTGATTTGGATTTCAAGCAATCATTATTATTTGATGGTTATTTTTGGCATAATCTCACCCATGATGGTTTGAAGGAGAAGACAAAAGATTATTTGATGGTTCTTTTTGGCATAATCTCACCCATGATGGTTCATGTTTTTTATCCTACCTTAGCTGATTCGAATCACAGGTTCAAGGATCATCCTCATACTTTTGGATTTGTTCTCATCACATTCGATCTTAAGAGCAAGTACAAGCTCATGCTTTCTGAGCATGATCCACTTCTTCCCAAGAAGAAGATACCTCCAGACATATGACCAATCATCACACCTGCTTGAGTTTGGAGGATTTATTTGTGTGTGCCTTACAGTCTATTTTGAGGGGGGGTATTTTTCCCATGAGGTTTTCCCCATTTCCTCGATTTATTGACTGTTATTATTCATTGTAGTGGGTGACCTTTGGTATTAGTTACCAGGTCCCAGGATGGATTAAGGGGGGGTGTTAGGATATTCCTATACTCCATCCTAGTCCTAGTAGCATTTTCATTATTTGCATTTTCAGTCATGCATGCACTTTTAGGGTTTGCATGCATTCCAGTCATCAGTCCCAACACCTAGCCCTCAATTAGCCAGCCCCTGTAGCTTCCTTCCACTTAGTTTTAGCCCTCCTAGATCTTAGTGCGCCCTCCTTTCACCTACTGCATGAGAAAGGCGCCCTTTCTTACCTACCATTCATTTATCTTCAGTTCTCTTCTTGATTTTAGGCTTGACTGACTCTCAACTGACTGTATCACTCCAATGGACCTCCAGTGAGACTTGACTACCCATTCTGACTTCAATTAGCTCCTCATGCACCCTCCACTAAGCCTCCTTCATTCAGTTAGTTCCAGTTACACTCAGTTACACCTACCACACCCAGTTTGACTCAGTTTGATTGATGGTTGACAGTTACTTGAGCATTGATGACTCCACTGATGATGAGATAGACTACTAGTTGTGCTTCGATGACACTCCATTGATCTTTTGATCACTCCATGAAGGCTAATTCGAATTTCCACCTTAGGCATTCGAATCCTCATGCATTGTACTATTTATTTGTCCATACTGTGATTAATTAATTAGTGTGTGAAGTATTTTTGCTTCTATCCGAGTTCTACTGTATTATTATTCTGTTTCTCATTATACTGCATTGACCACTCTTCTTCTATTTTCTTGCTTAATCAATTACTTTCTTGTGACGTATACATCATCTCTTAGATCTGTTGTGAGGATTTTCATATCCGTAGGTGCGTGTGTGTCTTTGTTTTTTCTCCGCTAGCGCAGCCCCATTGCAATTTATTTGGGGAGCAACTTTGTGCGCCCGACCATAATATAATTTCACATCCACTGATGTTGAGAAAAAGACATCCATGGCCTGAACACAAGTAAAAAACAAAAAATCAGGTCACTAAAGATCAAGATATAGTGAATGCTGATTAGGGTCTATATCAGTCTCTCTATAAAATCATTAAATTAGGGCCACTACACGAAAGCATATGAATTGAGAAAAGTTTCTGATAAAAATGTATTGAACTCTTAGAGCATGTTGTCCATTTTTTGTCAAAGTTAACATCAACTGATCAACTATGAGCTACACATTTTAGTTCTCTACTATAATAGTTGTTGTCGTAATATAAGAAATTTGATTTATACTTTACTGCTCTTGCTATTTTACTTTATTTTAACACAAATCCATCTATAGCTCTGATGAGCAGTGTAAGAGCACATATCTCAAAGTTTCAATATTTGATATGTCAACGATGTGTAGGAATTCACTACCTGTATCCTCAAACTTTGCAAACTGAACATGCATATCAAACCCAACTTTAAATGGCTATGTATTAGTGTCCATATTCAAGCACTATTACACGACTTTCCAAAATTTGATGTATCACCCCACCCCCACTGGGGCTCGAACTATTTTATTTAAATTTAAAATCTAAAATATAAGTTAGTGCAAAAAATACCATGAATTTAATTTAAAATAACTTCTAGGTTGAATTTGCATCGACATACCATGGGGAAAATGTATTAAAACCTAAAATAATCCTTATGTAGTGCAAAACTGACCACTGGTAAAATGTATTAAGACCTAAAAGAAGCCTTATGTAGTGCAAAACTCAAAACTGCAATGTTGCCATCATTGAAAGAAAGGCCATTATACAACACACATGAAACAAAATAATACAATCATGGTAATCCACCATTATATTTAGGGTTATATATGGAATCAATCTAATAATCATCTGTTGGAAAATGCTACACACTATCTAGTACACCAAAACCAACCGCGGAAAACCCTTTGGAAGGTCACATATTACAATCTCGTACTCAATTTTCCTTGAATTTGGGGATCCTACGTACAAGCAAGGAACGGGTTATTTTTAAACAGGAACCAAATTGACAATAACTGGGTTTATCTGAACATGTGCAGAGTAGTATTGAGGGGAGTTCATCTCAAATAAAGCATAATAATATCTATAAAACCAGCTAGGAATCTAGACAATATGTAGAAGTCTTTCCAAAATGGCAAAAATTAAGAGATAAAAACCTCTGAAATATGCAAACGAAATTTTCTTACTTGGAAACTATCATTTCACGCATTGAATCCTTAGATGTTATAGGAGAAGAGCTCATACCTTACTAATCTTGAATGCTTCCATGGGAAGGCAGGGGGGTGTTGCTCTTACTTCCAGCAACACACACGAGTTTCCAGACACAGAAATTTCACCTGCAAGACTGTTGCAGTTGTGTTGCAGTTGACTGTTTCGACTAGCAGTCATCTACAAGACTGTTGCAGCTGACTGTTACAGCTACGTTATGATGACCCCTGCATTCATAAACTTGTATACTAACAATTAAATATAATTAACTCTCAAAACAACATTAATCTCTTAATCTGCTACAACAAACTAATCTTCAAAATAATTTTGAGTTTACAAACTCATAAAATAGAGCATAACAGAAACACACAGGAAAAATTCTGGGTTTAACATAAACTTCATTCGCTCTATATATCAATCACGATTACAATGGTAAGTATTTATAGTGCTTCAGGTTAATCATACATTAAATGCAATTAACCCTTCGATACAAAATCATCACTGCAAAAACTAAATGCTCTGTTACAGGCTGACATAATGAAAAACTGTGTTGGCCCTTCAGAATTTGATATGCTACAACAGATGTCGCTTCAACCTTAATGTTTAATTCGGTTTGATGGTGGAGGACTCTTTGAGGAATTGAACAGTAAAAAATCTGATTTGGTTTTTAATTTCTGGCTTTTCAAAAGTATGAGCGGTGTTGCCTTTTTTATATTTCGGAAGCCATCCACATAGTGGTGGAGTAATTAACCTGTTTTTGAAATTATCCCCCTTAATTACTACATTCAAAAACAAAACTTTGAAATACTAGATTTCTGTTACAACTTACAAACCCCAATGTTTTTCCTATGAAACTCAAACAACTCTTTCCCAGAGGTTTTGTAAATAGATTTGCAAACTGATTTTCTGATCTGCAAAATTCCATACTGATTTCATTATTGTTTATCAATTCTCGAATGAAATGACACCTTGTATCAATATGCTTACCCCTTTTATGAAAGACGTGATTTCTTAAAAGTGCAATGGTTGATTTATTGTCACAAAAAATCTAAGTTGGTTCATCTTGTTCATGCTGCAACTCAAAAAGAGTTCTTCTCATCCACACAGTTTGACATGCAGTTGTTGTTGCTACAACATACACTGCCTCAGCAGAGGATAGTGTCACTATGGGTTGCTTCTTTGAAGCCCATGCTACTGATCCCGATCCAAAACTGAATACATATCCATATGTACTCTTTCTATGATCTGTAGAACCTGCAAAATAACTGTCAGTATATCCAATCAACTTAAAATTTGAATTTGATGTATATTGGACACCAAAATTTGTTGTTCCATCAATATATCTCATAATCCTGTTTCCAGCTTTCCAATGGGTATTCTTTGGGGACTCCATAAATCTTGAAATCATACTTACTACAAACACTATATCAGGTCTTGTTGTATTCAAGTACATGAGACTTCCTACCAGTTTCTTATACAACATTGGATCAACTCTTGACCCATCATCCTCCTTACTGAGTTTTGTACCAATTGCAATTGGTGTTACAGTTGGCTTACAATTCATCATTTTGAATCTTTTCAGTACATCATTTGCATACTTAGCTTGATTTATAAAAATACCATCCTCAGACTGAGTTACTTCAATACCAATAAAATATTTCATCATTCCTAAATCATTCATCTCAAATTCTGTTTTCATGGCTTTCTTAAACTCATCTACTGAAAGATCTCCAGTGAATATCAAATCATCAACATATAAGCAAACAATCAGTATTTTACCTTTGTATACAAGGTTGGCTCACTTGGACTTCTGTTGAATCCTTCACTATTCAAATATTCATCAATCCTGATGTACCAAACTCTAGGTGCCTGCTTCAATCCATACAATGCTTTCTTTAATATGTAAACTTTGTCATCCTATCCATCAATTTCATATCCAGGAGGTTGTCTTACATAAACCTCTTCTTCTAAACATCCATTAAAAAACACAGACATTACATCCATTTAATATACATACCATTTATTATGAGCAACAATAGCTAATACCATCCTTACCGTATCAAGTTTGGCTGCAGGTGCAAGCGTCTCTTTATAATCAATACCAGGTTGTTGACTAAACCCCTGAGCTACAAGTCTTGCTTTGTATTTTTCAACTTCACCATCAACATTTAACTTAGTCTTATAAATCCATTTGACACCAATACAATTTTTATTATCAGGCAAATCTACAAGATCCCAAGTATTATTTATTTCTATGGCATCAATTTATTCATCCATTGCTTTTATCCAAACATCATTTTTAACTGCTTCATCAAAACTTACAGGATCACATGCTATCAATGCAAAATTTGAAACTTGATCTACTTCTTCATTTTCCTCATACAATTCTCTTAAACTTCTAGTCTTCTGACATCTAACTATGTTTCTTAATGAAGCTAATGTAGGATTTGATTCATTACTTACCTCTGATCTTGTTCCTTGCCGTCCATCAACACTTGATGGTTCACCATGTTCTTGAGTTCTGGGTGTTCTGGCAAGTGTTCTTACTGTTGGTGTAGGTTTTTGTGGAGTTAACTGTCCTCCATGTATTCCCTGCTCATCTTCTTCATCTTCTGCGTGAGATGTAACAACGTCCTCTGTAACCAACTTATCTATGCTGCCATTCCATGTTTCTTCTTCCTTAAACATCATATCTCTACTGATGACATACTTCTTGGTGATTGGATTATAGAGTCTATATGCTTTAGATTCTTCACGATATCCAACAAAAATACATTTCTGACTTCTGTCATCTAACTTTCTCCTCATCTCTTCAGGTACATGTGCATAAGCTACACAACCAAAAATTCTTAAATGAGATATGCTGCTACACTTACCATTCCATGCTTGCTGTGGAACTCGATCCTTCACGCTCTTAGTTGAGCTTCTGTTCAGAATGTATAGTACACAGGTAACAATGTCTCCCCAATATTCATCTGAAAGATGCTTCTCCTTCATCATACTTCGAGCCATGTTCATAATGGTTCGATTCTTTCTTTCTGCTACTCTGTTTTGCTGTGGAGTGTAGCGAGCAATAAAATGTCTTTTAATTCCATGATATTTACAAAATTTCACAAACTCATTCAACATATACTCACCTCCTCTATCCGATCTCAAGAATTTAATACATATGTCACTCTCCTTTTCATCCATAACTTTAAAACTTTAAAACACATCAAAATCTTGATATTTCTGTTTCAGCAAATACACCCAAGTTTTTCGACTAAAATCATCAATGAAAGTCATAAAAGAGGGTGTTTAACAGTCAAAGAGGGTGTTTGCATTGGTCCACACAAATCTATGTGTACCAGCTCCAATGGTGCTTTTCCTCTATATGAGACTCCAGACACGAATCTCTCTCTATGATGCTTTCCCAATATGCAACTCTCACATGAGCTTGCTGGATGCTGAATACAGGGAAACCCTTTTACCATCGGCTTCTTCTGTAGCAAATTTAAGCCACCAAAATGTAAATTGCCATACCTTAAATTCCATAACCATGATTGATCTAAACTCTTAGTTTTATAAGCATTCAAAGAGTTAGTCAAATCATTCCTCATAATCAATGGAAACATTCTGTTATTTGTCATTTCTACTCTGGCTATCAACTGCTTACTTGGATATTTGTCATAAATAGTACATACCTTGTTCTTAAAGAACACTCTATACTTCTTCTCCAACAATTGTCCTGCACTCAATAAATTACACGTTAAACCAGGAACATAATAAACATCATGAATTATTCTTCTTTTACCATTCTTGGCCTATAGAACAATCACACCTTTACGATTAAATTTTACCTTACTATCATTACCTAACTTCACTTCAGACTGAATGCTTGTATCTAGATTTAGAAATAACTCCTTATTTCCAGTCATGTGATTGCTGCATGCACTGTCCAAGAACCATATATCTTTTGAACTTTACTGGGTGGCATTACATGTCAAAAACATAGGTTTCTCTTCATTTGCAGCCTCCTATGTAATGTGTGTAGACAACTTACTAGAATCTGCTTGCTTCTTCCAACACTTGTTAGCAAAATGTCCAAATTTCTTGCAATAGAAACATTGAACTTTACATCTATCATACCTTTTATTTATTGGCTGCCATGTTCTGCTGCTACTCCCCCTTATGCTAGGAGTATTCTAGTGTAACTTCTCTTCAGATTCTGAATCATTTCTGCTGTCACTATGATCAATAGTTCGACCTCCTCTTCCTCTGCTACTAGACCCATCTTTTCCTCTGCCTCTAGTAACATGTTACTGAGATTTAAAAACAGTTTCTAATGGAGTGTCATCATCCCTGTTCATTCTTGATTCATGAGCAATCAAAGAACTAGTCAGCTCATCAATGTGCATTTGATTGAGATCTTTAAACTCTTCAATGGGAACAACCACTGCTTCAAACTTCTTTGGAAAACATCTCAGCAATTTCTCAATCACACGCTGATCTGAGAGGTCTTCACCATACTGTCTCAGCTAGTTTACAATATTCATAACTTGAGTCATAAAATTGTCAATAGTCTCAATGTACTTCATCTTCAAATTCTCAAAGTCCTTTCTCAAGTTCTTTAACTTAACATTTTTCACCTCGGTCAAACCTTGATAGCAAGTTTCAAGAGTGTCCCAAGCTTTCTTCGAAAACTCAACACTTAATACCTTCGGAAATATGGATTCACTTAGGCTTTGTTGAATAAGGCCAAGAACTTTGTTGTCCTTTTTCCTATTCTCCTTCAACAAAACATGCTTAGCATTTGATAGAGCTGTTATCACATATATAGTAGCCGGGCTACCATACATTATTTTTCTCATTTCAGTAGACTATTCAGCCAGTTCCCTTGCATTTGAGATGCCGAGATGAGCATTTATATTGGATCACTATCAGATTGTGGACAGCAGTTATATTCCCCATGCCATGACTGAGTTTCAGGACACTCAGAGAGATGCCCGATATAGCCATTATGCCATTGGTACAGAGCAGACAGTAGTGCCCAGAGTTACAGCAGCAGTCTCAGAGGACAGATGATGGTACAGGTTGATGAGCTTTCAGGTATATGACTCAGCAGGTATATCATGGTATTATGGTTAGATTGCTTTTATACTTATTCTTATAGCATGTCTTAGCACTTAGTGTCATGATCTGGCGATCATATAGATATTTGGACCTGGTTGACCTATTATATATATATTACTGTCCCTACTCAGATTTAGAAGTTCACTATTCATACTCATTGGTACATACCCTCCTTAGGGAGAATAGAGGTGATCATTCAACCATACCATGGCTTGCTAGTGTTGGCTTCATCTTTTCATTGTCTTCATCCATCCATGGCCTACCTTTTAGATTATCACCCTGACTTACTACTTGACTAGTGGCATGGAGGACCTTTCCCCACTGTAGCCTCTGTATTGGATGAGCTTCCCTGTTTATTGTGTCTCGGCTCTGAGTTGGTGACAAAACTTACCTATGGTGAGTTGGAGTTCCTTGAGAATTCCCCCTAGTCACTAAAGTTGTGTTGGCTAAACCCGAAACTTTTAGTGCTGCCATGAATACAAAACCTGAAAAATGAAATGCCATATCTTGTATGTGAAAGAAATGCCAATTGAAAATGGCCATGAAAAATAAAATGTTATATCTTTTGGAAAAATAAATACCTAGGTAAACAAGTTGTCCATGACACACCTAGAAGTGCTCAGGTAAACAAGTGCCTTAAAAACACACCTGCAGCAGAAAGCCTAAATAAATGTAAATCTATGCAATGTGTTTGTAAACACACATAGATCAAGGCTATGGAAACCTCAGGCCCAAAAAGCAATGGAACTTAAATGTTATATCTAAACAATTGCTGGCCTTGTTTGTATTATGGATTGTGCGCATCTGTGAAGGTGAATAAACCCTCTTTAAACAACTCATCCATTTGTGAGACACCGCCATTCCCTGTGTTATTGCTCATTCAGTATATACTATGGTGTGTATTCCCTTTCCCTTGCCAAAGTGTCACAAAGTCAAGTCAGTCAAGTCATCCCTTAGCCTAGCCATTTATTTCAGCCTTCACCCTTCACTAGCAAATTGATCACAACTATGAAGTGAGTATGGTCCTGAAAGTCTAGTCTGAGTAATAATAATAACTAACGACACTATATATTTGGATTTAGATCGCCAGTCATGATTACTCTGTGTTATAGTAGCTATTTGAATAAATTGTAAAGCATGTATTAACCTTGACACCTTGCAGCAGCTATGGATGATAGTCTGAGTTGTATTTGGTCTTGGTTAGACTTAGTTTGACCATGGAGGACCATGGGACATGAGATGTTGGACCTTATGATGATATGGATAGATGATATATGGTCCATGTACACATACAGGATGATTCTATGCAGCAGCTACAGGGTTATGATGATGATTCTTGGGATACAGCAGTGTTTGGTCATTTACAGATCATTATTATTGGCCTTGTTCCGGTACATTGGATATTTATTTTGATCATGCAGAGATTCATATGGTGTATGAGTACACATCTTGGATGGATTTGGACCTTCTGAGTCCAATGGGACAGTTTGTTTTCAGTTCCGGGCACTTACAGTGATGATTTAGCCTCAGTAGGCTGTCCCAGTGCAGTTTTGGTCTATTGGAGGCCCTGTCGGAGCAGAGATGACTTTTATCCGGTTGACCTAGGGCGCTGATGATGGAGGGGGTGGTCCAGCCACTTGTTTTTACCATATTACCCCCCTCCCGGACACATTGGTGCCCTCACCTTGACAGCGCCATCACTCCAGGAGGCTATTTGGGCAGTTTCACGCTTCCCGAGGCATTTCAGGATTGGTAGAAATGGCTATTGAGGAAATCGATTTGGGCTACTGAGGCAAATTTATGGCATGGGATGATCAGTGATGATAGATCGGGACCTTCCACACCTCCTCCTGCAGTTTCAGCTTCATCGGGGCCCGCATCCATCACTTATGGCACTTTCTGTGGATTTTTGAGGTCTTTTGAGGACCACGACTTCACCTTGGAGGCACGATTTGGTACATTCATGATTATTTATTGGTTATTGTGCCATGGGGATTGACCAAGGAGGGATAAAATTACCCCTTTGACCCACCATGATCCTCCTATGATATTTTGTCATTATGATTTGGTGGGATTCCCCTCTCCTAGGGCGACTTTGTCCACTTATGTTATATTTTATGTGTGATCCATGTATTATATTGTTGAGCTCATCTCAACCATTGATTAGACTTTTGTATCTTATAATCTTAGCCACTCATTCAAAAAGTGGTTAGGGTTTTGGTGCCTCTCCTTCCTATTTAAAGGAGAGAGCCTCTCATTGTAAAGGGTCTTTGGCTCTTGGATTATTGGTATAGAAAAATATTCTTGTGGAAATTCTTGTGGTCTCCTTTGCATCTGGTGTTCTTAGATGGTGATTGGAAAGTCTATTGCAACCTAGCATTTGGAAATTGTGGTAAGATCTATCTTTTGGAAATCATTGTTTGTCTACAGGAGGGCGACTTCAACAAGGGCGATATTGCAAGGCTTCTTCAAATCGACTTTCTTGGCATTCGCTTGTATCAGGGGGTTATCATTAGTATCATTGTGATCTATGCTATCTTTCTGTTACTTCTTTTGTGGCATTAGTCTTATCTCTTGATGCATCAAATCTGATATTGTTGACGTTTGTTGTGCAGGAGAGAGGGCGCATTGGCTTCTTGGACAAAATCGATTTGCATAGAAACTACCTCAAAGCTTCCAAATTGATCGGGATTGCATAGATCATCATCATCAAGGCATCTACAAGGTTATCCAGGTAAGATCCACAGGTTTGTTTCTCTTTCCTTTATCCAATCCATTGACATAACTCATAAATTGTTAAAACCCTAAATATTTCAAAACCCCCATTTTACATTTTGTCAGATCTACCAAGATCTAGTGGGTTGTTGGGCATGATATTGAAAACCCACCTCTATAGCATCCACGGCATCCCGGATCTATAGTTTGGTGTGGATTGGATTCCATTTGACCCCTCTCCCAAGCCAACCTAGCTTCTCCCAAGGAAGGCGCACTTCACCATTTGAGCAGGTTGACCTAGATCCAAGCGATGGGTGTTTGAGATTTCACTTGATTTGACATCTACACATCAAATAACATACACCCAGGTTGTCCCTTTTCTGAAAATCACCTTGTGGGCCCCATTCCACATTTTAAGGGATTTAATCCCCATTTTGGACCACTTGGAACACTTAAACTCAGATCTACAAAGATCTAACCGGTGGATTGCCCCGAAATTATAGATCCATACCCCTACTTGACTGATCTACCTGGATCTGAAGTTTGGATGCCATCCGACATGATTAGACCCACCTAAACCCCGATTGAAGCCTCCTTAGGGAAAGTCGCACCACCTTGGAGAAGTGAGTTCACTCACTTCGAGGAACTGGGTACTTGAGATTCTTGCAGATCCGGAATCAGAATAATTCAAAACCTAGGTCTAGACTGTCACTTTGTCAAATCTTGCCTTGGGGATTGCATTCCTTGTTTTTAGGGATTGTGGTCCACTTGGGTCAAACCTAGATCTAGACACATTCATCCATCAAGAACTGTATTGTCCACTTGTCCCAAGTACTAGGAGTCCTAAACCTCAAGTCAACCCTACTTTGACTCCACTTCCCAATTCCCAAGGCACTGGCCTCTCTCCAAGTTAACTCAACTTTCCTAGAATGTTGGATTGACTTGTGGTTTGACTTTTGCTTGGTGAGCTATACCCTTGAAGCTATCATGAAATATGGTCAAACTTGTCACTTGTACTAGTTAGCCCCAATTAAATCCATAAACTACCCTGCATTGGACACGGTTCCCAAGGCAGTGGATCTTTTGACATTGACCTAGTACACTAGCCCTAGATCTCACTTTAAACATTGCAAGTCACTTTCACTTCAACTATGAACCAAAGCTATACCTATTAAACCCCTCACTTGGTTTGTGACTTCATCCTTAGATCTAGGATAAACCATACACCTAACTTCCTAGAAATACCCTGATTTGGTGTCTTGGTTTTGATCTCTCCTGTCGGGAGTAGATCGGGTCTCCCCCTTTGTTGTCTGGGCTAGATAACATAAAGCGAAGGTTGCCTCGACTGGCGTGACAACCATACATATTGGAGGTCGAGGTGATCGTGGTCGCACCTTTTGAGTTGCCCTTCCCTATTGCCATCCATGACTGGATCCATCCATAGGGGTAACTACAGTTTAGGTGATAACATTTTAGCGCCGTTGCCGGGGAAGGCATAGGCTTACCCTGGTTCGATATATTATTTTAAAGCTCTCCTCCCCTTCTCTTTGCCTAACATTTTGGCGCCGTTGCCGGGGAGGCAATAGCTTGCCCTAGTCCTTCCCGCATATACAAACGACACATATCTTGGTAGAAGAGTTAAATCTACCTGGCGACTCCCAATCGTGACTCCGCTGAGGAGCGAACTCATTTACATCCCTATAAACAGATCTTATCGTTATCTAGAACCCAGGGGGTGTATCATTTTGTTTTCAAGTTCTTAAATTTAAAAATAAATATAAAAATATAAAAAATAAAAAATAAAATTATTATCCATGGCTGCTTCTGAGCGACCTAGAACTTTCGGTCGTTTAAAAGCCTTTGACTTCTCTAAAATTTATGGGGCACCTCATCCTATGCCAAACAATTTTAATCAAAGATTACCTCGTTTCAATGGAAGCGATGGTGTTTCAATTATAAATCATTTGTATGATCTCTGGTATTATATGGATAGTTTGGGAACAACCGAGGAGGATGTTCTAATGAGGGCTCTGGGTTCATCTCTAGAGGGAAATGCTCGGATATGGTTTGATTATCTAGCACCGGGATCCATCACCGGGTATGACATGTTCCAACAGTTGCTAGTAAGTCAATGGAAAGAAACAATTGGTGAATCTATGGAAGGGCAATCAGACGATGAATGTATTGATGAAAATCAACTTGATGAAGATGATGAATATTACGATAATGAGTTAACTAACGATTGTTCTTATCAAAGTAATTCCTCTTCTCCTGAACCAATTGAGTCCCATGATGAGGTAATGTATGACACTGAGCAAATTTCAACCCCTCAGGATTATTGCCTTAATATTGACATAAGAGGGGAACTTATGAGAATTTTATCATCATTACCTGAAGAAGTTTCAGATGAAGAGGGTGATTCCAATGATTTCCATCAAGAAGCATCCATGGTTGAGTCTTCCATTAGTGAATCTTTTGAGAATATGTTTGAGATCCCTGTTCATAATCCTTGTGTAATTGATGATTTTTCTTACCATGACACTCAAGAAGAAAGTAGGGACAACAACCAAGTTTCTTTAGAAGCCAATGATCATCCTGTTTTTAGAGATCAATTTTATGAAAATGTTCAAATGGTTGTTAATCAATTGGTCAATGCTATTCCTGATAAATTATCGTCATATGAATGTAGTGATGAATCAATTGAAGAGAAGTCTCATGATGATGGGTTGGTGAATCAAACTAATCAAGAGTTTTCCTTAATCAAATCCTCAAATCAATATCTTAATGTTTATGGGAAGCTCGGAAATAATCCTTCACTTAACTCATCCAATGGTTATAATTTTTTCAATTCAATTTTTATTCAGGATTGTCTTTTTCAATTGTTGGGGTGGGGTGCTCGCAATAAGTTCTGTCCTTTTTCTAAAAAAATTGGGTCAATCAATTTTCAATCCGCCCCCCCATCTAATTTTTCTAAGTCTACTTTGAATTTGTGGTCTGGTAAATCTTTGAACGTTGAAATTTTCAAACCAGAGTCTAGGTATTGTCGCATAAATGGAGATACAGAGTTTTATTTTCCCTTTCAGTTATCTTTAACAAATAACATTTTTAAATCTTCTTGGTGGCTGGAAGGGGTATATAAAGATCAATTTCATCGATTTTCCATCCTTAAACAACAAGTGGGGCTAATCTCAATCTTAATTTTATTCCACAATTTATCCCTACTTAGTTTATGCATCATTCCTAGAACTCTCAGAATTGAATATCCTGGTCAGGTAGATGAGGAAAGCATTTTGAAACAAGGGGAGTTAAATTTGTTATCACATCTTTTTCCTCCATATATTTTGAATAATAACTTGCACAATTTTTATGACCCTATCAATTCTTGGATGGAGGATGTTTGCAGTAATCAGTCTTTCCCTTTGCATGATTTCATTTTGCACCATTCAACTCCTTTCTCAATTTTTGAACAAGTCAGGAAAGTTGTGCTATCTATTTCATTAATCTTTAATCTAGTCTTGACTCGTTCTTTAAGCAAAAATCAAAGAAGAATTATTAACTTATTTGATGAATGGTTGCACTGGATTTATGATTTTACCTAACATTTGTGGTGACTGGTTAGATTAGGGTAGGTAGGAAACCGAATAAGCCTACTTGGGCAGTAGTTAGTCTTTTCAGCCATTGAGTCTGGCACCTTCTTAGTCTCTAAGCTCCTTTGTAAGCTCCTAGTTTAACTGAGTACCTGTCACCTTTTTCTTTTCCTGCACAATAAAACTCAAATTTTGCAAATTATGTTAGTAGTTTAATTTACTTTCTGCATTTATATTTTATGCGTTTATATTTCTGACATAGAATAGATTTCATTTCAGTTGATTTTATTATTTTTCCCACACATGCGGCATGAGGTATTTTCTTTAGATGTTGTGAATGCAGAAAATAGGTTGCAAGAATAAAAGCTGGAAATAAAATGGTAGAGTGCTGGATCGTGGATTCGAGTAGCAGAGTTTGAGGACCAGAGATTCTGAGGTTCTCAAGCGCTCATTTCAGCAGAGCACTTGTCCCAGCCGGAGCCAGATGTTATCACATATATAGTAGCCGGGCTACCATACATTATTTTTCTCATTTCAGTAGACTATTCAGCCAGTTCCCTTGCATTTGAGATGCCGAGATGAGCATTTATATTGGATCACTATCAGATTGTGGACAGCAGTTATATTCCCCATGCCATGACTGAGTTTCAGGACACTCAGAGAGATGCCCGATATAGCCATTATGCCATTGGTACAGAGCAGACAGTAGTGCCCAGAGTTACAGCAGCAGTCTCAGAGGACAGATGATGGTACAGGTTGATGAGCTTTCAGGTATATGACTCAGCAGGTATATCATGGTATTATGGTTAGATTGCTTTTATACTTATTCTTATAGCATGTCTTAGCACTTAGTGTCATGATCTGGCGATCATATAGATATTTGGACCTGGTTGACCTATTATATATATATTACTGTCCCTACTCAGATTTAGAAGTTCACTATTCATACTCATTGGTACATACCCTCCTTAGGGAGAATAGAGGTGATCATTCAACCATACCATGGCTTGCTAGTGTTGGCTTCATCTTTTCATTGTCTTCATCCATCCATGGCCTACCTTTTAGATTATCACCCTGACTTACTACTTGACTAGTGGCATGGAGGACCTTTCCCCACTGTAGCCTCTGTATTGGATGAGCTTCCCTGTTTATTGTGTCTCGGCTCTGAGTTGGTGACAAAACTTACCTATGGTGAGTTGGAGTTCCTTGAGAATTCCCCCTAGTCACTAAAGTTGTGTTGGCTAAACCCGAAACTTTTAGTGCTGCCATGAATACAAAACCTGAAAAATGAAATGCCATATCTTGTATGTGAAAGAAATGCCAATTGAAAATGGCCATGAAAAATAAAATGTTATATCTTTTGGAAAAATAAATACCTAGGTAAACAAGTTGTCCATGACACACCTAGAAGTGCTCAGGTAAACAAGTGCCTTAAAAACACACCTGCAGCAGAAAGCCTAAATAAATGTAAATCTATGCAATGTGTTTGTAAACACACATAGATCAAGGCTATGGAAACCTCAGGCCCAAAAAGCAATGGAACTTAAATGTTATATCTAAACAATTGCTGGCCTTGTTTGTATTATGGATTGTGCGCATCTGTGAAGGTGAATAAACCCTCTTTAAACAACTCATCCATTTGTGAGACACCGCCATTCCCTGTGTTATTGCTCATTCAGTATATACTATGGTGTGTATTCCCTTTCCCTTGCCAAAGTGTCACAAAGTCAAGTCAGTCAAGTCATCCCTTAGCCTAGCCATTTATTTCAGCCTTCACCCTTCACTAGCAAATTGATCACAACTATGAAGTGAGTATGGTCCTGAAAGTCTAGTCTGAGTAATAATAATAACTAACGACACTATATATTTGGATTTAGATCGCCAGTCATGATTACTCTGTGTTATAGTAGCTATTTGAATAAATTGTAAAGCATGTATTAACCTTGACACCTTGCAGCAGCTATGGATGATAGTCTGAGTTGTATTTGGTCTTGGTTAGACTTAGTTTGACCATGGAGGACCATGGGACATGAGATGTTGGACCTTATGATGATATGGATAGATGATATATGGTCCATGTACACATACAGGATGATTCTATGCAGCAGCTACAGGGTTATGATGATGATTCTTGGGATACAGCAGTGTTTGGTCATTTACAGATCATTATTATTGGCCTTGTTCCGGTACATTGGATATTTATTTTGATCATGCAGAGATTCATATGGTGTATGAGTACACATCTTGGATGGATTTGGACCTTCTGAGTCCAATGGGACAGTTTGTTTTCAGTTCCGGGCACTTACAGTGATGATTTAGCCTCAGTAGGCTGTCCCAGTGCAGTTTTGGTCTATTGGAGGCCCTGTCGGAGCAGAGATGACTTTTATCCGGTTGACCTAGGGCGCTGATGATGGAGGGGGTGGTCCAGCCACTTGTTTTTACCATATTACCCCCCTCCCGGACACATTGGTGCCCTCACCTTGACAGCGCCATCACTCCAGGAGGCTGTTTGGGCAGTTTCACGCTTCCCGAGGCATTTCAGGATTGGTAGAAATGGCTATTGAGGAAATCGATTTGGGCTACTGAGGCAAATTTATGGCATGGGATGATCAGTGATGATAGATCGGGACCTTCCACACCTCCTCCTGCAGTTTCAGCTTCATCGGGGCCCGCATCCATCACTTATGGCACTTTCTGTGGATTTTTGAGGTCTTTTGAGGACCACGACTTCACCTTGGAGGCACGATTTGGTACATTCATGATTATTTATTGGTTATTGTGCCATGGGGATTGACCAAGGAGGGATAAAATTACCCCTTGGACCCACCATGAGCCTCCTATGATATTTTGTCATTATGATTTGGTGGGATTCCCCTCTCCTAGGGCGACTTTGTCCACTTATGTTATATTTTATGTGTGATCCATGTATTATATTGTTGAGCTCATCTCAACCATTGATTAGACTTTTGTATCTTATAATCTTAGCCACTCATTCAAAAAGTGGTTAGGGTTTTGGTGCCTCTCCTTCCTATTTAAAGGAGAGAGCCTCTCATTGTAAAGGGTCTTTGGCTCTTGGATTATTGGTATAGAAAAATATTCTTGTGGAAATTCTTGTGGTCTCCTTTGCATCTGGTGTTCTTAGATGGTGATTGGAAAGTCTATTGCAACCTAGCATTTGGAAATTGTGGTAAGATCTATCTTTTGGAAATCATTGTTTGTCTACAGGAGGGCGACTTCAACAAGGGCGATATTGCAAGGCTTCTTCAAATCGACTTTCTTGGCATTCGCTTGTATCAGGGGGTTATCATTAGTATCATTGTGATCTATGCTATCTTTCTGTTACTTCTTTTGTGGCATTAGTCTTATCTCTTGATGCATCAAATCTGATATTGTTGACGTTTGTTGTGCAGGAGAGAGGGCGCATTGGCTTCTTGGACAAAATCGATTTGCATAGAAACTACCTCAAAGCTTCCAAATTGATCGGGATTGCATAGATCATCATCATCAAGGCATCTACAAGGTTATCCAGGTAAGATCCACAGGTTTGTTTCTCTTTCCTTTATCCAATCCATTGACATAACTCATAAATTGTTAAAACCCTAAATATTTCAAAACCCCCATTTTACATTTTGTCAGATCTACCAAGATCTAGTGGGTTGTTGGGCATGATATTGAAAACCCACCTCTATAGCATCCACGGCATCCCGGATCTATAGTTTGGTGTGGATTGGCTTCCATTTGACCCCTCTCCCAAGCCAACCTAGCTTCTCCCAAGGAAGGCGCACTTCACCATTTGAGCAGGTTGACCTAGATCCAAGCGATGGGTGTTTGAGATTTCACTTGATTTGACATCTACACATCAAATAACATACACCCAGGTTGTCCCTTTTCTGAAAATCACCTTGTGGGCCCCATTCCACATTTTAAGGGATTTAATCCCCATTTTGGACCACTTGGAACACTTAAACTCAGATCTACAAAGATCTAACCGGTGGATTGCCCCGAAATTATAGATCCATACCCCTACTTGACTGATCTACCTGGATCTGAAGTTTGGATGCCATCCGACATGATTAGACCCACCTAAACCCCGATTGAAGCCTCCTTAGGGAAAGTCGCACCACCTTGGAGAAGTGAGTTCACTCACTTCGAGGAACTGGGTACTTGAGATTCTTGCAGATCCGGAATCAGAATAATTCAAAACCTAGGTCTAGACTGTCACTTTGTCAAATCTTGCCTTGGGGATTGCATTCCTTGTTTTTAGGGATTGTGGTCCACTTGGGTCAAACCTAGATCTAGACACATTCATCCATCAAGAACTGTATTGTCCACTTGTCCCAAGTACTAGGAGTCCTAAACCTCAAGTCAACCCTACTTTGACTCCACTTCCCAATTCCCAAGGCACTGGCCTCTCTCCAAGTTAACTCAACTTTCCTAGAATGTTGGATTGACTTGTGGTTTGACTTTTGCTTGGTGAGCTATACCCTTGAAGCTATCATGAAATATGGTCAAACTTGTCACTTGTACTAGTTAGCCCCAATTAAATCCATAAACTACCCTGCATTGGACACGGTTCCCAAGGCAGTGGATCTTTTGACATTGACCTAGTACACTAGCCCTAGATCTCACTTTAAACATTGCAAGTCACTTTCACTTCAACTATGAACCAAAGCTATACCTATTAAACCCCTCACTTGGTTTGTGACTTCATCCTTAGATCTAGGATAAACCATACACCTAACTTCAACTAGAAATACCCTGATTTGGTGTCTTGGTTTTGATCTCTCCTGTCGGGAGTAGATCGGGTCTCCCCCTTTGTTGTCTGGGCTAGATAACATAAAGCGAAGGTTGCCTCGACTGGCGTGACAACCATACATATTGGAGGTCGAGGTGATCGTGGTCGCACCTTTTGAGTTGCCCTTCCCTATTGCCATCCATGACTGGATCCATCCATAGGGGTAACTACAGTTTAGGTGATAACAAGAGCCAATTCAGCAGCTTGATCAGCTGGCTCTGGATAATGAATTGTAACAAACTCCCAAAGATCCTGAGCATGCAAGATAGTTCTCATATTAATAAACCATGTGTCATAATTCATTTCAGTCAACACAGGAATTTGTGGCTGCACTACATTGCTGTTAGTAGCCATCTTAAATTAAATTTCAAATTACTCTAAACCGAAAAATGAGAAATAAAACTTAACCAGGCTCTGATACCACTATGGGAAGGAAGGGGGGTGTTTCTCTTACTTCCAGCAACACACACGAGTTTCCAGACACAGAAATATCACCTACAAGACTGTTGCAGTTGTGTTGTAGCTGACTATTTCAACTAACAGTCATCTTCAGGACAGTTGCAGCTGACTATTACAGCTACGTTATGATGATCCCTGCGTTCATAAACTTGTCTACTAACAATTAAATATAATTAAATCTCAAAATAACATTAATATCTTAAGCTGCTACAGCAAACTAATCTTCAAAATAATTCTAAGTTTACAAACTCATAAAATAGAGCATAACAGAAACACACAGGAAAAATTCTCTGTTTAACATAAACTTCATTCACTCCATATATCAATCACGATTACAATGGTAAGTATTATAGTGCTTCAGGGTAATCATACATTAAATGCAATTAACCCTTCGATACAAAATTATCACTGCAAAAACTAAATGCTCTGTTACAGGCTGGTACAGGTTGACAAAATGAAAAACTGTGTTGACCCTTCAAGATTTGATATGCTGCAACAGATGTCGCTTCAACCTTAATGTTTAAGTCAGTTTGATAGTGGAGGCCTCTTCAAGGAATTGAACGGTAAAAAATCTGATTTGTTTTTTAATTTCTGACTTTTCAAAAGTCTGAGTGGTGTTGCCTTTTTTATATTTCGGCAGCCATCCACGCAATGATGGAGTAATTAACATGTTTCTGACAGCTTCGACAAGAATAAAGATAGACGAAACCTCTGGGTACCCATAGAAAGATGCTCACTCCATTATGTTTTTATTTAAACTCCATGGATTAAACCAATTGATATTCAATAACAGTGGATTACAAAACCAATTGATATTCAACAGCCGCGGATTACAAATGATTGATTGATTTGCATGCCCAACAATCTTGACCTGGCGCTGCAAAGGATTATCCTACATTCAAATTATTTGGGATCAAGAAAACCCTAGAACTCAATTTACATCATAATGAGGCATACAATATAATGATAGAACGGAATACCTGCAAGTTTGGGTATGTTGTACCAATTGTGAAACCCATGGCATTGAACGTACTTCAAGAGTTTATGGTCCTTCATTGTTGCAGAAAGAGAGAGGCGGGCTGGGAGCGCGTTCTTGTTTATGAAAATTGTTTACACTATAAGATGAAGATTGAAGTGTTGTTCGTTTGAATTTCCAAGCTATTCATTAGCTTCCCTTCGTCTTCCCCATGGTCCTTCTATTGGAAAATGTGGCCGACCTTTCACACCACCCTAGGCGTGGCCAGAGAATTGGATTAAGAAGAAAAAAATGGATTTATCTCATCCACAACAAATCTATTGCATCTGCATTTTGGATTATAATCAGGTTTGCATATTTAGATTAGAAAGCTTGTAATCTCGTAGATTTTTTTTAAGTTATAATAATACTAGTAAACTTTCAGACCCCAAGGTTTATTCCTTAATGTTGGATGCAAGTATAGGAGGTCTTAAAGGACTGCAAACACCCTGGCAAGAATGTATTACGATCCATTTAGGGATTTAAACTTGGGCTTTCATGAGTTAGTCATAAGACCCCATGGCTAGCTCACACTCTCAACTCATTCATATATATATGAGTTAACTGTTACATTGTAGTTTTCGTAAACCAAGAGACTAACGAAATAATTACTTTTCTGGAGTTATATTGGGACCTTTCCTTAATTGGACCCATCAGGAACTGATTCCCTCACATGGAAAGGACCGACCCTTCTTTTTGTTCCCTGGTGGCCTATCCTCTCATCCATCCATATAAGACGAACATGTCATTTTCACAATAAATTTCGTTTGAAATCAACTAAAATTCAGACCAACCAGTCCACGTGGATTGGCTTAGATTGGCTTATATGAGAATAATTTTGGAGTCCTAGTTAGCAGACAACCTCCTCTTGGATATGAAGGCGTATGAATACTCACCATTATTGCTATAAATGATATTGTGCCTCGTAGTTTGGTTTACAGTTGAGTACAAAAGGAATGTTATTCATATTAGTTCTTGTATTCGACATTAAGTTTGGTCTCCAGGTTTATTGCTTCATTAACTATTTTAGTGATCTACTCCAATTCTAGCTACGCTGTGCTCAAAGGCAGGTTTCCCTGGTTTAGGAAAAAAATGAATAATGAAAACGAGAACTTGCAATATGCTCTACACGCTATGATTGTGCCATTTCCTTCTCCAAGTCATGTTAAATCTCGCATGAATCTGGCACATCAGTTGCTTACGCGAGGATTCTTCATCACTTTCGTTAAGACTGAATGGATCCATAAATGCATGGGCGACGTTTCTGCAAGAAACAACAACTCTCTTATATCTATTGATCATGAGTTGGAAAAACCAGCTTCGAAAATTCGATTTCTATCTATTCCCGATGGCTTAATGCCCGACCACAGTCACCTCTCCAACCGCGGCAAGTATATGCTTGCACTGCAAAAATTGAGCCCCGTATTGGAGCACCTCCTTCGCAGCGGCAATGGCAATGATGAGAAATATTCATTTCCAGCTATCACATGCATCATGACAGATTGCATCATGTCTTGCACGGAGCAGGTTGCCACAAATATGAAAGTGCCCAGGGTTATCTACTGGCCCTTATGTGCTGTTGCGTCCATTATCCAATGCTAGTCTACCTTCCTTAAGTCTCAAGGACGTATTCCTGTCAGAAGTAAGCGCATGCAATCTCTCCACTGCAATGCTATAATTTCTTGTTTTTCCTGTCTTTCAACAATTTTCATTTTGGTTTTTCTTGATCTGCTTTAACGTCTAACTTCAATTATAAGTAACCGATGGGCAGGGCATTTTGTAAGTGCAGTGAAGGAAATGAACAATCCAGAGAAACTGATCACTTGTCTCCCGGGTAATCTCCCACCTTTGAGGCCAAGCGACATGATTTCCTTCTATCGCGCGCAGGATCCATCAGACATTGTTTTCAATGCCTGTCTCTATGAATCGCAGAAGCAAAGTCAAGGGGACTACGTACTGGTGAACACATTTGAAGAGCTGGAAGGGAGGGACGCCGTAAAGGCACTTTCGTTGAATGGTTTCCCTGCTCTGGCTATAAGACCTCTTTTCCTTCCCAATTTCTTGCAAGGAAGGGATCCCACCACTGGTTTGTTGGAGGGGGAGGAGGAGAGTTGCCTGAGATGGCTGGATATGCAACAACCAGGGTCCGTTATATACATTTCCTTTAGCAACTTGGCTATAAAATATCAGGAGGAATTGGCGCATCTTGCGCTAGGGCTAGAGGGGAGTGGGAAGCCTTTCTTGTGAGTTCTGCACCTGGATATAGCAGAAGGCAAGTCTACAGTTTTACCAGAGGGATTTGAAGCCCGAACGAAGGATCGGGCACTGCTTGTGAGGTGGGCTCCCCAGTTGAAAGACCTTTCCCACAAATCAGTGAGATTAGTCCTCACTCACAGTGGATGGAACTCTACCTTGGAGAGTATCATCATGGGAGTTCCAATGGTGGGACTCACTTTTTTTGGCGACCAGTTTCTCAACTGCAGATTTGCCAAGGATGTTTGGAAGGTCGGTCTGGATTTTGAAGGGGTGGGTGTGGATGAACAGAAGGTAGTCACAAAGGAAGAGGTTGAGGATATTGTGAAGAGAATGATGACAACTTCTATAGGAAAGAAGCTAAGAGAGAAGGCTCAGAAGATCAAACAGTGTGCAGTGACAGCAGTCCTCCTGGAGGCTCTTCTTTTCTCAAACAGTCAATCGGCTTGCAGCTAATCCGGCTCACGTCCTATTAGTATTTAAGTATCCGTGTTTGAATTTCACCGGCTCATAACTTCTTAGGTAGGATTTTATTTTTGTGTTTAATGCAACCCTATAGCTTCCAAGCGAAGCCATCTTGAGTCGGTGAAATGAAACTCTATAAATGTAAATCATTCACAGAAAAGATGTAAAGTGAGAGCTCAAGCTATGTAAGAGATGAAGAGATAGTGATAAGTGAAGAAGAGGAGAAGTAAATCCCGTGAAGTATTTCAAGAGCCCAAGCTATGTGTGAATGTAAAAGATTGAAGTAATCATCTCTTTGTATTGCGGTAGAGTTACTCTATTTTACAGTGGTAAATATATTAGTCTATTGCTTCATGAACTTATTCTCAAAAATGTTTGTTTATGCATGCCGCGCATCTATTTCATGCTGACCTGTGTAAATGTTGTTTACATTTATGGTCTGTAAATCAAATCAAGATTCCCAAGTATCTCACGGTGGTGAATGCCCTAGTTTAACGTGCAGTAACTTCTACATATATTTCGGTTCTTATGTTTTAACGTGAATTTCTTTTATATAAAGTTTGTTTAAGTTTGGGCTATGCGCAGTTAGATAGATATACAAAGTTAACTGCGCAGTTAATCTTTGTAAAGTTAAAATTAAGAGTGTGCAAAAAATAATTTGTATAAAGTGTGCAAAGTCAAGTTCCGCAAAGTTAGAGAAGTGCGCACTTCATGAAAAGTAAAGTATTGAGTGAAGTCAAGATTTGTGCATTTGCGCAAAGTTCAACTGCACAATAGAAAGTTGAATCGCGATGCGCAGTAAATAGGAAAAGGTGAATTGCGCAAGTAATCTCCGTGCAATTAATTTGTGAAGTAAAGTGGAAGAAAAATTAAAGCAAAGTATTTGCTAGGACATGCGCAGTTCCTTAGCAAAAGAAAAGAAAATATTCATGTATTGCGCAGTAAATTTTTAATTGCCTGCGCGTGCCCTTTTCTCTTGATCTGGTATCAGAGCCAAGTTTATGAAAAGTAGAAATTACATTTACATAAGGGAGAAGTGTTTAAGAATGGATTCCACTTCGGGTAATTTGCAAACCCCAATATTCTATGGTAAAAATTATGAATATCGGTCTCTAACTATGAAGGCCTTGTTTAGAGGTCAAGATGTATGGGACATAGTCCAGAGTGGTTATGCAGAACCAGCAGATGCAGTAGCATACAACAATCTCACACAAGCTGAGAAGGATGTTCTAAGAGAACAGAGAAAGAAAGATGGAAAGGCGTTGTTCCACATACATCAAGAAACACATGAGTCCATACTACCAAGAGTAGCAGCAACACAGTCAGCAAAGGAAGTGTGGGACACACTGGAAACTGCCTATCAAGGTTTGAACAAGGTAAAAACTGCCAAACTTCGGATTCTTAGAAGAGATTTTGAATCTCTGTCAATGAAAAATACAAAGTTAGTAGACTCATTCTATACTCATGTCATTGGTCTAGTTAATCAAATAAAGTCTCATAGAGAAACTTTAGGTGACCAAAGATTTGTTGAGAAAGTTCTTAGAGTTCTTCCAAAGAAATTTGAATCTTTGGTTGTAACCCTGGAAGAAAACAAAGATCTGTCCACATTTACCATTGATGAGTTACAAGCCTCATTACTCAATCATGAACATAGAATCAGCGGTTCAGATACATCGCTGGAAGCTGCATTCGCAACACAGTCATCCATAAGCTGTGGAAGAGGCAAAGGAAGATCAAACTCTAGAGGCAGAGAAAAAATTTCTTTCAGAGGAGGTCGCAGCAGCAGCCCTGCGCATGGCAATGGCAGAGGCCAGAATCAGACCACCAATCAGCCAAGTGGACAAAGGTATGATAAATAAAAAATTCAATGTCATTACTGTAAGAAGTATGGACACTTCGCATATGAATGCAGGAAGAAGTAGTATGACCAAGGAAATCAAGGTGAAGCACAGTCAAGCAACAACAGCACTTCGAATAGCACATTGTTCTTAACATGTGCATCTCCGCTGGAATGCAATGTTGTCCAAGAAAGTCCAAATGACATATGGTATTTAGACTCAGGCTGTAGCAATCACATGACTGGTAATTTAAATCTATTTTCAGGTCTAGATAAATCAGTTCAAACTGATGTAACACTTGGAAACAACATTCTCTTAGGATACTTAGACACTTAGGAGTTAGTTAAGATCAACTTGTGTAATATATCCATTAGGTAAAGTGTGTTTTCTTAGTATGCATTAGTATACATTTGTAAATACTTAATCCGACGGTCACGATATGTTCCCGACATAGAGTGATCCAATGGTTCAACTTCTCTTAGATCATACCTACCCTTAATCTGTGGCTTGACACCCGATTGGTCCATGATCTCTATTTAAAGAGCATGGAGGGTCATTGGAAAGTTGATCGATTATGAGAAGCTCATTTGTAACTTTCTTTCTTTGCATAATAAATTGTCCTGTAGAAGCTATTTGGTCAAGGTCGTGGAGTGTTTCCCTCACGAGGGTTTAAACCATGTCAAAACATCGGTGTATCGATCTGTGATCTATTTGTGTGAAGTGGTTGCTCTAGGTGTTCGGTCTTTTGGGAGTACCCTGTGTACCCGAACATGGTATCAGAGCTTTTATGAAGAGTCACTTCTGGTTATGATCTAGATCTTGAACTGTTGTTGCTAAAACTTGAAAGGGTTTCTGGTTTTGGTATTTCTGTGCATTTATGGGCTGTGGGAGGTGTTCCATTGTGTCCAAAGCACTGTTTTCATTGGGAAATAGTTTTCGTTTGATCGAAAACGGTTCCCGATTGCTTCAGAAATGAGTATTTCATCAGATCTGAAGGTATAATATTATAGTGATGCATTTTTTTATTTTTTAAAAATATCTCATATTTTATTAGTTTATCATTATATTTTTTTAAGTTTTAGATTGTTGCTTTCCCTGTCTGTGTATGCTCTTTGTCGTGCACCTTGAGCGATCTCGGCGAATCAGAAATAGAAAGGGAAAGGGTTTTTCTTGGCTGCATATGCTCTTTGTTGTGCACCTTGTGCGATCTCGGCAATTCAGAAACAGAGAGAAAACGTAGAATTTCCGGGCAAGCTAACGAGATCTAACTCCACAAGTGTGGAAAAAAAAAATTTGTTTCGGTTTTTGGTGTGATTTGTAGGAAAAAAAGGCAAGCATGGAAACCGAGCAAGAAGAGTAAAAAAAAAAAAGCCCCTTCTTCCTTCCCATATTTTACATATCTTTTAATCTAGCTCACTTGGTTCAAAGTTGTTTTATTCCTTAATAGGTCTTGAGTTCAAGTCTTAGGAAGTTACTTTTAAAAGAAAAAAGTGCATGCAATTTCTATTTTCAAGTTACTTTATTGTAAAAGTGCATCTCACTTAAATAATAAAAAATAAAAATAAAAAGTGAGTCACTTAAGTTCTTTTTTATTGCTGCACTATTTAAAGTAACATCATTGTAAAAGTGAAATCACTTATTTTATAAAAGTGATTCACTTAAAGCAAATTTCTTGTAAAGTGATTGTCAAAGGTTCATCTTGGGAAGAGGGGGGTTCTTTTTTTTAGCTGGTCATTCTCTATCTGCCACATCTCTATTGGGGACATCTTCAACATTTTCTTTGATCAAGCATAACTTCATCATACGGAGTCAGTTTTCAGTGTCGTTTTTTTTTAAACTACCTATTTTTTCGAGCTCTTCGTATCCAGACTATTGTTTTATATTTTTTATAGCCATTAATTTGCAGTATGGCCACCCCTTGTGATATTCTACTTACCAGTTCCAACTATTTTTCATGGAAATCTCGTATGGAGGATGTTCTACGAAGAAGGGACTTTTCAGAATTACCTCAGGGAAAGAAACAGAACCCACTGATCATGACAAGAAAATAAAATGGGCAAATAGATGTGACGAAGCTCGTGAATTGATTGAGATGTCAATCTCTACTGATTTGCAATTCCACATATCTGAAATTGATGAACCTGATACTGCTTGGGACAAGTTGGAATCTGTGTTTGGTAAACACAATGAAATTCAAGGTCACCAACTCGAAAATGAATTGATTTCTTTAAATCCAAGTGATTTTTCATGCATACAAGATTATTTATCTAAGTACAAAACTCTTAAACTCTTATGTGAAAAATGCAAGATTAAGAGGGAAGACAAATAATGCATTTATCATATTCTTTCCAAACTTGGACCTGCATATTCTGTTTTTGTATCTACATTTTACTCCATGAAAGAATTCTTGAATGCAACTAGCTATCAAGATCCTAGTGTTGAATCCTTTTGTGATTCCTTGATTAGAGGGCAAGATAATCTCATCCATCTTGGAATAATTAACAATGCAGATACATCTGGGAAAGCCTTATTGTCCCAATAGAAAGAAAAGTCCAAGCCTCCCAAGAAACAAAATTTTCACAATAATAAGTCAAACAAGGGTCCCAAACCCTCTCAGTCAGCTCCTTCTTTAAAAAATGACAAAAGATCCAATCCAAAAGGCAAGAAGACTGAGCATCATTGCAACTATTGCGAGAAAGATAATCATGATGAATCTAAGTGTTTCAAGAAGATGGCATCCTTGGAAGCAACAATGAAGAAGCACCACATCAGTCTAGATTCGCCTTCATAATCTACCTCTCATGGACATGCACTCTATGCTTCTGGTTATTCTTACAATGCATCTTCTTCTACTACTTCAAATGAATGTCTCATTGATTTTGGAGCATCTTATCATATGGCTAAGGATCAAGCCATCTTTTCTATTATGCATGAATGTAACACCAAACAAATATTTGTTGGTGATGATAGATCTCTAAGTGTTGTAGGAGCTGGAACAATTCCAATAGATAATGGTCATTTTAGTGATGTACTATGTGTTCCAAGAATTTCCTGCAATTTTTTATCAGTCTATCAGATCACTCATTCTGGTGCAGGTAAAACTGTGACGTTTACACCTCACCAAGTTGTAATCAAGGATTTTAAAGATCCTCAACAGGTCCTAGCCACTGAAATTGTTGATGATATTACTAGGTTGTACAAATTTAACAAATTTGGGTCATCACCTTTTCCTTCAATTTTTGTTGCTCATAGTGATAACTTGAGCAAACTTTGGCATGAGCGATTTGGTCACTTAAATTATCGCTCATTGCAACAACTATGTAAAGACAATATGGTGATAGGTCTTCCGATGGTATCTTGCAGGGATGGTGTTTGTTTCGGTTGTGTACTTGGAAAACATCATCGGGACAGTTTTGACAAACGTGCCTCTTGGCATGCCTCGGTTTCCTTGGAGCTTGTGCATAGTGACTTGTGTGTTCCTCTTCCATCTGCTTCCTTTTCTGGTTTCAAATATTTCTTAACTTTCATTGATGATTATACCAAACTCACTTGGGTTTATTTCCTAAAACTTAAGAGCGAAGTATTTAACATGTTCTTGGCCTACAAGGCCCTTGTTGAAAAACAATCTGGTCATCAAATTATTAAGTTAAGATCTGACAATGGAGGAGAATATGTTAACAAAAGTTCACTAATTTCTGCACTGAACAAGGAATCCAACAACAACACACTGTTCCATATACACCACAAAAAAATGGTGTAGCTGAACGGAAGAACCGCACTTTAAAAGAAATGGCTAATTGTGTGATCCAATCTAAGGGATTAAGTCTTCAATTTTGGGCTGAAGACATTAATTGTGCAAATTACATAGTTAATCGCACCCCCACTAAAGCATTACAAGGTATCACACTGGAAGAAGCATGGATTAAAATTAAACCAGATGTAAGTCACTTCCGTGTGTTTGGTAGTGAAGCATGGTCTCACATTCTGGATGAAAAACGGAAAGCATTGTAGCCTAAAAGTGAAAAGTACATATTTGTTGGATATTCTGAAGATGTAAAAGGTTATACACTTCTTCAACCACATTCTCATGATGTAATCATTAGAAGAGATGTTAAATTTGATGAAAATCTCTTGGCCTGTGAGCCTAACTCGATGATTGTGCCATCTTTGGCCTACGAGCTTGATTCGACAATTGTGCCTTCTTCTTCTTCTTCTTCCAACATCCTTGACAGGTTTCCAAATCCAGTTTCTGATGATGATAGTGAGGATGAAAATCCACCTCCGCCTACTCACGTTCCTCCAGTTTCAGCGAGCCTCTTCTCTTTTGGATCAAGTTTCCGAGAATCATAATCCAGAAACCTTTGCATAAGCTTCAGGAAATCCAAATTGGGATGCAACTATGGATGAAGAATATTGTTCCTTAATGGTAAATGATATTTGGGATCTTGTACCTCTTCCAAAAGGAAGAAAACTTGTCAGATGTAAATGGGTCTACAGAACTAAGTATGCATCAGATGGAAGTGTTGAAAGACTTAAGGAAAAGTTAGTTTCCAAAGGTTTTTCCCAGGTTGAAGGGATTGACTACAATGAAACCTTTGCTCCTGTCACAAAAATGAACTCTATCCGCCTTGTTCTTTCCCTTGCAGCCTTACACAAATGGGAAGTCCATCAAATGGATGTCAAGTATGCCTTCTTACATGGTGATTTACAGGAGGAAATTTACATGGAACAACCTCCTGGATATGTTCAGAATAACTCTAGCCTTGTCTGCTGCCTTAAGAAACCCATATATGGCCTTAAGCAAGCTCCTAGAGCTTGGTATGCCAAAATGGATAGCTTTCTCCTTGACACTGGTTTTTCTAGATGCCATTCTGACCCCAATGTCTATACCAAGAAAGTAGGAAACCATGTCATCATACTTGTTCTATATGTTGATGACCTTATTCTTACTAGTAGTGACCCTAAGCTTATAACCCATGTGAAATCAAGTCTTAAACAAAATTTTGAAATGTCAGACTTAGGACATTTGCATTATTTTCTTGGTCTCAAAGTCCTGCAAACCAAAGAAGGAATCTTTCTTTCTCATTCTAAGTATGCTTGTGACCTTCTTCGTCGCTTTCACATGGAAGATTGTACACCAGCCCCTTCTCCCTTCCAGTCTGGAGTTAAACTTTCTACCACTTGCACTTCACCTGAAGTAGATGCCACCTTGTATCATCAACTTGTCGGTAGTCTCTTATACTTGACTCATTACCGTCCTGACCTTTCCTTTGTCGTTGGTCGTGTTTCCCGTTATATGCAAACACCTCATGAAAGTCATTGGAAAGCAGCTAAAAGAATACTTTGATATATTCTAGATACAATTCAGTTTGGGATTCATTACAGTCCAGGGGGGAAACCTTTGTTGGTTGGGTTCACTAATTCAGATTGGGTCGGCGATCCTAATGATCAAAAGTCTACTGCATGTTATGTTTTCAGTCTAGGAACTGGACCTATCATTTGGGATTGCAAGAAACAACAAGTTCTTGCTCTTTCTTCAACAGAGGCAGAATATCAAGCCGCAGTTAATGTCAGTCATGAAACTTTATGGCTTCAAATCCTTTCAGAGTTTGGATTCGAGTAGCAGCAGCTTACTCCACTTTGGTGCAACAATCAAAGTGCCATCAAGCTTGCCAAATATCCAGTTCTACATCAACGCAACAAACACATTGAGCTACATATGCACTTCATCATAAATCTTGTTCATGATCATGTTCTTGAAGTGCTCTTTTTCCCTACAGATGACCAAGTTGCATACATCTTCACCAAGTCTCTTACAGAAGCGAAGTTTTCTAAACTTCGATCTATGTTAGGAGTTCAGGAACTTTTCATTAAGGGGGGATAGGCTCTAATGCTTCCTTCCCTCTCCTAATAGTGTCACTTTTGTAAATCCTTCAATCCTATCCCAAGTTGTTCTTAAGGGGGATGTTAGGATATTTAGACACTTAGGAGTTAGTTA
Organism: Larix kaempferi; assembly: GCA_027924585.1. Classification (NCBI taxonomy): domain Eukaryota; kingdom Viridiplantae; phylum Streptophyta; class Pinopsida; order Pinales; family Pinaceae; genus Larix; species Larix kaempferi. The sequence goes on along the minus strand of BSBM01000837.1, from coordinate 1,671,996 downwards.
AGATCAACTTGTGTAATATATCCATTAGCTAAAGTGTGTTTTCTTAGTATGCATTAGTATGCATTTGTCAATACTTAATCCGATGGTCACGATATGTTCCCGACATAGAGTGATCCGATAGCTCAACTTCTCTTAGATCATACCTACCCTTGATCCGTTTCTTAACACCCGATTGGTCCATGATCTCTATTTAAAGAGCATGGAGGGTCATTGGAAAGTTGATCGATTATGAGAAGCTCATTTGTAACTTTCTTTCTTTGCATAATAAATTGTCCCGTAGAAGCTATTTGGCCAGGGACATGGAGTGTTTCCCTCACGAGGGTTTAAACCACATCAAAACATCAGTGTATCGATCTGTGATCTATTTGTGTGAAGTGGTTGCTCTAGGTGTTCGGTCTTTTGGGAGTACCCTGTGTACCCGAACACATTCAAGTTACTGTTTTGGGTAAGGGTATTGTTGATATTCTAACCAAACAGGGGGAACAAAAATGTATGCATGATGTTTGTTATGTTCAAGGTTTGAAGCACAACCTGATGAGCATTAGTCAGCTGTTGGGAAAAGGTTACAGAATCCACATGGTAGGGAAGCGTTGTGTGATCAAGGACATATATCCAAGCAATCAATTGATAGCAGAGGTGCAGATGACAAGCAATTGCTTGTTTCCTTTGAGGATAAGACCCATCATAAAAGGAAAAACAACTCAAGTTGTTCATGAAAGTCAGAATTAGAATTATGGATCTACATTCAAAGCAGAAAGCAAAGAAACAAAAATTCATTGTGCAGAGGAAGAAAAAGACAGCCCAATGCAAGTTGCATTTCAAACAGAAATGAAGGATGAATCCTGGTTATGGCATTTCAGATTTGGACATTTGAATTTTGGTGGGATGAAGCTACTGCACACTAAGGACATGGTGAAAGGATTACCATTGATCAAAAAACTAGAAAGAATTTGTGAAGGCTGTATTTTTGGAAAGCAGCATAGAGAGACTTTTATAGTCGAAAAGTCATACAGAGCTCATGCACCACTTGAAATTGTGCATTCTGATATTTGTGGACCGATGCAAACACCGTCCATGGGAGGATGCACTTATCTTCTCACATTCATTGATGAATTCACAAGAAAAACTTGGTTTTATTTTCTAAAACATAAATCTGATGTGTTTAGTTGTTTTCAGTAGTTCAAGGCACTTGTGGAGAAGCAGAGTGGATACAACATCAAGATTTTGAGAACAGACAGAGGTGGTGAGTATGTTTCGAATGATTTCTTGAATTTTTGCAAAACATATGGCATACAAAATCAATTCGTTGCATGATATACACCGCAGCAGAATGGTATCGCAGAGAGGAAGAACAGAATCATTATGGAGATGGCACGCAGCATGTTGGTAGCCGCGCATTTGTCAAATGAATATTGGGCTGAAGAAGTCGCAACTGCTGTATACATCATGAATCGATGTCCGACAAAGAGTGTGAAGAACAAAGTTACTCAAGAAGCATGGACAGGCATGAAACATAGTGTTTCACATTTGAAATTTTTTGGTTGTGTAGCATACGCACATGTTCCAGATGAGCTGAGAAGAAAATTAGACAATAAAGGACATAAATGCATCTTTATTGGATATTCTGAAGACACAAAAGAATACAAGTTGTATGATCCCGTTGAAAGAAAAGTTATTATCAGTCGAGATGTTCAGTTTGTGGAAAATGAAGCATGGGATGGAATAGTAGAAAAGAATGTGAAAATCATGTCACATGTTGAACATGATGACAGCGCAGAAGATGAGGATGTGACTCTGCATGTAAATCAGAATTGCGTAGCTCCATCTACTCCAAGGATTGCGCAACATGATATAGCACAAGTAACTCCGACACAAGGCAAAGCTCCAGCTATTCCGTCAAGCACACCAAGTGTGCAACAAACTCCATCAAGTAGTTTGCGCAGCTCACACAGTTCGACACTAGCAACTCCGCCAAGGACAAGAAGTATGCGCGAGATATATGATGCTGGTACACCTAATTCATTTTCATGTTTTGCATTATTTACTCAAGTTAATGATCCTCTAACATTTGAAGAAGTAGTTGAAAACAATGTTTGGGTGCAAGCCATGGATGAAGAAATAGAATGCATTGAGAAGAATCAAACATGGGAATTAGTTGATGTTCCTGAAGACAAGGATGTGATAAGCGTGAAATGGATTTATAAGACCAAGCAAGATGCTAATGGAAATGTGCAAAAGCACAAGTCAAGATTGGTAGCAAGAGGGTTCACACAGTAGCTTGGCATAGACTTCAACGAAACGTTTGCACCTGTAGCGCGAATGGACACTATCAAAATAGTTCTGTCCATCGCAGCACAAAAGACATGGCCTGTCTATCAAATGGATGTCAAGTATACATTCTTAAATGGTTATTTGGAGGAAGCAGTATATGTGGATCAGCCACAAGGCTATGAAGTTCTAGGACAACGACACAGAGTATACAGACTGAAAAAGGCACTGTATGGTTCGAAGCAAGATCCTAGAGCTTGGTACAGTCGCATTGACTCATATCTCATTTAGAATGGATTTCACAGAAGTGAATGTGAGCCAACACTATACACAAAGATCAACAAGGAAGGTAATAAGCTAATTGTCTGCCTGTATGTAGATGCTTTAATATTTACTGGTGATTTTGAGATAGAAGAATTTAGAACAGTCATGGAAAGTGAATTTGAAATGACTAATTTGGGGCTTATGAAGTATTTTATGGGCATTGAAGTCCAGCATAATGAAAATGGTATATTTATATCACAATCAAAGTATGCAAGTGATGTCTTGAACAGGTTTAAGATGTTAAATTGCAAGACAGCTCCAACACTAGTGATAACATGTTTGAAATTGAGCAAGGATGATGATGGATCCACTATAGATACTAAACTGTTTAAAATACTCATTGGTATCCTTATGTATCTTACAGCAATAAGGCCAGACATTTTGTATGGATTCAGTTTAATCTCAAGATTCATGGAGTCACCAAAAGAATCGCATTGGCAAGTAGGTAAAATAATTTTGAGGTATGTAAGTGGAACAAAAGACTTTGGTATTTTGTATTCAACCTCAGAAAATTTCAAACTCATTGGATACACTTACAGTGACAATGGAGGCAGCATAGGTGACAGAAAAATCACATTTGGGAATACATTTCATGTAGGAATAGGTGTTGTATCATGGGCTTCAAAGAAACAACCCATAGTAACTCTCTTCAGCAGAAGCAGAGTATGTTGCAGCTACAAGCGCTGCATGTCAAGCAGTTTGGATGTGCAGAATGCCAAGTGATCTGTCACAGAACCAACAAGAACCCACAATCATTTACTGCGACAACAATTCAGCTATCCCACTGTCAAAGAATCATGTGTTTCACAAGAGAACGAAACACATTGACACAAGGTATCACTTCATCATAGAATTGATAAACAACAAAGAAATCTGTTTAGAATTTTGCAAGTCTGAAGATCAAGTTGCAGACATATTTACAAAACCATTGGCAAAGGACCCATTCCAATTTCTGTGAAGTTGTTTGGGAGTGACAAGTTCTGCACAGTGAACTTTGTCATGAACAGAGCATGTTTCAGCTCTGAAATATTTTGTAATATTGTATTTTTGCTTTAAGATCCCCATCCGCTCATAATTAATGGGGGGTGTTGGAAATATCATAATTAATGAGTTGATAGCATATCTGATATACGCCGGTTTTGTCAGAAGTCAGTCGGTCATGTTGTCAGTCTGCAGTGTCAGACAGTCAGTCGGCTTGCAGCCAATCCGGCTCACATCCTGTTAGTATTTAAGTAGCCATGTTTAAAGTTTTCCAGCTCATAACTTCTTAGGTAGGATTTTATTTTTGTGTTTAATGCAACCCTGTGGCTTCCAAGCAAAGCCATCTTGAGTCGATGAAATGAAACTCTATAAATGTAAATCATTCACAGAAGAGATGTAAAGTGAGAGCTCAAGCTCTGTAAGAGATGAAGAGATAGTGATAAGTGAAGAAGAGGAGAAGTAAATCCCGTGAAGTATTTCAAGAGCCCAAGCTCTGTGTGAATGTAAAAGATTGAAGTAATCATCTCTCTGTATTGTGGCAAAGTTACTCTATTTTACAGTAGTAAATATACTAGTCTATTGCTTCATGAACTTATTCTCAAGAATGTTTGTTTATGCATGACGCGCATCTATTTCATACTAACCTATGTAAATGTTGTTTACAGTTACGGTCTGTAAATCAAATCAAGATTCCCAAGTATTTCACGGTGGTGAATGCCCTAGTTTAATGCGCAGTAAATTCTACATATATTTCAATTTTTATGTTTTAGCGTGAAGTTCTTTTATACAAAGTTTGTTTAAGTTTGGGTTATGCACAGTTAGATAGATGTACAAAGTTAACCGTGCAGTTAATATTTGTAAAGTTAAAAGTAAGAGTGTGCAAAAAGTAATTTGTATAAAGTGCGCAAAGTCAAGTTCCACAAAGTTAGAGAAGTGCGCACTTCATGAAAAGTAAAGTATTGCGCGAAGTTAAGATTTGTGCATTTGCGCAAAGTTCAATTGTGCAATAGAAAGTTGAATCGCCAGTTAATCTGTGCGTGGTAAATAGGTAAAGGTGAATTGCGCAAGTAATCTTCGCGCAATTAATTTGTGAAGTAAAGTGGAAGAAAAATGAAAGCAAAGTATTTGCTAGGACATGCGCAATTCCTTAGCAAAAGAAAAGAAAATATTCATGTATTGCGCAGTAAATTTTTAATTGCCTGCATGTGCCCTTTTCCCTTGATAAAGACCTTTGTTGAAGACATGCCAAGGAAAGCAGCAGCCCAACGCAAAAATGAAACCAAGTGACTAATACTGCAGAGAGTGTCTCTAGATTCCAGATCTTGCAAGCAGAGGCTATAGGCTAGTTCATGATTTACTGCTTTAAATCATTTCTAATAATTTATGATACATCCATCCGTCTATATTGGTGTAACTTCTAATCAATTTTGATACAGCTATCCATCTATGATAGTACCAAATGAATCCTATAATGCAATTAAATATTGTTCGTAATTACAGCATTTGGGTGTTTTATTAGTCCCTGTCGCTGGGAGGATACACCTGAGCTTATCTCATACTATTGTTGATATGCCTGAGCTTATATCAGACTATTGTTGATTCCTTCTATCCAATGGGCATGGAGCAAATTTAGGTTGACTTTTCTCCATATTTTTTGGATGGAGGGAATCAACAATCAAAATAAGGATGACTGGAGGATACTATTCTTACTTGAGCTTATCTCGATTGTTGACTCCTCCCTCCATCCAACATACATGGAGCAAAATCAAAAGTTGCCATTGCTCCATTTCCGTTGGAGAGAGAGAATCAGCAATCAAAATAAGGATAGTTGGAAGATACTATTCTTTCCAGTTTTGGATTAATCTGTACTCTACTGAAAACGTTTTCCTAGAAAGCTTTGAATAGCTATAAAGCCATGGTAGAAAGTCAAAATATTATTGTTTTTCAGTAGTATTTTCCCCTCTTTGAATTGGAAGATGCCCCAATTTTCCTGATTACCAAATCTTACAAAATAGAACAATTTTTTTTTGGAAACGCAAGCAACTGTTAGTTGCGTGGCCGGTTTCCACATTACATGGTTGGCAGGTGTTGGCCTCTTTGCCTTGGTCTCTTATAAGCATTTGAAGATGTAGAGCTACAGGATTTGCTCTTTTTATATTGATGTAACAAAGTTAATTTGAATTTATGTGGGAAGATAATAACATTTCTCCCAACTACTTCATATATATTCAATTGAAAAATAGAGAATGAATTTATGACAATGTTTTTTAAAAAAAAATTATTACCAAAAATCATTAATTATAATAATATTATGTTGTTATCATTTTGAAATTGATAATAAAATTGATTAAATATTTAAATATATTTATTATTTTAAATTTTTAAAATTAAATAAATATTTATATTATCAACATAAATTAATCTTAATTAATTAAAAATATATTACATACTAGATATTCCAACAAACACATATATAATAAACACGATCAAATACATAGTTCTCTCTCTCTCTATATACTCACTCCAACAAACAAACCAAACCAAATACATAACACCCCACACACATATATATACATGCTTCAACAAACACAACCAAATACATAGCCCACTTAGCCTATACATGGGTTGCTTATATATAAATGTTAAGACACAAAAGCATAGGTACCTTATTGATAAAGAAATTGATAGTTGGTTGTTTTGTGGTGATAGGTTCATTGCATGAGGCACATTGTGGCATCTTGGCATCCCTTAACATGTATAGTTTTAAAATCTCACAAACCCTTTTTCGATGACATGTACAGTGCGTTTTGATTTGCCACCATTTGTTAAGATCCACCGTGGTTTTATTAAATGGATTTCTAATAAATGGGTAATTTCCCACAACTAGATAGTGTTGCGAATGATAACATTGATGTGTAGTGTTATCAATGATAACAATGTAGTGAGTGTATTTAACATTTTTAATAATATTTTATTTTGGTAATTTTATTTTGTTTTTTATTGGTTGAGCGAGATTTATGGTTTTTTTTTCGTCTATAATGTATTGATATCTTTAACACATTTAAAAAAAAACATTTTCCTTGCTATTTATTTAGAATAAAAAAATATAGTCACTACAAAATCGTTCATCTCCAAGGTAGAGATATCAACATCCAACAAAATTGCTACAAACTTTCATGATATGCATAATCAGCTTATACATACTTAAATACCTCTCCAAAACTACTTAACACAGCATACAACAGACATAAGTGTCAAAGTATATATACATATGGAATCTATGATCAGGAGTAAAACAAAAAACTTCCAAGGGCCAAACAAATTCACATAACCTTCAAAGACCTGAGTCCCCTCCATAATTTATGCATAATACAGAATCCCTTCAGGATAGTTTATAGCTCTTTGGGAAAGAGCATAAGCTTCAAAGTTGAATTCCCTACGAATGTGATCAATCTAAATATCCACAAAAGGAAATAGGAAATTGTTTATTCTCAAGCACTAGTGATTTAAGGATAAGACTCGAAGCAAATAAATACCATTAGCCCAATTTACAATAGTTTGAGAATCACCATAGACCTAAAAGGTAATGATACGATTGACAATTGCAAATTGCAACAAACACTATAGATCCAAAAGTTCCGATTTTGTATTAGTAGCTATGTCACAGCCAATCCAAAATTGGAAGAGATGTTCATCATTAATCTTTAAAATCATACCACGGCCCCGAGAGTCATTTTGAACAATCCCATCTAAAAAACCAATTTCCTTACCCTCCAAGACTTTGGGACCAATGATCAATCTTATTTTCTTTGGAAATTGAACAAAAGAAAATTCCTTATAATATCCCAAGCACTTCACAACACATAAGTAAACATTAGGACAAAACTCCTCAAAGATAACTCTATTCCTCATGTTCCGGTCTGCCAACAAACAAATATAGGCATAAGTCTATGTCGTTTTACCTTTTGCATCCAATTTGAAACATTTTCTTCAAAGATATTAGTACCCCAATCCTTAAACGATTGGAGAATTTTTATAATTTCCTGCCATACCTTATTACTGAAAGAACACAAAAAGAAGAGATGTTCAATAGAGTCATTATCACTTTTGCATAGAGAACAAATATTAGGACCATACCATCCCCTTTTCAACAAATTGTCCTAGGTAAGAATATAGTTTTGCATACAAATCCAGACAAAGCATTTAAGCTTTAAAGGAATATTCCACTTCCACAATTTGATATACCACCATTTTGATTCTAAGGAAAACTGAACCTGAGCAATAGCAACATAGGCATTTTTGCATCAATCTGACCATTTGATTTGTTCCATTCCTAGACCAAAGAGTATTCTGAGTTAGTCAACCTGATACCTACTTTGTTTAGAGTACTTATTTAAGCGGACCATTCTGAATTCCACTTACCCTAAAGTCCCAATTCCTAAGCTTATATCCAATACTTTCCATTATTTCTTGAATCCATCCAGGCCTCTTAATGTGAGCAAGAGTACAAAAACCAAATTCTTTTAAGTAAGCAAGCAAATAACTTGAAAGAAGATAATTTTCTCCACAACCAATAAAAGGATCCACTCCAATTAAAATGTTGGAACCATTTCCAACCTTCTAGGTAATCCATTGGTTAATCGAAGAGAAAATTATGAGAAATCCATTCGAAAAATAAAATACACCATTGATACTTTTTTGTGGTTTTCTAATCCAATATAACACATATTTACCTTTCATATATTTTTCCTTTATAACCTCATTCCATAGACCATTACCAAATAAAACTCTCCAGAAACTCGTCAAACAAAGAGCCATTTAATCCAATTGAGATTTTTAATGTCCCATCCTCCCATGTATTTTGGACGAGAATGTCTAGCCCAACTTACCAAATGAAATTTACCACTTTTGTCTGTCCCTGACTACAAAAAGTTAAATATTTTATGTCTTATCACTATAAAAATAGACTGAGGCACCCTAGCCGGACAAAACCAATAAATAAGAATTGCATCTAAGACAGACCTGTTCAAAGTAAGCCTACCTCTGAGAGACAAAAATCTCAAAGACCAATTACATATTATTTTTTCCACTTTTTTAATCAACCATAACCAGTCGTCATATTTATAGTTGTTGGGCTTTAGCATATAGCCTAAGTATTTCAAGCCAGAATCCATCTCCACCATCTTATAAGGGAAAATATGAGACAATTGAGAATAGATATCTTTAGTGCATGTATTCTTATAGAAAACATATGTATTTGAGCTCACCTCCATACCTTATGTTGCACATAATAAAGTAATGATCTCATAAAAAGAGTTCCACTCTTCCATATTACCTTTACCAAAGAATACATCATCATCAACAAAAAGTAAATGAGTAATATGTAATACAAAAGAGAATTTTATGCCTAATAATTTTCCTTCCTTTCTAGCAGCATCAATCATTCTGCTGAGGCCTTCAATTGCTAATAGGAAAAGTAATGGAGAAAGTGGACACCCTTGTATTAAACCTATGGAGATCTTAACAAAACTGGCAAGTGAACCATTTACCAAGACAACAAATTTTGCAGAGGACATGTACACAATCCATTATCCAATTGCACACACCTAATGGAAGACCAATATGGAGGAGGATTAACCTTAGCATGCCCCAGTTAACCTTGTCATATGCCTTAGCTAAATCCATTTTAAGAATCATAGAATTCATTTTCTTAACCTTAATTGAATGCAAACATTCTTGTGTGACACCAATAGCATCCAATATTTGTCTGTTGGGTAAAAACCCAAACTCCTCCTTAGAAACCACCTCTGCTAACTTAGGCCTGATCCCATTTGAAATGATTTTAGTGATAATTTTATAGACCAAGTTACAAAGAGAGATAGGTATAAAATATTTAAAGGTATTAGGCTTATCACATGCACAAGTGTGATGAAAGTAGAGTTCAAAGCATCAAACATAAATCCCTCAACTTTGGAAAATTCAACCACATTGAGAAGTTCTTTCCCAGTAAGATAAAAAAAGCATTGAAAAGTTCCATAGACCAGCCATTTGGAATCGGTCTTTTGTCCTTAGCAAATTGTTTAATTACCCCACAACTTCATCCAATGAAACGGGGCTACCAATTTTCATACCTTCATCAATAGAGAAGCAAGAAGGAAAGTGCTTAACCACATCAAGTTGAGACACAATGTTAGCATTCTCAGTCCTTGAACAAATTAGAGAAGTAATCAACAACAGTCTTTTTTAATTCCTTCTAAGAAGCCACCCAATTTCCTTCATCTTTTTTCGAATCCCAAATAACATTGATATTTTTCCTGTAGTTTGCATATATGTCGAAGAAATTGGTATTATTGTCACCCCGAGCAATCCAAATTTCCCTAATTTTTAATATCCACTCTTCCTCTTCCATTTTTAGGAAGTTTGCTTTCGTTTCTTCCATCTCTGAAATAATATATTTTCATCCTTAGAGAAATAACCAACCAAATTATCCTCATAAATATTAGCAAGAATCTCCTCAATCTCCAAGAGTTCCCGATGGGATGTAATTTATTTTTCTTTTCCCACAATACTCACTAATTTATTCAATCCTTTGAGCTTAATACAAAATCTATCCATGACATTTTCCTCCTTAGGAGTATTTATATCATTCCAACAGCTTCTAACCAAATGACAAAAATCCTCACCTTGAATCCGCATGTGATTAAACTTGAAAGGGTAACGTAAGGCCGAGTTCTCCCCATCCAATTGCAAACAAATAAGATCATGATAAAAAATAGAAGATGTATAATACAAGACCTATATATGGACACATAACCAACTAATTCTTCATACATCAAATATCTATCCAACATTTTACTTATACCTCCAGTTCGTGATCTACCATTCTTCCATGTAGGACCATGTATAGTAGGAACTACATCCAACAGGTTATAATCCTTAAACATATTCTTGAAAAAATCAGAAAGTGGATCCAATTAAGGTCACCAACAATAATAAGATTATGTAATCCTAAAATTATGCTAAAATCCACTGTATCCCAGAAAAAATTCCTTTCTTTATAAGGACCATAATAGTTAATACTATTAACATCCTGAAGCAAACCCTTGAACTCCCTGTCACCTGCCCAAATTTTGAGACTATTTATTTTATTGCAAAAACATTATATTAAATTATAATTACAAAGTTTTGTAATTATGACCAAATCTGGTCAAGGATGATTGTAATGACATATTATTATTATTTAATAAATTAAAAAAAGAGACAAACACCAAGGGAACTGTCAAATGAGTGTTCACTGACCCACTAGGAGGAATGGAAGCTGTTAGAAGGCATGGGACAGGTGTCAGCATTTGCACTCCACCACTAGTTGTTGGTTATGGGACAACTACCCCTAAAATTGTGGTATTATCCCCCAGGTGGGTGGAACAGAGTTGTTAGCTCATTAATGACCAGGTTAACCACTAAAAAGGCCTAGGCATCCTAGAGAAGGCAATTCGAATTGAGCAGGGAGCTCCATATTATTTTCTGTAGAAATAATTCCTCAAGTGTATCAGGTGATCACTGAGAGATTCGAATAGGGAGGCTAAGTGGATGTGCATTGTGATTATGCTGAAATTATTCTGAGAAGGAAACCAGAGGTGCTGGTGCAGGTCTCTTGGCTACTAAGTCTATATGACTGGATGATCTACTTTGTTGCTGCAAGTGGATGACCTAAAGTTTCTACAGATTCTTCTTCCTAGTGGTTCAGTGAACAGGCTCGGGGGTCCTAAGGCAAGTAATTTGGTTGCCTTCAGGAGTAGGTTGGGTGGAACATGCTCCTCAGGTTGTTTGTTTCTCCTACAATTATCAGGTTCTACTGTTTTGTCTTGTTTATTTACAGTTGAATGAATAGAATAAAGCTGTTGTATTTCATTAAAAACTTTTATCAATCATATTTTGTTAGACTCGGGAATTATACAGCTGTAAAAATAAATCTAACAGTATTTACAATATTTTGTTATATCTCAATTTTCATGTAAGTAGAATAGTATAGGGTTTAATCCTTCATTATGTTTCTAAAACTAATGCGAGAAATAGAGTGTAGTTACAGTCTCTTCTACTTTCTGCATATCTATTTTAAAGTCTCAGGTAAGACTGCTATTTATATTCTGCACCAAATATCTTTATTCCTACCAAAACAGTTACACTTTCTTTTATGATTTCTATCAAAACAAATACCATTGATTTTGTTTACAAACAGTACTAGTACTCATATAGTAATCAGAACATTTAAAAAACATCTACATTATCATTACTTAGATACTTAAAACATAGAACAAGTTTGCTTTGTACGAAAGCAATTTTTTGGATAAAACCTTAGTTCCTTTGTTAAAACATTTTTAGAAGCTATTCTAACTCTTTGAATCAAAGGATTATTCAAATCTGAGTTTGACCTTTTGAAGGCTCTTTATTTTACAAACAGTTATGGGTTCGTAACCCTTACCATCGAACTATTAACTATGATATTATCAATATCAAATGGATTAAGATTTCATGTTCAACCTCATTGAATACATACTTAAACATCAATTGAAAAAAACCATAAACACACGAAGCTAGTTTTTCCATTTCCAAAAGTCCACTCCTAAATCGTGTAGGTTAGGTTTATCAAAAGTTACAAAACAAAATATGAAGTTTGGCTTTCGGCCATTACCAAAAACATCAACATTGATTCCAATCATCACAGGCTAACAAATCCTACCATCGAAACCTACAGGGTAGGGTTTTGACTGCACGAATCAAGGTCGAAACCTTTGGCACGTAACCATTTTAAACGTACAATAGTTCAAACATTAAAGTATCACAAACTTGGAGCATGGCTCACAGTTTTCAATACAAGTAAACATTATCAAGTATAGGAAACAAAATCTTTGTATATCAAGTTTAGCCAAGGGATAAAACCCTCTCAGAAGTTACATTCTTTTACATTTATCTACACTGAAAAACAACACTACAGGTTAACGCTGAATGGGTTGACGATTTCATCCTCCCCAGGCTGCCAGACAGCTCACAATTTTTGACGGTGGTCATTTCCCATAGCCCAAGATAAACATGAAGTCTCGGCTAAGAACACATGAAGATCCAACAGTCACCTAACCGAAGCAACAGGGTAACCACCGAAGCTTACCATTTTCCCTTGCAGCTGACAGCTTTAAAACTCAATCTTGGTAACCGAATGTCGAGAGCACCTATCAAGCAGTTAAGGTATGGTCAAAACGTATCATAACAGAATTTTCAGTAAAACGAAATAACATTAACTACAACTATTAAACAATTTAGAAGGGAGAGGTTTGAAACCTGAAACATTACCTTAATAGTTATTTGCTGGAATAGTGGCGCCATAACTGTGGGGAATCGTAACCACCATCTCATTTTCGAATGCAATAAAGTTTTAAACCACCTCAGAGAACTACCATTCGACATATATAGAAGACCGGCCACTGGATTCAACCTACACACAAGATTACTATCAACCCCGGAGCTCTTCCATTATCATTTCAAGTGTTGTAAACTCTCATAGTAAGCTCGGCTCTTTATGTTAAATTGTGAGCATTAATTCACAATACTCTAGGATCTTTACTGAGAGAATAACATGTACAGTATATCAATGCATATCAATCATATCAAGCATGTCAATCATCACAAGAAGCAAAAGCATGAGAGACAAGAGACACAGAGTTTCCGTGAGGAAAACCCTAAGGTGAAAAACCCCACAACTTCCTCAGAGATAGAGAGAGCAATGGCTCAACCAAAGTACAACCAAAATACACAGAGATAGTCTCCTAGTAGCAGATGATCCTCTTCCTCACTAGTGCACCACTTTCTGAGTGAAGGAAGAATGAGTTTCCGAATAATCAAAATAGAGATCTCCCGATCTCTATTTATACTTGTCTGTTTTCCCAATGACCTTATGGGGCCGACTTGTCTAGATAGGTACATCATCCATATATTACATAAAATAAGGGCCAACCCCACACATGGTGGTCTAATAACCCATCGGCAAGTTCACACACTTGCGACACTTGTCAATACACATGATGACACTTCCATATAGAGGAATGACACATCTCTATAGGAGTACAATAATATATAAATTAAATACATGGATGAAATACATTATGAAGTTACATATACATCAACACTCCCTCTTAACTAGGAAGGTATTTCTTGACACAGATCTACTAGCACAAGTCTTCTTCTCTGGATCATCGTCATCGATGCCTCATCCTCGAATCATCGTCATTGTCACTGCTGCTGCTATCTCAAACAATCTCTGAATCTACTTGTCATAGGAATTTCTACAGAGCTTGTCCTTTTTCATACTAGATGTAGGCCCATCACCTGCAGGTCTTCATCATCACTAACCATACTTTGGAATCCTCAGGACTTATTACGTGAGTCAACAAAACCTCGAAAGAGCATCTCAAGACTGATTACGAGCACACAGCTCAACCTATCGGATCTCCCAGAACCTTTTACATGCTACTGCACAACTTGTCCACGGTCACGGAGTATCACGAAGCACAATCCCAGATGCACACACATAGCACTTACACTCACCGACATGGGAGGACCAACCTACCACCATCCGTGAAAGGCTCACAGCACTTACATCAACGACCATGGGAGAACACATCTGCCACCATGTTGGAAGGGCTCTGCACTTACATCAACACACATGGGAGAACAAATCTACCACCATGTCGGAAAGGCTCTGCACTTACATCAACGCACATGGGAGAACACATCTACCACCATGTCAGAAAGGCTCTGCACTTACATCAACACACATGGGAGAACACATCTACCACCATGTCGGAAAGGCTCTACACTTACATCAACGCACATGGGAGAACACATCTACCACCATGTCAGAAAGGCTCTATGCATCTGTGTCTTCGAAACTCATCACATATAATCCAACTAATTATGTAATGTATCCACCTGATACATATGATCATCCTGATCATCATCATAGCATCATCCTGATGCATGTCATCTAGAGTATCGTCCTGATACTCATCATTGCATCGTCCTGATGCATATCTGGAGCAGCATCTTGAAGCTCATCATCCATGATCATCTTGATCATACAATGCATCTACCTGATGCATACCAAGTATCTACCTGATAAATATCATCATACATGATCCACCTGATCATATAATGTATCCTCCTGATACATACACAGATACATGATCCAAACAATGTATCCACCTAATATATATATCAACACACATGATCTACTTGATCATACACAGTATCTACCTGATACATATACAGATACATGGTCCAAGCATCCAACATGATGCATATAAAGATACATATAAATGATCCAACTGATCATATCCAACATCCAACATGATGCGTACACACATATACATATAAATGATCCAACTGATCATATCCAGCATCATCCTGATGCATGTACAGAGCAGTAACTGGAGCATCGTCCTGATGCTCATCATCCAACACTTACATCCACAGCCATGTGAAGGATCCTCCTTCCAACATGCTTGGAATGGCTTCTACAAATGTGTCCATCACTTCTTCCTCGAAGTGTCATCAATCTGAAGAACACCAAGCCTCTCTCTAAGGTACTCGAACTTCACTCTGGCTAGTGGTTTCGTCAGCACATCTGCAATCTGCTCATCCGTCGCAACATACAGGAGCTTCACTGCTCCTCTCTGTACGATATCCCTGATATAGTGATATTTGATCTCTCTGTGTTTCGACCTATCATGAAACACTGGGTTCTCAGATAGCTTCACACAACTCTGGTTATCACAGAAGATACTAGTAGCATCCAACGAGAGATCAAATAACTCAGACAGTAGGTTTCGAAGCCATACTTCCTCACAACTAGCTGAACAGGATGCAACATACTCTGCCTTGGTTGTACTCAGTGCTACGCAAGACTGCTTCCTGCTAAACCAAGAGATCACACCTGATCCCATATTGAAGCAGCACCCAGATGTGCTCTTCCTATCTGCAACATTGCCTGCCCAATCTGAATCAACATAACCCTGCAGGTTAAACTTTTGATTCACTTCATACTTGAGCCCATAATCAACTGTACCCTTCAAGTACCTCAGAATATGCTTTACAACAACCAGGTGAACACTCCTCGGATCTGTCAGGAACTAGCTCAATGTCTTCACCGCAAAGCAAATATCTGGTCTCATGTTTGTCAGGTACATCAAGGACCCAATCATCTGACGATACATAGAGACATCAACCGGCTTAGATGAAGCATCACACAGAAGCTTCAAGTTCGATGCCATAGGTGTGGCCATGGCCTTGTAATACATCATCTCGAACCTCTTCAGGATATCTATTGCATACTTCCTTTGTCCAAGGAAGATCCCATCTGCACTCTGCCACACCTCCATACCTAGGAAATACTGCATCATCCCCAAGTCCTTCATATCGAACTCGGCAGCAAGCTTCCTCTTTGTATCGGCAATCAATCTGTCATCTCCTGTTACAAATAGGTCATCCACATACAGGAGTAGAATCACAGGATTCCCTTCCTCAACTTTGTAGTAAAGGTTGGAATCCACTTTACTCTTGGTAAATCCCAAGCTAGATAGGAAATTGTCCATCCTACCATACCAAGTTCTGGGAGCTTGCTTCAAGCCATACAAGGCTTTCTTCAATCTGCACACATATGACTCCCTGTCATGTGTTTCAAAACTGAGTGGCTACTCCACATATACTTCCTCTTCAACTACACCATTCAAGAAGGAAGTCTTGACATCCATCTAGTGTATCTTCCATTTCATTGCTGTAGCCAGGGCAAGTATTGTTCTAATGGAAGTGTACCTAGCTACAGGAGAAAAAGTTTTTTCATAATCTATTCCCTCTTTCTGAGAGAAGCCATGGGCTACAAATCTTGCCTTGTACTTTTCTATGCTGCCATCTGTAGCATGCTTGATTTTGTAGATCCATTTGGAAGTCACAACAGACTTCCCTTCAGGTCTTGGGACAACATCCCAAACATCATTTTTCATTATTGATTGGTATTCCTCGACCATGGCATCCTTACATTCTTTCTTTTCCGCTGCTTCTTCATAACTGGAAGGTTCTTTATTCATGATATCATAGAGTAAAGCAACATAGCTGGTATGTGATCTGGTTCTCTTCTTTGCTTTGTGTTCTTCTTCTGGAATGCCAAATCTCTCTGCATCTTGAATGAGCTCTCTAGCCCATGCAGGTTTCCTCCTGTGAGAGTTGTCCTCACGTGGTGGATCTATAGGTTGTTGTGGATCTTCAATTTCATGATCAACATCTGGAATTGCTTCAGACATGGTAGTGTCTTGAAATCTAGTTTCCTTAGGTTCTTCATAATCTTCAACAGGTGTCTTTCTTGATTTGACGAATGTTGAGTTTTCATCAAATGTCACATCCCTGCTGACATCAATCTTCTTGAACCCTGGAAAGTATATTCTGTAAGCCTTCGAGCTTTCATTGTAACCCACAAAGATACCCTTCTTTCCTGAAGGATCTAACTTGGTCCTCTTTTCCTTTGGGACATGTGTGTTTACTGGACAACCAAATATTCTGAGATGGCTAACATCAGGTTTCTTACCAGAAAAGACCTCTTCAGGTGTCTTGTTGTCCAATATCTTTTGGGGTGTTCTGTCCTGCACATATACAGCTATCCTAGCTGCTTCTGCCCATAGATGCATAGGTAGATCCTGGTCATGCAGCATTTCCCTTGCTGCTTCCATGATTGTTCTGTTCTTTCTTTCAGCAACACCATTTTGTTGTGGATTGTAAGGAGCAGTCAACTCCCTCTTAATCCCTGAATCATTGCATAGTTTCTTGAAGTCACCTGAGGTGAATTCTCCACCATTGTCGGATCTGAATGTTTTGATCTTCTCATCAGTTTGGTTCTCCATCAAGGTTTTGAATTCATTGAACTTATCAAATACTTCATCTTTGTTCTTCAAGAAGTAAACCCAAGTCTTCTTGGAGAAGTCATCAATGAAAGAGACATAGTAAACATACCCACTCAGAGAACTGGATGACATCGGACCGCATACATCGGAGTGGATACTTTCCAAGATACCTTTTGCCTTGCTTTCACTGCTTGGGAAAGCCTTCTTAATGTTCTTACCTTTTGCACATCCTTTGCAAACACCTTCATTTTTGGTCTTGATTTCAAGAAGACCCTCTACAGCCTTGCTTGAGATTGGAAGTGCCCTATAGTGCATATGAGCAAGTCTTCTATGCCAAAGTTCACTTGGCTCCATGGATTCATGCACCATGGCATGTTCAGGTTTTCCCTTCAATTTATACAAACCTCCCTCTTGCTCTCTAATCACTACTGCATCATCAATAGTTTTACCCTTTGGCCACATTAGGACTTGGCCATCTACAAATGCAACCCTCATGCCTTTTTCATCCAATGCAGAGATGGAGAGAAGATTCTTATTGAGCCTAGGTACATAAAGAACTTCTTTCATCTTCAAGTATTTTCCAGAATCTAGGTTGTAGGAGGCTTCACCACTTCCTTTGATGGGGTATTGATAGTCATCCCCAAGTTTCACTTTATGGGGTGATTCATGTTTATATAGATTTACAAAAGATTCTTTAAACCCAGTCATGTGTTTAGAAGCCCCACTGTCAATAAGCCAATCATTACAACCATGAGAGATAGTACCTGTGAGAGCAGAGATCAGAACATACTCTTCTTCGCTTGATGAGTCATCATCGTCACTTTTTGCTCTAGCCTTCTTCTTAGGTGGTTCATTATCTTCAGCAACATGAGCATGATATCTTTTCCTGCTGCCCTTCTTCTTCTTGATGTTGTTGTTCCTATTGTTCTTGGGACATTCTGAAGCAAAATGACCCTTCTCATTACATGTGAAGCATATGAGATCTTTCTTATCTTTATGTTGATGATAGTGTGAATATTTCTTGGCATGAGAGTGCTCTCTCTTTGACCTTCCTTTCTTGGTGTGTACTGTGAGAGCTTGATCTTCACTTCTCATCTTTTCTTCTCGGGTCACAAGTCTTGCTTATTCTTGTGAACATTCTTCCCACAGTCTGTTGAAGGAGATCAACTTCTTTCTTGCACAAATTCCTTGAATAAAGGAATCCCATGACTTGGGTAAGCCATTTAGAGTGGTCATGACAACTTCACCATTCTCCACCATTTCATCCACTACTTCCAGTTGTTCCTTAATCTGAGAGACCCTAGAAAAATAAGATTGAATGGTTTCTCCATTCTAAAACTTTACTCCTTTCAATTGGTTCCACAGGGTTATCTTCCGATTTATGTTCTTCCCTTCAAATAGCTTGGTCAGAGAATCAAACATTTATTTGGGTGTCTTTAGAGATGACACATGTGGGATGAGATGGTGCTTGATAGAATCAGCAGTGATTCTCTTTGCCTTGGCCAAGTTCTTCTTATCCAATATCTTAGCCTCTTCATCCTCTGGGATAGGGATGTCTTCTTTTATGTATGAGTCCAACTCATTCTCTTCCAGGATTAACCCAATCTTATACTTCCAGGCTCAGAAGTTATCAGCCCCTTCAAGCTTATCCTCAAGCTTGGTGTGGTGAGACATCTTAAAGAGTACTTCAAATGGAAATAGAAAATATTTAGGTTTTACCACTTGACTTGCTGAAAACTGGATCTGGTCCCGGATTAGGGTTTGTCAGAGAAACCCTAAAAATTCAAAATGTGAATTTCAACTTTCTGAAAGGATAGAAAGATGCGCCTTGATGAGATGATCATCCTGGTGTATTCAGAATTTGAGATCTGCAAAGCCACACCCTTTAGAAATGTCTTTTTGTCTTCCCGGGATCACTAAGGAGGACCCTGAATTAGGGTTTGAGTTTCCTAGAGATCTACTCAGCCAAAAATCTCGATCCAAATCTCTAAACTTCGAGTTTTGCAAGGAGCTTCCAGCTATGTCTTCAGATTCCAGAAATTCCTATTTTTGTGGAAACCCTAATTTTTAGGGCCAAATCTGAAAATGCTCAGAATTGAATTCTAACTGGACAGATAGATTCTCCTTGATGAGTAGAGTCAATCTACTATACTACTTTTCCAAAATCTGTGGAGAGAAACCCAATAAACAAGAAACCCTTGGTTTTCGTCACTGCATAATGTCTTCTTCTCAGGTTAGCTCTGATACCATGTTAGATTTTGAGCATTAATTCACAATACTCTAGGATATTTACTGAGAGAATAACATGTACAGTATATCAATGCATATCAATCATATCAAGCATGTCAGTCATCACAAGAAGCAAAAGCATGAGAGACCTGAGACACAGAGTTTCTGTGGGGAAAACCCTAAGGTGAAAAACCCCACAACTTCCTCAGAGATAGAGAGAGCAATGGCTCAACCAAAGTACAACCAAAATACACAAAGATAGTCTCCTAGTAGCAGATGATCCTCCTCCTCACTAGTGCACCACTTTCTGAGTGAAGGAAGAATGAGTTTCCGAATAATCAAAATAGAGATCTCCCGATCTCTATTTATACTTGTCTATTTTCCCAGTGATCTTATGGGGCCGACTTGTCGAGCTAGGTACATCATCCATATATTACATAAAATAAGGGCTGACCCTACACATGGTGGTCTAATAACCCATCGGCAATTTCACACACTTGCAACACTTATCAATACACATGACAACACTTCCGTATAGAGGAATGACACATCTCTATAGGAGTACAATAATATATAAATTAAATACATGGATGAAATACATTCCGAAGTTACATATACATCAACACTTTAACTATTGACTAGTAGCAGAAAAAACCAACAGGTCATGGTGTCAAATCATGAGAAGTTCCCAAACAACTACCATTGGAACCCTGAAGTTTCTCGGCCTATCGGCCTCTCCCCAAAACCGCTCTCAAGAAACAACGAGTGCTAAGGAAAACAATAACTTTGAACATAGTGGAGATTAGGGTTAAGTTTTGAAGTCCAAGACCCATGTATGATCAACGGTGGAGATTCACTTGATCAGCACTTCGTACCCGCAAGCAACTACCATAGTTATGATGGATATTAATAACCATTGCCACGGTGGAGATAGCTAGGACAACCCTCAAGCTAGATCAAATACAACTCAACCACATTGACTGCATTGTCACATTACCTTCACGTGTTGAACCACTATGGTAGCCATGGTGATATTCCACTAGCAGGTAGATAGGAGCTTTAAATGCCAAGGCTGGATACGACAACCTGCCAACAATTGTCCATTACCATATTAATAATTGGTCTCATCACACATTGACACGTGAACTGTGTTACAACCCTGTCATAATATAAATCCTATCGTAAGTCTTATGGTATCAAATTACAAAGTATCATTCTTGGCTATAAAAAGGTCACGTTAATGGCCACATTGTTTATATGTTGTTTGAATTTAGGACATTACATAAACCCTTTGCATATAGTCAATATGGTAAAGAAATAGAATAGAATTGCATGAAAACATATGTTTTCAAATAGGAATTGCATAAATTGTTGTAGATAGTTTTTAGGCTATAGATAATACAAACGAGTTATATATATATATATATATATATATTTACATTCTAGGAATTAATTTGTAAAATGACATATAGTTTGTATTATAGGTCATGCATATGACTTTGCATATAGCTCTTGCACAATAGTTGCATATAGTCATTATATCAAGGAATTGTATGATACTTACCTATAGTTGTATATAATAGAACCAGCTTGGTAATTACATGAAGTTTGCATAACATAGGATAGAGCAAGAAGTACATCGCAATCATACATATTAATATAAAAACCAATTATTAACTAAAGAGATCTCACCAGTTGCATTTCGACATTATATTCTAAAACCATTAAGACATTTGGAGATTACTGAAACAAGTTAGGAACTCTTCAGTCACACTTCATAAACATTAAAGCTCTTACCTGTAATCTACGAAAGGAATGATTCAAATGATTTAGCACGAATGCCAAGTAAGCCTCGGGGTACCCTCAGGACCCCTTTCATCATCAACAGAAGGACAACAGTTAGTACTTATAACATGTTATCGTTTGAACATTGACATAAGTAATATAAAAATTACAGCTGAGACGAGAATAATATTCATTAGCATCAAAGTATAGATATTAATTATCATATCGCAAACAGTACATTTATGATCATTCAAACATTTAGTACAGCAAGACGACATAGGAAACATTTATTATAATTCCACACAGTTAGTTTATACATTAAATTCTACGCTGAAAATTTTTAAATTTTATGAATTTTTGGGATGTTACATGTGGTATCAGAGCTCATGTTCGAACTCTCAGCCTAAAAGGTCCAAATAACACGTAACAAAAAAAATTTATGACAACAAAACTCTTTACTAATTCAGGTTAAATTATTTTGTTGTACAGAAAATTGTTTTCTAAATTACAGGTATGGAAGGATCAGATGAACACATGGAGGACAGAATTCGACCAAACAGTCATACCAACAATAGCACTGGACAACATTATGAAGAAGAAGTCCATGATGAATTGAATGACAATTCATCAGAATTGTTACGTACATTTCAGGAGTTGAAAGCAGAAATAAGATCTGTTAAACAGGATAATGAGAGAATTCTAAAGGCACAAGAGGAACTGAACCAAGTACTGTTCAATCAGTGCCCAACTGATGAACAGGATAAAAGGGTTGAAAATACCTCCAAGATTGATGACTTAGTTCATCGGGACAAGGGTAAGAAAGTGAAAACTGATGGTGTGAATAGCAGTTCAACATCATCAAGAGATGCCATAGAGATACATAAGAAGAAACGTAATTATTCAAGTGATAGCAGTGAAGGGGATTACAAACCAAAAAGAAAAAGCCATAAACAGTATGAGCAGATTTCTGGGGAGTTCAAGAAGATCAAACCCCCAACCTTCAATGGTGAAACTGAGAAAGGAGAGACAGTTGAAGAATGGTTGTCCGGCATGAAGAAATACTTTCAGATTTATGATTATTCAGAATCATTGAAAGCAAAGATGGCGATATACAACCTGATCGGGAAGGCAAGCATTTGGTGGCATGACATCAAAAGAGTGAAGGGCATCAAGGACAAGGATGTGAATTGGAGCACTTTTAAATGGTACTTCAAGAAGAAGTTCCTATCTGAACAATATTACGAAGAAAAATCCAAGGAATTTTATGATCTAAGACTGGGAACCATGAACATGAAAGAGCTGAACAACAAATTTCTAAATTTGCTAAGGTATGTGCCATACCTTGTGGAGGAGAAACCAAAGATTCAGAGGTAGCTAAGTTGTCTACCTTTCAACATCAAGGACAGAATAGAGTATGACAATCCAAAGACCTTAGAAGAAGCCATGAGGAAAGCAACTTTCTTCTATGACCAAAACCGGAAAAGAGAAGGGATATCTAAATGGAAAAATAATAAACCCAGCAACTTTGAGCTGAAGAAGAAGAATTTCAGGTTCAATGGAAATTCTGGTTTTCAAAAGAAAAACTTTCCAAATAGAAATTTCCAAGGAAACAATCCCATAAATAATCAACAGTAGAATTTTATAGCTCCTAGAAATACACCCAATGTTACCAAAACTAATGACCAGAGGGAACCTATAAAATGTTTTGAGTGTCAAGGCCCTCATTATGATTCAAACTGTCCCAATAAGAAGCAGACAACCAATAATATTCACTCCATACAAGCTAAACCTACTGTGGGAGACTTGACAAGAGAGATGCCCATAATTAATGCAGCTCTAGACAACAGGCAAGCGGAGCATCAAGTCTCTATGGTAGAGATTGAAGGTATGCTACAAAACCACCCTGTTTCTATTTTGATTGATCCAGGTGCTAGCCTGAGTTATATATCTCCAGATATTGTAGAGTATTTTAATCTGAAAACATAAAAATTTAATAAATCCTGGTTAATTAGACTAGCAACAGGAACAAAAAGAAAAGTGTCTACTTTTGTTGAAAGTTGTGTTTTATCTATGAATCAATTAAAGACACAAACCAAGCTAAATGTTTTACCTTTAGGATCCTATGACATCTTAATTGGAATGGACTAGTTAGAAGCACATCATGTTATTTTGAATTGTTATGAGAAAAGTTTTACCTGTCTAAATGATGAAGGAGAAACAGTAGAAGTGAAGGGTATTCCTAGAAAGACATCACTTAGACAGATTTCAGCTATGCAAGTAAAAAGGGTAGTTAGAAAAGGATGTAAGATGATCGCAGTAAATGTAGTACATGAGGATTCAGTTACAAAAGAGGACAAAATGGAACTAGAAGATATACCTGTCCTAAAAGAATTCCTGGATGTTTTTCCAGAGGAGATTCCAGAATTACCCCCGAAGAGGGATCTAGATTTTAACATTGAGCTGATACCAGATGCAGTACCGAAATCCAAAGCTCCATATAGGATGAACATATTGGAATTAAATGAGTTAAAATCACAGTTGAATGAACTGATTGATAAAAGCTATATAAGACCTAGCATGTCTCGTTGGGGAGCACCTGTTATTTTTGTTAAGAAGAAGGATGGCACTTTAAGGCTTTGCATAGATTATTGCCAACTGAATAAAATGACAATCAAGAATAGATATCCGTTGCCTCGCATCGGCGATCTATTTGATCAGTTGCTTGGAGCAACGATATTTTCAAAGATTGATTTAAGGTCAGGTTATCATCAAGTTTGTGTGAAGGATGAGGATATTTTTAAAACAACCTTTAGAACTCACTATGGACATCATGAGTTCGTGGTCATGCCATTTGGGTTGACTAATGCCCCGACAGTATTTATGTGCTTAATGAATAATATTTTGCACAAGTATTTGGATAAGTTCTTCATTGTATTCATAGATGACATTCTAGTATATTCTAAAAGTAAGAAAGAACATGATGAACATCTGCGTATTATTTTACAAGTTCTGAGAGATCATCGGTTATATGCCAAGTTTAGTAAGTGTGACTTTTACAAGGATAAGATTCAACACTTAGGTCACATAATCTCTAAGGAAGGAATTTCGGTTGATCCCGATAAGATAAAAGCCATTAATGAATGGCTGGTTCCTAAGGATGTTTCAGACGTATGATCATTTATGGGGATTACAGGATATTATAGAAAATTCATAGAAGGTTTTTTGAAATTTGCAAACCCCATAACCTCCTTATAGAAGAAGGGGAAGAAGTTTGTATGGGATCAAAAGTGTGCAGACAGTTTTTAGAAGTTGAAGGAATTACTAACTACAACACCTATTCTGAGAATTGCAGATCCTAATAAAGATTTTATAGTATGCACCGACGCATGTAATGATGGACTCGGTGGAGTCCTAACACAAGAGGGACATGTTGTTGCATATGAGTCTCGAAAGCTGAAAATACATGAGAAAAATTATTCTACATATGATCTGGAATTATTAGCAGTAATACACGCCTTAAAAATGTGGCATCACCATCTTATTGGCAGAAAATTTACTTTGATGACAGATAACATGGGGCTGAAGTATTTACTAGATCAATCGAACTTGAATGCTAGACAAGCTAGATGGCTAACCTTCCTAAGTGAGTATGATTTTGAAATTCAGCATATAAAGGGTAAAGAGAACAAGGTTTCTGATGCTTTAAGTCGTAATGCAAAGTTAAATTTTATTTCAGCGATCAGTACATACACAACAGATTTAGAAAATCAGATTTTTGAAGGGATTAAAATGGATGAAGAGTATAGAAATTTACATGAAAATACAGCAAAAAGTAATTCTGAAAATTCTATGGCAGATTTCAGGTTAAAAGAAAATGGATTGTTGCTGTACATGGACAAATTATATGTGCCCAACGTACCAAAGATAAAAATTCTGATTTTAGATGAGATGCACAAAAGTCATTATTCTGGTCATCCAAGTTATCAGAAAACTATAACTATGTTACGAAAAGATTATTATTGGCCCAGGATGAAGGATGAAGTAGCAGAATATATAGCTAAATGCATTGACTGTCAAAGAGTAAAAGTTGAACATCAGCATCTGGCTGGACTGTTACATCCTTTACCTATACCTAGTTGGAAATGGGAGATCATAAGCATAGATTTTATTACCGGACTACCCAAAAATCAGAAACAAAATGACTCCATCATGGTGGTAGTGGATAAAATCAGCAAGGAAGAAAATTTTATACCAGTAAAAACTACTCATAAGGCTTCAGATATTGCAGAAATTTTCATGAAACAGATTTTTCGATTACATGGAATACCAAAAGTGATAATTTCAGACCGTGATTCTAAGTTTACTGGAAACTTCTGGAGATCTTTGTTTAAAGGGTTGAATACAACCTTAAACTTCATCACAACATTTCATCCACAAATAGATGGACAGACGGAAAGAGTAAATCATATATTAGAAGACATGCTAAGGATGTATATTAAGGACCAGCCTGGTAAGTGGGAGGACTACTTGCATTTAGCAGAGTTTGCATATAACAACCATTACCATGTATCAGCCATGCTTAGTCCTTTTGAAATTGTTTATGGTAGGAAATGTAATACACCAGTTTCTTGGAATGACCCAGTTAATAGAGTTATTTTAGGACCTGAATTGTTGAAGGAAATACAACTAACCGTGAAACAGGTACAAAGAAATCTTAAAGCTGCCCAAGATAGGAAAAAGAGTCAAGCAGATTTTAAGAGGACTCATAAAGAGTTCCAGGTTGGTGAGCATGTTTTCATTAAGGTAAGACCAAAGAAGAGCTCATTAAAATTGGGAAGCTGTGCCAAGCTGGCACCCAGGTATTGTGGTCCTTTCGAAAATTTGTCAAGGGTTGGACCCGTGGCATACCAACTAGCTTTGCCACAAAATCTAAGAATACATAATGTTTTTCATATTTTAGTTTTAAAGAAATACGTACACGATGCTACTCATGTTATAAATTGGAATGATATACAGGTGGAACAAGATGGCGACTTTCAAGTGGAACCGGATTGTATCCTCGAAAGGAGGGAAACTCTACTCCGGAATTGCACCATTGGGAAGGTAAAGGTGCAATGGAAGCACCTTAGCCCAGAAGAAGCAACCTGGGAGTTGGATAGTAGTATGTGGGTAGCATACCCAGCTCTGTTTCAGGAACACTCAGAAAATGAATGAACAACATCGAGGACGATGTTGAGACTTAAGGGGGGGTGTGTATCACCTACCCAAATTTTGAGACTATTTATTTTATTGAAAAAACATTATATTAAATTATAATTACAAAGTTTTGTAATTATGTCCAAATCTGGTCAATGATGATTGTAATGACATATTATTATTATTTAATAAATTAAAACATGAGACAAACACCAAGGGAACTGTTAAAATAGTGTTCATTGACCCACTACGAGGAATGGAAGCTGTTAGAATGCATGGGACAGGTGTCAGCATTTTCACTCCACCACTAGCTGTTGGTTATGGGACAACTACCCCTAAAATTGTGGCATTATCCCCCAGGTTGGTGGAACGGAGCTGTTAGCTCATTAATGACCAGGTTAACCACTAAAAGGGCCTAGGCAGCCTAGAGAAGGCAATTCGAATTGAGCAGGGAGCTCCATATTATTTTCTACAGAAATAATTCCTCAATTGTATCAGGTGATCACTGAGAGATTCAAATAGGGAGGCTAAGTGGATGTGCATTGTGAGTCTGCTGAAATTATTCTGAGAAGGAAACCAGAGGTGTTGGTGTAGGTGTCTTTGACTGCTAATTCTATATGAGTAGATGATCTACTTTGTTGCTGCAAGTGGATGACCTAAAGCTTCTACAAATTCTTCTTCCTAGTGGTTCAGTGAATAGGCTCGGGGGTCCTAAGGCAAGTAATTTGGCTGCCTTTAGGAGTAGGTTGGGTGGAATAGGCTCCTTGGGTTGTTTGTTTCTCCTATAATTATCAGGTTCTATTGTTTTGTTTTGTTTATTTACAGTTGAATGAATAGAATAAAGCTATTGTATTTCATTAAAAACTTTTATAAGTCATATTCTATTAGACTCAGGAATTATACAGCTGTAAAAACAAATCTAATAGTATTTACAATATTTTGTTATATCTCGATTTTCGTGTAAGTAGAATAATATAGGGTTTAATCCTTCATTATGTTTCTAAAACTGATGCGAGAAATAGAGTGTAGTTACAGTCTCTTCTACTTTCTGCATATCTATTTTAAAGTCTCAGGTAAGACATATTTAAAACTCAAGCTTGGTAACTGAATGTCGAGAGGACCTCACTAGCAGTTAAGGTATGGTCAAAACGTATCATAATAGAATTTTCAGTAAAACGAAATAACATTAACTACAACTATTAAACAATTGAGAAGGGACAAGTTCGAAACCTAAAACATTACCTTAATAGTTATTTGTTGGAACAATGGATCCATAACTGTGGGGAATCGTAACCACCATCTCATTGCCAAATCCAATAAATTTTGAAACGAACTCAGAGAACTACCATTCGACATATACAGAAGACCGACCACTGGATTCAACCTACACACAAGATTAGCATCAACCCCAGAGCTCTTCCATTATCATTTCAAGTGTTGTAAACTATCATAGTAAGGTCGGCTCTTTAACTATTGACTAGTAGCAGAAAAACACCAACAGGTCATGGTTTCGAATCATGAGAAGCTCCCAAACACCTGGCATTAGAACCCTGAAGTTTCTAGACCTGTCGGCCTCTCCCTAAAACCGCTCTAACCAAACAACGAGTGCCAAGGAAAACAATAACTTTGAACATAGTGTATATTAGGGTTAAGTTTCGAAGTCCAAGACCCACGTATGATCAACGGTGGAGATTCACTTGATCAGGACTTCGTACCCGCAAGCAACTACCATAGTTATGAAAACTATTAATAACCATTGCCATAGTGAAGACAGCTAGGACAACCCTCAAGCTAGATCAAATACAACTCGACCACGTTGACTGCCCTATCACATTACCTTCACGTGTTGAACCATGATGGTAGCCACTGTGATATTCCACTAGCAGGTAAATAGGACCTTTAAAATCCAAGGCTGGATACGACAGCCTGCCAGCAATTGTCCATTACCATATTAATAACTGGTCTCATCACACATTGACACGTGAACTATGTTACAACCCTGTCATAATATAAATCCTATCGTAAGTCTTATGGTATCAAATTACAAAGTATCATTCTTGGCTATAAAAAGGTAACGTTAATGGCCACGTTGTTTATATGTTGTTTGAATTTAGGACATTACATAAACCCTTTGCATATAGTCGATATGGTAAATAAATAGAATAGAATTGCATGAAATCATATGTTTTCAAATAGGAATTGCATAAATTGTTGTATATAGTTTTTAGGCTATAGATAATACAAAGGAGATATATATATATATATATATATATATATATATTTACATTCTAGGAATTAATTTGTAAAATGACATATAGTTTGTATTATAGGTCATGCATATGACTTTGCATATAGCTCTTGCACAATAGTTGCATATAGTCATTATATCAAGGAATTGTATGATACTTACCTACAGTTGTATATAATAGAACCAGCTTGGTAACTACATGAAGTTTTCATAACATAGGATAGATCAAGAAGTACATAGCAATCATACATATTAATATAAAAACCAATTATTAACTAAATAGATCTCACCGGTTGCATTTCAACATTATTCTCTAAAACCATTAAGACATTTGGAGATTACCGAAACTAGTTATGAACTCTTCGGTCACACTTCATAAACATTAAATCTCTTACCTGTTGTAGTGTCCCCCTCTATCATACCAGCGTGATAGAGAGGATCATTGCTCAATCCGGGCAGTTAGCCCTATATTCATTAAAATCAAACTCATTGATACAGAGACATGTATATGTGCATGCTACAGAACACAACAGAGATTAAATGAATAATGCTGATATCTAACATACATTCAAAATTCTTGTGACAGTCATTAAATAAAGACCTTTGCAGAATTATAAAGGGCATAGGGAAATGCATAATCGTTGAATAAACAGCGGAAGTAAATTCATTAGCACATCCATAATCCATTCCAGCTATTCATCAAAGGAACAATTGCAAAGTTACAAACACCAGAGAATACTTATCTTAATGAAGTAGTCCCAAACAACCAGCTACGCTTCTGCAACGTTCCACCCAACCGTAGGCCAGTGTGCTCCTCAATCTCTCAGCACCACTGCCACCCCTGAGCTGGGCATGATCTCCACAAGGAAAAAGGGGAAACAGGCTCTCACATAGCCAAAGATATGCCAGAATCAGCCAAGCCAACCAGCAGTTGGGTTTCTCAGGATGCTAAGAGATGGGCAGAGGTGGATTACTAGGTTAGTGGCTCAATCATGGAGCTATGGATACTTCATTGGGCTCATCAAGCCAAATTTGTCCTCTTCCACTCTTGAGGCTCCTGCTCACAGGTTCAAATCCAAAACGGGATGCACTTAACAACAAAACCACAATTACTGGGCATGAGGAAAATGCTTTCCACAGTGGGACGCATGAGATGGGGTTCCAACTCACTCAGAAAAACGTGGGAACACACAAAAACGAAAATGGGAAGATGGGGAACAACCCTGGGGAGCCAATCCGTTTTTAGAAAAACGTCCTTGGACATTCAGGGGCAAAAACGACCTCCATACAGTCCCCAAATCGTGGCCCTTCTCTCCCAAGCTACTGTATATGCAAAAACGAACTCCCAGGCATGGAAAAATGCAGGATTTGGATGAAAAACGTGCAGGGAAAGGCCCAGCTAACTCCAACTGCGTGAGTGAGTAAAGACTGACTGTTCCCCCATCCCTTTGGGCACCATTTCGTGGGTGTTTTCTTTCCCAACAAGCAAAAACACGAATTTCCAAGTTGATGGCTTGCCCATACTTCTTCATTTCCAAGGCAATAACTGCCCCAACCATTCTTTGGAAGAATTAAATGATTGGGTGCATGAGACAAAATGGGTAGTTGGTGGTTTAGGGGTTTTCCCCATTGACACATGGATTAACACCATTGGCTCAAGGGTTTGAATAATCCCCCCCCCCTATTCCTTTGTAAAGATCATGCCCCCATCTCTTTGTTGCATTGCGTAGCCGATGGTGGGTTTTTTCATTAAAATTGTTTGTTTACATGATGTCCGATTTTACATTGTGCTCCGCTAGCACAAGAACCATATGCATCTATTTTAATTGCCGATACATAAAACGACAAATCAGTGGCAGGGCCTTGGCCTTGAGCTCCTCACCATGACTAAATAACAATATTTACATCATTTACAATATCAATGTAATAGGGTCAAGCTGGGGACATTACATTCCCCTCCCCTTGGAATAACACCGTCCTCGGTGTTCCAACACTTCGGAAAAAAAAATACCCGCTTTACATATGTCCAAAATTCACAAAATGTGGTAGGTTTGTCGTGCAATTCACCCTTTACTTGGGTCTTTCAGGACTAGGTCCTTTGGTCTTTACAAGCTGCTTTTGCTGGCTAGGACCTTCTAGCTCTGCATGAGGACGTCGTTCCACAACAATTCCTTCTTTTCCTTTTCCCTCCAACTGGCCCACGAACTTTGAGAATTTACGGTCGCTGCCCTCTTGATATTCTCTTGTTGGGCAGTCACGAACGCAATGATTTCCTCCACATCCCCAACATTTCATTGGCGGCTTTACCTTTTCCCGATCCATTTCCTTTGAGTCTTCCCACCTGGAACATTTCTTACTCGGGCGATTGGATGAATGCTTCTTCATTGACCCACTTTCCTTTCCCTTGCTGATTGCTTCCAGAATGCTTTTTACCTCTTTTTGCAGACGAATAGAGTCCTGCAAAGCCTCATGGTTTCTCTCATTCTGTTGCCTCTGTAGCTTGAGCATCTCCCCAAGATTCTCTTGGGTCCTGACAATTGTTTGAAGAAGACTTTCAGCCAACTCTAATAGCCCTTGGTCTGCTGCCATGGTCAATGGGCACAACTAAACACACTTTGCTTACTAGCAATACTTTCTTATGCCGGCCGCAACCAATTGTTTCACTTTCTTACCTGTGAAATTCATCATGGGAATTCTTTGTTAGGACAAGCATAACATAAACATTTAGGATTAGTCAATTATTTTCCTAATTGACATGGAATGTCCATGCTTTATTCATGGGACTTCCATACTTTTCATGCTTTCCCAACATACACATGAACTCATTCATGTTCATCTTTTCACAGGAAATTTACTACTTCAGCATTCACAATTCATCTCAAGCAATTACACACAATCTATTTTCAGCCATGATATGCACTCAACAATCTTTTGTTTTATAAATGCATCAATCAAAAGGAAACAGAAGAGTAGGGGTTTCTCCCTCTTAGTCTTGTTCTATTATGGAGCTACACCATCGCTGTGGTTTCATGCTCCTTAGTCTCTTTCACTTCAATGTGAATGCTTTGACTTTCCTTTCTTGGCTATGACACTTAGTGTCTAAGGTCTGCATATAGATTTCAACCAGGGAACCTTCCCCATTGTCGCTTACAGAGCCTTTGGCTACTAGGACCCACACAGTTCCATTAGCACCATCTTTCATTACTGCTCATACTAAGCTTTTTAGGACGGTCACATGTCCACATGCATCTTTAAGATGCCTTCATAGTCCTTGCTTCCAGCAATACCTACACTCAATCATTGAATCAAATCACATGTTTAGTTCATCTTCATAGGGTTTTTCTCTAAACAAGAGTTTAGGAAATCATAACCAAATCATATACACTCGTATATTTATAAGCAAGAAGCTACAAGGTAACTGAATACTTATTTGTATTGGATGTCTTCACTTTAGTCCACGGGATCCCTCTTTGCTTTACGAGCCTTGGATTTCCCGTGAACACAATAACGAATGTTGGACCAGCACGTAGGCTACTCCACAATCCTTCGAATAGGAAATTTCGGGCCAGTACGTCGACTGGGTTTATCAATCATTTCCTCTAGCAACATGCTAGGCCAGTACTCCGACTGGTTTTATCAATTGTTTAAGGGGTGTTGGGCCAGCGTACACGCTGCTTTACCATATCAAGTGGTTAATGCCCAACTAGTCACTCTCTGGACTTATCAATAACTTTATAGCGTTCAACCAGCTACTCCCTGGATTTCTTAATAATTTATATCGCCCACTCATTTACTCTCTGGATTTACCAGCAATTTATATCGCCCACTCATTTACTTTCTGGGTTTACCAGCAATTCATAATCTTTCAGGGTCTTGCCTTCCTGCGACGACCAAGGTTTCCAACAAAGAAACAATAGTGTATCAGCTTAGTTGTTAAAAGATTTACACCTGTAATCTTCATTATTCCAAACAATACATAAATGAAAACGAATACTTATCTGTAGTGTGCGTTTCCCCTCTGGTCCACAGGATCCTGCTTCGCTTTGCAAGCCTTGGGATCGCCTATGGACTTGGATATAGTTAATGCTTAACCAGTACGCCTCCCCATCAGCTGGATTTAACAAGCATGTGGTGGTGCCCAACCAGTCCCATACCTGGTTGGCCCTCTCCAGTGCCGAGCCAGCACATTCATCTGGGTCATCGACCAATGGAAGGAAACTGCGCCACCGACCATCATAGGTCAAGGCTCTGCTATGGAGCCATAGGTATCTCAGGTTTTCCAGTCAGTCATCGGCGCCCGCCCTCCCACTACTGTCCCAATAGAGATTTCAGGGTTTTCAGTCAGTCATCGGCGCCCGCCCTCCCACTGCTGACCCAATAGGCATCTCAGGGTTTCCAGTCAGTCATCGGTGCCCGCCCTCCCACTGCTGACCCAATAGAGATTTAATGCCTTCACCATTGCCACCACACCTTCTTGCACCATAACCCTTCACACACACACATCGGCTCTTCATTTATACAAGGACGCCACTCCTTATTTTGTGCAATTCAGTGGTTCCTTTTAGGAACTTTATAGGTGACTTTCTTGACTGCAGGTTAACATGACCCCTACTCACACAAGGAGGATACCTTCTCTTATTACACAGCTCTTCGGGCCTGTCCATCCCTTCTGGTAATATTTCACGTGAGCATAGATAGGTTGCTAATTCCATACAGTCTCTTTGCGTACCCTTCTTCACTCTGCCCGTTAATGTGCAGTATCAATCTGCATCTGTGTAGGCTTCTGGGCGTAGCTTTACCATCTCACTTTCATGGTTTACCGTCATGCGGTTTGGCTAAGACATTATCAATGGCGTTTCACCCGAAACCCATTTCCAAAGCATGGGGTCTCTCCCATCTGGTTTGGCTTCTGTAGGCCATCACACATGATCTCCCTGCAATGTGTCATCCTGGCACACTTTATCAAATAGCCAAACCATCAGCAACATTTAGCAATAAGATTCAAATACGATTGTTCCATAACCAATCAATAGCATTCATAATTAAATTTAATATGAATTTACAATTCTGTCTCCTACAGAAATTAGTTTTCTTATCCATGAGGCTATCCTTATATTGTTCGGCTCCTGTAAGGGACACCACTCTGCCCGTTATGGTCTTATGCCTGCTGCCATACATGAGCATCCCCTTACAGCATGTCCTCCTGACACATTTTCATATAAGCCAAATAGTCATTAGCAATTATTGGCAAAATTTCAAATCCAAAATATTTACCAATCTGAGATTTACAACTGTTCTTACTAACAGAACTTAGAGCTCTCAACCATGAGATTCCTTATCATAAACTCTAGATCAAATTTCACAGTCATATCATTCATACAACTCTGTCCTTCCACAGAACATTCTAGCAGCCCATCGATCATGATTGGGATCTTCATGCACTTACTATTCTGCATTTATAACAGCCCATGAAATGGTCCTACAATTCATCATTTCCTTCATTATTTATTTTGCAATGACATATGTATCATCCCTATGCATTCATACAATGCATCACAAGATTTATAAAATCTCTTAATGCACATCTACTCAATGCTACCTTGCATTGTTTCATGAGCACTATGCATTCAAGCATATTATGATCGAAACATGACTATCTCATATAACATGCATTACCATAATTAGGACCACCAGTCCTCAGTTGCTTGGGTTATTAAGCACATAACCAATCATACACATGGCATGATATAAATTCACATGAATGCATTGAGATTTCTAAACAGTCATAGGGTGCAAGGGTCATCCTCTTCACTTACCCACACCTCACCAAGCTTGGTAGGTTAACAGCCCCAGTCAATATTCAATATTACATGCAAATTAGCTCATCATAGCTCAAACATAGTTGAAGAGATCTTACCAAATCCCCTTTTCAACGTTCATGCAATTTATGCACCAATAACCATTACCTGTATGGCTGTCGTTTACATCACTCGATGTTACCTGACCAGTTGGCCTCTTACCAATGCTACACAGTCCTTTTGCCAACCTCATGATCATAGGTTTGTTGCGCCATCATTTCCGCATAAGTTTGTTTGGCTTCATGCAACAACATTATCAATCACAATATTCTCCATTAATGATTCATTGCATAAGCAGACTCCATTATTCTACCAATATGCAATATCCTATTTATGCACAATCATTTCTCATATGCACTATGCAATATTTGTTAAGATGCCATCTAGTGCATATACCTCTATGTAATCCCTTATATTTCTAACATTTTTATGCCCTATGACAATTTTGTAAAAATAACAAAATAGGGGTTTAAGGAATTCTTCCCTTTTCGGTCCCTCTTCGTAACATGGAATTCCTCTTCCATATCATGCAATTGTAGAAATTACCCATATCCGACAACAAGATTTGTTTGTCAAAACAGCCGCTGGCACTCTTCTGCACTAAAATTCTATGATATATGTAGACCTCCTTCAAACTCTGGTCATGCATCATTGTTCCCTACTGGACAAGCTTTCCAATGCCTATCTTCATGCTCCATTCTGACATCAGGTGCGGGAACTGCATCCTTTCAAAAATGACAACTTTCACTCCCATTCTGCACATTTTACACAGCTGCATTATATTCAGAAATTCACAAATTACTTCATGCACGTGGGAAGAATGCCATACTGACAATTCGTCAATTCACAATCAAAGACACAGGAGGGGGAAAAAGAAAGGGGGTCAAGGGGGCGTTGCGGAACGATTCGCGGAATCCTTCCGAAATTTCGGAAGAGAATTCCTTCCGCAATTTCGGAAGAGAATTCTTTCCGAAATTTCCGATACTTAGAAAATTTTTCACTTAAAAACATTTTTCTCCGCTGTTTCGGAGCAGTTGGCTGAATTCTTCCGCAATTGCGGGAAGGTTCGCCGAACTCTTCCGCAATTGCGGGAAGGTTCGCGGAACCTTTCTGCAGTTTCGGGAGGACTCCCTGAAACAGACTCAAAATCAAAATTTCCAGAAATAGGCTTAAACCAAAATTTTTAAAACTGTTAAGGAAAAATTTAAAAATCTTCCCTTCTAATTGCTATCATATTTCGCCCATAGAGGCCCAATGCTGCAACGCAGCTCTGATACCATAATGTAGTGTCCCCCTTTATCATACCAGTGTGATAGAGAGGATCATTGCTCAATCCGGGCAGTTAGCCCTATATTCATTAAAATCAAACTCATTGATACAGAGACATGTATATGTGCATGCTACAGAACACAACAAAGATTAAATGAATAATGCTGATATCTAACATACATTCAAAATTCTTGTGACAGTCATTAAATAAAGACCTTTGCAGAATTATAAAGGGCATAGGGAAATGCATAATCGTTGAATACACAGCGGAAGTAAATTCATTAGCACATCCATAATCCATTCCAGCTATTCATCAAAGGAACAATTGCAAAGTTACAAACACCAGAGAATACTTATCTTAATGAAGTAGTCCCAAACAACCAGCTACGCTTCTGCAACGTTCCACCCAACCGTAGGCCAGTGTGCTCCTCAATCTCTTAGCACCACTGCCACCCCCCGAGCTGGGCATGATCTCCACAAGGAAAAAGGGGAAACAGGCTCTCACATAGCCAAAGATATGCCAGAATCAGCCAAGCCAACCAGCAGTTGGGTTTCTCAGGCTGCTAAGAGATGGGCAGAGGTGGATTACTAGGTTAGTGGCTCAATCATGGAGCTATGGATACTTCATTGGGCTCATCAAGCCAAATTTGTCCTCTTCCACTCTTGAGGCTCCTGCTCACAGGTTCAAATCCAAAACGGGATGCACTTAACAACAAAACCACAATTACTGGGCATGAGGAAAATGCTTTCCACAGTGGGACGCATGAGATGGGGTTCCAACTCACTCAGAAAAACGTGGGAACACACAAAAACGAAAATGGGAAGATGGGGAACAACCCTGGGGAGCCAATCCGTTTTTAGAAAAACGTCCTTGGACATTCAGGGGCAAAAACGACCTCCATACAGTCCCCAAATCGTGGCCCTTCTCTCCCAAGCTACTGTATATGCAAAAACGAACTCCCAGGCATGGAAAAATGCAGGATTTGGATGAAAAACGTGCAGGGAAAGGCCCAGCTAACTCCAACTGCGTGAGTGAGTGAAGACTGACTATTCCCCCATCCCTTTGGGCACCATTTCGTGGGTGTTTTCTTTCCCAACAAGCAAAAACACGAATTTCCAGGTTGATGGCTTGCCCATGCACGAAAATGGCTTGCCCATACTTCTTCATTTCCAAGGCAATAACTGCCCCAACCATTCTTTGGAAGAATTAAATGATTCGGTGCATGAGACAAAATGGGTAGTTGGTGGTTTAGGGGTTTTCCCCATTGACACATGGATTAACACCATTGGCTCAAGGGTTTGAATAATCCCCCCCCCCTATTCCTTTGTAAAGATCATGCCCCCATCTCTTTGTTGCATTGCGTAGCCGGTTGTGGGTTTTTTCATTAAAATTGCTTGTTTACATGATGTCCGATTTTACATTGTGCTCCGCTAGCACAAGAACCATATGCATCTATTTTAATTGCCGATACATAAAACGACAAATCAGTGGCAGGGCCTTGGCCTTGAGCTCCTCACCATGACTAAATAACAATATTTACATCATTTACAATATCAATGTAATAGGGTCAAGCTGGGGACATTACACCTGTAATACATGAAAGGAACGATTCAAATGCTTTAGCACGAATGCTAAGTAAGCCTCGGGGTACCGTCAGGACCCATTTCATCATCAACAGAAGGACAACAGTTAGTACTTATAACATGTTATCGTTTGAACATTGACATAAGTAATATAAAAATTACAGCTGAGACGAGAAGAATATTCATTAGCATCGAAGTATAGATATTAATTATCATATCACAAACAGTAAATTTATGATCATTCAAACATTTAGTACAGTAAGACAACATAGGAAACATTTATTATAATTCCGCACAGTTAGTTTATAGATTAAATGCTATGCTGAAAAATTTTAAATTTTTATGAATTTTTGGGATGTTACATTCCCCCACCAACAACATCCCAACATGTGATCTATAAGATTTAAGATTTGCAAATTTGGGATTCCAAATTGATAATAATCCCTCGGACTGACCTGAGGAGTCCAAAACAGAAACATCCTAGCCTAGCAAAAATTTTAAGAAGTACTAATACGATTTTATGACCGATGACATAGTTTCTCGAATCAAAATCATTTCAGGACTAACAGTGAAAAATAATCTCTTAAGGGATCACATCTTACGGGAACCCCCTATCCCCCGAATATTGAAGGATAATATTAACATTAAATAAAATCCTTCGAGGGATCATGTTCTCTAAGGGCCTGGGAATCATGAGAAGTAACATGACTATTACTGAAATAAGAATCCTTTTTCAATATGGTCGACAG
The DNA here is from genome assembly GCA_027924585.1 of Larix kaempferi. Taxonomy (NCBI): domain Eukaryota; kingdom Viridiplantae; phylum Streptophyta; class Pinopsida; order Pinales; family Pinaceae; genus Larix; species Larix kaempferi. Next base: position 1,633,562 of record BSBM01000837.1, on the reverse strand, counting down.
GGGGATGTAATTCTCCAAAGAAAAATTACCCATAATCTCATCATCCCCCTTCAGCATATAACTTCCCCTTTTCCTATTCTTATTATGAATAGTGACATTCTGATGTCTGACAGAGTTGATGGGGATGGAATTGGGGCTATCTGAAGGTTTAGCTAAATACAATGGTAAGGGAGCCAAAGAGTCCTCATCGAAGGAGAAGACCCATACTTGTTTGATGGATTGGACCATCACTACAACCTAATCCTGACACAAACTCCATATTCTTATCTGCACACAAAGGGGGTAAATCCTCAACATTCCTCGAGAAAGAGCCAACAGAATCATTATGAAAAAGCTCAGAAGAGACCCCCACTACACAATTATAATGAGACACATTTTCGTCCAAATAAGCGAACCTATCAAAGAGAGACCCCGTCATCTCATCTGGCACAAGGGATTCCCTACAATGTGTAGAAGAATTCTCTAAAAAATAATGATTCTGATCTCAATTCACCTCTAATGCATTAGACTCAAACCTTTTTTCGTAATCCTTGTCAACATATTTTATATACTTTAATTCGATGGATGATAGAACTTCAAAGGGATTAGGGGATTTTTCAAGAAACATACCTTCTCAATGAGTTGAAAAAATAGGTACAAAAGTCAAATTCTCGATGATAGGAACAAAAAAAAACATGGCCAGCTTCACAAACCCCTTCAAGGAATGAGACATCATCTTGTCCTTCATTGGAATCATCATTATACAATGCTTCAGGGATACTTGGATAGTTTCGGCCTAAATGACCCATTTGGAAACATAGAAAGCACCAGAAGGGGATGTTCTTATAGTCCAATTGCATCTGAATCACTCTATCACCCCACACAATATTCACTTCCTCTGAAAGACCTTCAGATACATCAAAATACACCATGACTAAAGCCATTCTTTTATCCTCATTAATCATCATCTTCTTGTCCAGGGTGATGAAATTTCCTAGTTATTTTTCCAAACCGTCAAATATATCTTTTGACCAAAATGGAAAGGGAAAACCTGGTAACAGAATCCAAAGGTTCCTCCTATGAATACACTCTCTACATGGATCAAACCTTGAGTACTAATTACCAAGTAATAGTGAACCCTTTCCAATAACCCAGTACCTTGACAACATTTTGGGAGGGTCTTCTTCTTTCAGAAAGACAAAGGAAAACTACCCATTCAGAAAAATGTTGACCTTTGGAAGGTAATCAAGCTCTAACTAGTGTTTCCCCCAACTGACCATCTCAACCCTATTCATGCTTAAATACTCCAAAAGACTGACTAAAGAGAACACTAAAAGGATCGCAACTATTTCAATGCTGACATCCTTACAAAGAACATAAAAATATTGATCTTTTATTAACCTTGAAGGATTTGGAGCGACGTCGATATTTTTCCTTTAGACCACTAACTTTCTTGACTTTTTACTGTGGAGCAATAAAATTTGTTACATGGGAAGAATGCAAAGCTACTTCTTCTAGAGAAGATATTGCCTCCACATTAGATCCTTTTTCAATGAGAATTGAACCAATGAATTCTTTTATCACCTTCTGTGAAATAGTGTTGGCTGACTGTTGCACAATATTTCACCCTCAGGTCAAAATCTTATCACTCACCTCTGAATCAATAATCATGTCTAGTGTATTATGAAACCCTAATCCATCACCAGAGACCACTTGTGTTAAGGGGGAAACTGGTCCATAACCAACCATATTCTCACCCCCCAACCGAGAGCGAAATCCTTGGTGAGCCTAAGAAGGTGAGTTGACAACCTAAGGTGACCCCTTGTTAGATCTCAAAATACCTTTTAAGAGAGACACATTATGGGACTTAGAACGATCCATCAAAACTAGGGTTTAAAATGTCGACATATAGTTAAACCTGCAGACTATAAACCCCAAATCCTTAACCAAAAGGTAACTCAGATAACTACAAACCCAATAAATAGATATTTAAAAATAATTTTTTTTTTAAATATTATTCCAAAAGAAAAATGAAGCAAAAAAATCCCTTAAGTTCCCACTTTTTTTAACGTGGTTGGTACTAATTCCCTCGAAAGGAGAATTGGACTCCATGAAAACAAAAAAATGCTTCAAAAATCATATAATCCATCCATTGGATGACCATTGCAGCAAGAAAATCAATCACTTAAACCCTATCTACACCCTCTGTGAACTTGTTCTCATATAAACCAAAGTGTGTTTATCTTTCCATGCCATGCTAATTCCCTAAGCAACAATGGACGAAAATAGATGTATGGCACTCTTGTCTTAGCTTATGGAACTACCTTTACATTTCAAAATAACTTGTTCTACCCTCCTTAACACACATTATGTGTAAAGGAACACACATTCCATTAGAGATGTAGCAATTGGTGGCAATATGGATTTTTTGGAACAACATGTTCCATAGCTTATGAAATAAATTTACATACAAATTCCAAGTGAAGGCTCATATAAGAATCTAATATTATTTTCCATCATTTTATATGCATTCCTCATACCACATGAAATAACTTTACATACACCTTCTAGTGAAGGACTAGATAGGTAGATACTACTACTTTCCACTATTGTATATGCAAGACCCATACCCCATGAAAGAACATTACATACAAGTTTCGAGTGAAGGACTAGATAGGTGGTTGGTACTACTTTCCATCATTGTATGGGCAATGAATAATAGGGCTTTGGAGGGTCAAAATGTAGCTATAAATCCCCTTATCCTATTCCATTTTTTAGTGATATCATTTTGTTGATAGGTGATTGATACAAGGACAACCACACAATATGTATTTGATCCACACCAAAAGAAATCCCCAAAACAATACAAAGACATATTTTCAATTTTAACAGAATGGTTATGTTCATGTTTATCCAATCCACTAGAGAGTTCTCTTGCACTACATCAATTTCTTGATGTTTTCTACCTTTAGGTAGATCCATAGGAGAACACTTGACCTTGGTAGCTCTCTTTGTAATTATATTCCCATTAGTGGTTGTGGGATACCAAATGAATGGGAAAATCAAATTAGGGAATTTTTATAGTCAAATGTGATGGTATTTCCTAGGTTCAACAACCTCTTCCATCATCATATATCATATGTTGAGTCTAGATCATATCAAAGTGTTGTATATCTTAAAAGGAAATTATTCTTGAAGTAAATGATTCAATGAAAATGCAAATTTAAAAATGAAATGTATAGAATTCTATATTAAAAGAAATGCCCAACCTTGGTTTCTCATTAACTAACCAACCACCAACTAGGCCAATGAATTTACCTCCAAATCAAGAGTTGAGAAAAGGGGATGCAAGATGTGTTTATCACTTTTCTTATAAGCAAATGACTAGCATGCTTAATTTAGTCAATCAATAGACTATAACCTAATAATGATTATATTCAACCCAAAGGAACAAAGTACCAGACAGTGTATAGTTGTAAACGTTGTAGTTACTTGATGAAATGATAAAATAAATACATGCAAAAAATTAAAAGACCACTGAATTAAAGTCATAAAACATATGAAACTAGACTCATAATAATAAAGTGCATAAAACCATACTATAGGGAATTGAATCACATAATTAAAGTTCAAAAATTGAAGCATTACTTGGATACATGGGTTCCTTTCTTTTCCTTGAGTAGGGCCCTTACTCAATATGATAACATGAACCCTAAGTAAATCAAAACTACTCAAATATTGGAAAATAATATCCTTTATTCAAAAACTCATAACATAATAGCAATAATGTATCTACTCCAATTGGAATGGATTCTAGAAAGTACTTCACAACAAATCAAAATGAGAGGTTGTAATTCTCTTCACTCTATTTTTATTTACACTAAAAGACTCTAACTAAGATTTTAATTAGTCTTTGATTGAAGGATGATTATCTCATCGATCCCTATAATTATGCACCCTTGTTTCAAGGATCTTGTTTTATTCCTCCTACACTTCGAATTCCTTAATGAACAAATTGAATTAGGATTATGACCTCATTGGTCTTCTTAAGTGATTTGACATATTCTAATATTTGCAAGGGAACATGATCCCATGTTGTTCTCACATGATATTGGGTTTTCATTCATTTATATTAGTCCCCTAAGGAACCCAAGATTAATCCCACTCACATCATCATAAGCGTTTTGACATCTTCTAATATTTGAAAGGAAAAATATCCGATGTTGCTCTCACATGATATTATTGAGATTATTCCACTAAGGTGTTGGAATATTCACCAATATTGAGAGGGGGTTTGAATTAGTATTGAGCAATTTTTACCATTTTTAACCTTAATCACATCATGTAACATTAATCATTAACAATTCCATTCATCATCACCTAAAATCATACATAGTGCACAAGAGATTTTATGTGGAAACCCAAACAGGAGAAAACCACAAAATGCTTTTCTTATATGATGTCAATATTACATTCATAGGAAGAAACAACTTCCAAGATTGTCCAACACTAATTGGAAGGAGGCACCAACTCCCTGATTTACAGGCACCAACCTGAAGGAAGCTCCAACTACCTGATTTTCTAGCACCAACTGGAAGGAGGCTACAATCCCCTAGATTTACCATCTACAATTGGAAGGAAGCACCTACTCCCTAAAGTATAGGCTCCAACCTGTAGAGAGGACACCAATATTTAGTGAGCTCTGACTCACCTTAGCACCACCATGCACCTTGATATTATGCGTAAGAGTATCAACATGTCACTTTCATTATCTTTACATTGTCACTATCACTATCATTGTCAATATCGATGTCACTTTCACTGTCACTACCACTATCAATGTCACTATCATTGTCACTGTCATTGTCACTTCCACGATCACTATCACTATCATTATCACTTTCACTATAACTATCAATTTCACTGTTACTATCACTGTCATTACCACTATCACTGTAACTGTCACTATCAATGTCTTCACATTCTTCCTTTGATCTGCTTCATAATATTCCTCTGATCTACTTCATAATCTACCTATGATCTGCTTGATAATCTGCCTCTGATCTACTTCATACTATAAAAAACCCTTATTTCCAGAGGGAATATCTCCAAAATTATAGAAAACCAATATCTAAAACTTGCAACCCCATTACTTCAATATATCTACCTCATCTACTCAAAGGTTCACTATCTGAAATGTCCTAGAAAAAAAATTATAGAGAAAATACCAAACTGACCCATTTGAAGTTGATTTCAGGGTCATTCAGAAACCATAACTTCCTAGGGTCATATCTCTGATAATATAGCATACCAACATCTGAAAATAATACCACAAGTTCTTGAAGCTTTCTACTTCATCTCCTCCAAGGGGTACTATCTTAAACTTTTAGAACAAAATATATAAAGAAAATTCCAAACTGATATGTTTAAAGTTGATTTTAGGATCATTCAGAAACCCTAACTTACTAAGGTCATATATCCGAAAATATAGTATACCAGAATATGAAACTCGTACCATAGGCTTTTCAGGATCTCTACTTCATCTTATCCAAGGGGCACTATCTGAAGATTTATAGAATAAATGATATAGAAAAAATGCCAAACTGGCCTATTTAAATATGATTCTGGGATCATTCACCAAATTCCCGAGGTAATACCTCCGAAATTATATCATACAACATTTGAAACTCATACCAAAGTTTCTTCAAGCTCTCTAGTTCATCTTCTCCAAGGGGAACTATCTAAAGATTTCTAGAACAAAAGATATAGCAAAAATTCCAAGATGACCTGTTTGAAGATGATCCAGAAACCCTAACCTCTCAAGCCCGTGTCTCCTAAAATATAGCAAAACAACATCAAATGTTTTGACCACAGGTACTCACACATCTTACTTCCATCCCATAACAATTTCAAGGTATGAATCATCCCAGAACAAAAGTTAGAGCGAAAATTCCAAGATGACCCAAAACAGATTTCACAATAAAAACCCTAGAACAAATCATCAGAAGATTCCATCTTCCATTGGAATGTTGCCCTTCTTCACTTCATATTCCCTTGGAAATTTGCTACTTTAGGCTTAAATTTGCTCCTATTCCTTGGATAAGTTGAATTAGTGTTATGTTTGTTCCAAATGAGGTTCCTCTTATTTATATGAGTCTAAGTCACTCTTTTAGTTCACTTAAGGTTAGGTCAGCCTATAACTTATCATTAATTTTTTCTTCCACATTTTAGGGTATTCTTCAATGGGTCAATAACCACTTCATATATTCATCAGGTCATTCCAAGTGGACATATCTTCATTTCTTCATGGGCTTATTCAATTTGCTTTAGGTCTTTACTTTAGAGATTCATGTCTTCATTAAGGGGGTTACAAGATTGCAAATCCACATGGGGTTACTTGACCCTTCAAACATTTTCCTTTCTTCACAAGTGGGCACATACCTTGTCATTAATTCCTTTAAGACCAAATAAACTTGCTCATTTCCAAGTGTCATGATTAGGTTTCTTCCTCCTTATATCAAGATGTCCTTCTACACCCTCAAGGTGGTCCTAGTACATAATTTCTTCATATTCCTTAGGGTTTCTTGCCTCCACAAGTGGGCAGGTGGGATGTACATAAATATCTTCACTTGGATTTAGGGACTTCTTCTCACTTCTCATCATCATGGTCTTGTGGAAACATCATCATCACTTTAGGGTATTTTTTACTCTTCACATCATCATGGTCATGTGGACACATCATCATCACTTTAGCGGCATCTTCAATGGATTTTAGTGACTTGCTCCATTTGTGTACCACTCAAAGTTGTCATGTGGAAACAACCACATCTTATCTCATCTCATGAGGGCCATGATCAATAGCTATGCCATAATGGTACCACTTTGGAGTTATATACACTTATGTCAAGGCTCCTTCAAAGCTCTTCAAGGCTTCAAACAATATCCCTTTATTATTTCCATATCATCATAATCATTGCTACATCATCATTAACATTGCCACATCATCATTACCATTGCTGCATTATGATCATCATTGCAACATTGACATCAATTACAACATCACTCAACAGTCTTATAATCTCATGACACAGATCTCTTGACCCTATCGACATCAATGACAACTTTACTCAACAATATACCCCTTTGTCATTGATTTCAACAACTTCAACTCTCTCTCCCCCTTTGAAATTAATAACAAAGGGGTGAAGCAACTTTGTTCACCTTCTTCCCCTGGGATTATGCTGGCCCGCCCTATCAATATGCTTTTTTGTGACCTTTTTTTATTAGACATTCTCTCCCCCTTGCAAAGGATAACTTTATTTGACTATGCATTTCTTCTGAGAATATTTTCCTTCCTAACAATTCTCCCCCTTTGATTGTGTTGACTCCCCCTTATATTGGGCTATTTCTTGAAGCTTTCTGAAGTATCATCCCCATTTTCCTATATGATTTACCAAGTCACTAACTTTTTCTCTGTACAATCCTTAAGATGTTTTTCTTTCTTTGGTCTTCTTTTCCTGCTACTTAGACTCCTCAAGATTATCCATGATACTAGGAGTCGCTATGCCACATTGTTTAAAACAATGTGTAAAATTGCTCTACTGCAAGATCATCATTTGTAATCCTACACCTTTCTTTTTTATTGTTGATTTGTCATTATTACTTGACTCTGAAATTGTTGTAGGTATTTCCTTTGAGAATTCTCCATTGACATGTTCTTCATGTTTTTCCCTCACATATTCAACATGTAATAACAAGTCCTTTTTGTCTTTGATCCTGGGACTATTTTTGCTTTCATTCGATATGCTTCCCAACTCCATTAAGATAAGAGGTTTGCTTCGGTTTCTTGCTTTGAGCCTTGAACCTTCATCATCTACATACAGGACCAATCCACAAACTTATTCCTTCTATTATTTAGACTTCTTCTTCCAGACCTTGTTGGAATTCTTCCCTTGATTAATTAGGACACTATCTTTCTCATTTCTTCCAAAGTTGTTTCTACATAACCTTGCAATGTGCCCATAGTTTTAGAACAAATATTCCCTTTACATTAGCTATATGGTGACTTTGGAGCTTATCCATGATCCATGATCACTAAAATCCCATTTTAGGCCTTAAGAGATCAACATTCTTCCTCAAATATTGTCTAGAACATAGATTTCCATCCTTGTTGTGAAAAACCTTGTAATGGCACCCATAGGGCACATGTAGGACACATTTTTGTCTTATTATCTTCAAATGTCTTGGTTTTCTAGATGATCATGATCATATTGATGATGACGATGATGTTTTTGACAATGATGGTGTCGATGATGATGACAAATCATGATGATCATCATCATGTCGACTATGATGATGGTTAGGATGGTGGTGGTGATGACAATGATGATGATTAGTGATGACGGAGATGGCTACAAAAATGATGATGATTATGATGACGATGATGTTCTTGATGATGATGATTAGTGATGATGGCGATGGCGACAAAAATGATGATGATTATGATGACAATGATGTTGTTGTTGATGATGAGAATGATTATCTTGATGATGACAATGACGATGATGATTAGTATGGTGATGATGATGATGATGATGATGATGTTGTTTTTTATGATGATGAATAGTGATGACGATGACGATGATGATGATAATGATGATGATGATGATGATGATGATGATGACAATGATGTTGTTGACGATTATGATGTTGATGATGATGAAAATGATGATCATGATGATGACGACAATTATGATGGGGATGGTGATGATGATGATGATGCTACTAATGATGATGATGATGATATCCATGAGGACAACGATCGTTCTGACTAAAAAGATGATGGTGATGATTTAGTTATCAACATCAACATCATCATCATCATCACTAACATTTTCATTGTCGTCACCACTGACATCGTAATCGTCGTCATCACTGACATTGTCATTAAATTTTTAATTTTTTTTAAATCAATTTTTTTCAATATATATATATGAATATATATTATATATATGAAAAATACACACACACACACACACAGATATATATATATATGTATGTATGTATGTATGTATGTATGTATGTATGTATGTATGTGTGTATGTATGTATGTATGTATGTATGTATGTATGTATTCTATATATTATATATATGAAAATATATACTATATACATTAAAATTTAAAAAATACACAACTTAAACACTACATAATTTAAAAAAATAAAACAAATAAAACATAGGCTTTGTCCCCTCCCACATGACTTCACTTCACTATCGTTGATGCATATCATCCCTGAGCAAAGCTGTTGTTGTAAATGTAACATCAGAACATATTATTTTGTATATTATTATTATATTATTATTGTACTTTTATTGTACCTTCGTTGGAGTTTTTTTCCTTCGTTCAGAGATCTCATTATTGTATTTGGTCATGTAAGAATATAGAGGTAAAAACTCCATTGTAAGTCGGGGAAATATTCCCCAAAAGGATAAATGTAAAATGTATTTTTGAGTCTCCCTAGGAGAGGTTGGCCCAGTTAGTTGAGGAAGTTGGCCCCATTGGGGAATTAGGTCAGTCACACATAAAGTATAAATAGGGAGGTTCCCTCTCTCATTTGGACACACACCAACAAGCAAGTTTGCTCCAAGGAAGAGAAAGACAAGTTCATTGAAGGAAGAAGAAGGAAGCTGCAGAAGTCATCTTATCTTTGGGTTTTCTATCTTGGTTTGATATTGTACTAAGTGATGAATCTATTACTGAAGAATTTGCGGTATTTTATCATGTATGGTTTCCCTGAAGAAAATTCTTGTGTTCTTGTGTATTGATGTGCTTCTCTATCTTTCAGATTAAAGATCCAACATAATTGAATTAAAGTGAAAACATTAACATGGTTTTAGAGCCACTCTAAAAGTAGGCACTGTGCAATAGTGGAAAGCTACGGTTTCCAAATCCAAGGTCTTCTCTCCACAGATCATCCAGAAAAGAGGGCTAGGATAAATCACCTCAAGAAGGAGCATATTTGGTGGTATCAGAATTCAGTTTGGAGAACTTTCATTTTTGGCCCTATCACCGATGTCAGGGGAAACTAGGGTATCAAATTTTTGGATATTCCATTTACCAATCCAGGAAAAGGAGTACATTGGAAAAATCGCCTTGAGGAGGAACATCTTTCTATCCAAGCAGAAGTTCAAGATTCCAAGTTTGAAAAATTAGGGTTTCTCTGTCAAACCCTAGGTTAGCCAGCTCCAGAACCAAGTTGGGTATCTCAAATTGGTAAGATCTAATTCCTTGCTATTTCCATTTGAGTTTCTCATATCAAAATTTCAAATCACACCAAGATTGAGGATAAGCTTGATGTAGCTAATAACTTTCGGACATGGAAGTATAGAATCTCTCTCGTTCTAGAAGAGAATGATTTGGACAAATATGTGAATCAGGAGGTTCTGGAACTAGAGGGAGATGATTACAAAGCAATCCACAATAATAACACGATCAAGGCCAAAAGGATCATTGTTGACTCCATCAAGCACCATCTCATCCCGTGTGTCTCATATTTGAAGACTCATAAGAAGATGTTTGATGCTTTGACAAATTTATATGAAGGGAAGAACATCAATCGGAAGATGACTCTGAGGAAACAACTCAAGAATGTGAAGATTCAACACTCATAAACTATTCAATATTACTTCACAAGAGTCTCTTAGATCAAGGAACAACTTGAGGCAATTGAAGATAATGTTGAAGAAGGATAGATTGTGATGACTACCTTGAATGGTCTCCAAGGATCATGGGACTAATTCATTCAAGGAATATGTGCCAGAAATAAATTAATCACGTTCAACAGACTATGGGAAGAATGCACCGAAGAAGAATCTCGATTAGTATAAAGAGAAGAAAATATGGGAGATAATGATGACCAAGCCCTAACTGATCATACTAAGAAGAATCAAAACAAGAGGGAGGATCACCATCACAAGAATTCAACAAGATCCCATAGGAATCATGGATTTAGAATAGACATCTCCAGTATTAGTTGCTTCACATGTGATGCGAAAGGACATTATTCAAGAAATTGTCCCAGAAACTAAGGATCCTCTAGGAGAATCAACAAGAAGAGGCATCATGCTCACACCGCTAAAGATGATGAACCAGTAAGGAATAAAACCAGAGAAGAAAGGGATGATTCTTCGAGTGATGAAGAATATGTTTTAATCTCATCCCTTACAGGTACCATAACCCATAGAAGCAATGATTGGCTTGTGGATAGTGGAGCATCCAAGAATATGACGGGGTACAAAGAATCTTTTGTCAACTTATCAGAACATCAGTCACCCCACAAGGTGAAACTTGGAGATGACTATCAATATCCTATCAAAGGAAGTGGAGAAGCCTCTTACAAACTAGATTCAGGAAAATCAATAAAGATGAAGGATGTTCTCTACATACCAAGTTTGAAGAAAAATATTCTCTCCATTTTAGCCTTAGAATCTAAAGGACTTCTTGTTGCATTTATTGATGGCCAAGTGCTAATGTGGCCAAGAGGAAAGACAATAAATGATGCAACAATAATTGGAGAGAAAGAGGGAGCCCTGTACAAGTTAAAAGGACAACCAGAACAAGCATTGGTTCATGACTCCATGGAACCAAGCGAATTATGGCATAGAAGGCTTGCACATGTACACTATAGAGCACTATTGATTGCAGGCAAAGTAGTATCGGGTATAACAGAAATTAAAACAAAGTATGAAGGCATTTTCAAGGGATGTGCAAAAGGGAAGAATGTGAAGAAGTCATTTCTTAGAAGTGAAAGAAAGGAAAAAGGAATCTTGGAGATAATTCACTCAGATGTGTGTGGCCCCATTTCTTCCATCTCCTTAAGCGGGTATGTATACTATGTTTCTTTCATAGATGATTTTTCTCTTAAGACATGGATTTATTTCTTGAAAGGAAAAGATGAAGCGTTTAGCAAATTCATGGAATTCAAAGCCTTGGTCAAAAATTATACTGAAAATAAGATCAAGACTTTATGATCAGACAATGGAAGAGAATTCACCTCAGAATAATTCAAGGATCTTTGCAGAGAATCAGGGATTAAGAGGGATTTGAGCACTCCTTACAATCCTCAAAAAAATGGCATTGCAGAATGTAAGAACAGAACAATAATGGAAGTAGCGAAGGCGATGCTCCATGAACAAGATCTCCCAATGCACCTTTACGCAAAAGTAGCAAGAACAGTTGTGTGTGTACAAAACCATAAACCTCATCGTGTATTGAACAATAAGACTCTAGAAGAATCTTTCTTAAGAGAGAAACCAGAAGTCAGCCATCTCAGAATATTCGGTTTCCCTTGTACATACACATTCTGAAAGAAAAGATAACAAAACTAGACCCTTCAGGGAAGAAGGGCATATTCAAGAAGATCGAAATCAGCAGAGACATAACTTTTGATGAAGACTCAACCTACAAAAAATCAAGACAATTACACACTGAAGAAACTGAAGAACCTGAAGTTATGAGAACTAGAGACATAGTTATGGAAGAGACAATCCAAGAGGATCACAAAGACCATGACATAACAAAACCACAAGAACCTATAGATCCACCTCGTGAGAAGAAATCCCACAATAGAAGACCAGCATGGGCACGTGAAGCAATACAAGATGAAAATAAGTATGGTGATCCAGATGGGACACTCAGAGAAAGAAAGAGACCCAGACCATACTCCAACTGTTTCGCCCTAGTATGTGACATCATTGATAAAGAACCTTCCAGCTATGAGGAAGCAACAGAAAAGAAGGAATGGAAGGATGCCGTGATCGAAGAGTACCGGTCGATTATGAAGAATGATGTCTGGGAGATAGTTCCAAGACCAGAAGGGAAGTCTGTTGTGACTTCAAAATGGATTTACAAGATCAAGCATGTTGTAGATGGTAGCATCGAAAAACACAAGGAAAGATTTGTGGCACGTGGCCTCTCCCAGAAAGAAGGCATAGAACACGAGGAGACATTTACACTTGTAGCAAGATACACTTCCATTAGATATGTACTTGCTTTATCCGCAGTAATGAAATGGAAGGTACACCAGATGGACATCAAGACAACATTATTGAATGGTGTATTCGAAGAGGAAGTATATGTGGAGAAACCACTGGAATTCGAGACACATGACAGACAGACTCATGTGTGCAAGATAAAGAAATCCTTGTATGGTTTGAAGAAGGAACCCAGGACATGGTACGACAGGATGGACAACTTTCTGATTATCTTAGGCTTCACCAAGAGTAAAGAAGATTCCAACCTCTACCTCAACGTTGAGGGAGGAAGACCAGTAATATTTCTACTATATGTAGATGACATGTTCTTAACAGGGGAGGATGAGCTCATTGCATAAACAAAGAGAAGGATTTCCATAGAGTTCAAGATCAAGGACCTGGGAATGATGCACTACTTCTTAGGTATGGAGGTGTGGCAGAGTTCATATGGGATTTTCCTTGGACAAGGAAAGTATGCAGTGGAGATTCTGAAGAGGTTTAGATGGACTACAAGGCAATGGCCACACCAATGGCATCAAACTTGAAGCTATTGTGTGATGCTTCTTCAGAGTCAGTTGATTCCATGATATACATGCAAATGATTGGTTCAATAATGTACTTCACGAACATGAGACCAGACATACACTTTGTTGTGAACACCCTCAGCCAATTCCTGACAGATCCAAGATGTGTTCACCTAATTGTTGCAAAGCATATATTGAGGTACCTAAAGGGTACAATTGAGTATGGAATCAAATATGCGACGAATCAAAAGATTAACCTGCATGGTTATGTTGATTTAGATTGGGCAGGAAATGCCACAGAAAGAAAGAGCACTTCAAGATGTTGCTTCAGTTTGGGATATGGTATGATGTCTTGGTTTAGAAGGAAGTAGTCAAGTGTGGAATTGAGTACAGCGGAAGCAGAGTATATTGTAGCCTGTTTGGCTTGTTGTGAGGTAGTATGGCTTCGGAATTTACTGTCAGATTTATTTGATCTTGAGTTAGAGGAGACTTGTATCTTTTATGACAACCAGAGTTGTGTAAAATTGTCCAAGAACCCGATGTTCCATGACAAGTCAAAGCATATTGAGATCAAGTACCATTATATCTAGGATACGATGCAGAGAGGAGCAGTGAATATCCAGGATGTGTTGACCAAGCCGTTAGCAAGAGTGAATTTTGAGTACTTCAAAGAGAAGCTTGGTGTTATCCAGATCGATGTTCCTCAAAAGAGGGAGTGACGTGACATTTTCGGAAGACGCTGGTGCACTGGGGATGTATCTTACATGGTGTAAGATGCAGGTAGTATACAAGGATGTAATACATCTGGGATGATCCTGGCCTGTGTCCACATGTGAGAAGACGTTGGTGGTCCATAGGTCATAAAGCATATGGGATGAGCCTAGGTTGTATCTTACATGGTGGAAGATGTAGGTGGTCCTAAAGAATGTAATGCACATGGGATGCTCCTGGGTTGTATCCACATGTTTGAAGACATAGGTTGACCAATAGAGTCGTAATACATATGGGATGTATCCACTAGGTGGAAGATGCAGATGTCTTGGGCTGTATCCACTAGGTGGAAGATGCAGGTTGAATGAGAGAGAGACATATTACATCTGGGATATATCCACTGGGTGGAAGACGGAGATGTTCCTAGGTTGTATCTATTGGGTGGAAGATGCAAGTTTTCTAGTGGACATGGTATATGTAGCTGGGCTTCTCTCCACCTGAGATGATGAGATGATCCATATATGATGAGATTATAGTAGGAGACGTAGGTGATTTATCTGTCAATGTAATATGTGGTCTTGGTTTGTACCTACTTGATGGATTGCTCGTATAGATGATGAATTCCTAGATGAGAGCTAGGCCTACATTCAACATGAAAAAGGGATGTCTCTGTAGAACTTCTCATGACGAGTAGATTCGAGAGATGTCACTAGTCAATGATCAACAAGATGAGAATTGTTGCAGTAGCAATGATGATGATCCAACGATGATGATGATCTAGTGATGATGATGTTGTCCAAATATTGTGTCCAGCTATGATGATGACTGTGTCGAGAGAATACCTTCCTACATAAGAGGGAGTGTTGTTGTAAATGTAACTTCGGAATATATTCTTTTGTATATTATTATTGTACTTTTATTGTACCTCTGTCGGAGATGTTTTTCCTCTGTTTGGGGATGCCATTATTGTATTTGGTCATGTAATAATATCGAGGTAAAACCTCCATTGTAATTCGGGGCTATATTCCCCAAAAGGATAAATGTAAAATGTATTCTTTACTCTCCCTAGGAGAGGTTGGCTAGTTAGTTGAGGAAGTTGGCCCCATTGGGGATTTAGGTCAGTCACACATAAAGTATAAATAGGGAGGCTCCCTCCCTCATTTGGACACACACCAACAAGTAAGTTCGCTCCAGGGAAGAGAAAGACAAGTTCGTTGAAGCAAGAAGAAGGAAGCTGCATAAGTCATCTTATATTTGGGTTTTCTATCTTGGTTTTATATTGTACTAACTAATGAATCTATTACTGAAGAATTTGTTGGGTTTTCTCCTTTAAGGTTTCCTTGAAGAAATTTTTTGTGTTCTTGTGTATCGTTGTGCTTGTCTATATTTCATATTAAATAACTTACATAATTGAATTAAAGTGAAAAAATTAACAAGAGCAACCTAGAGAGAGGATTTGGATTGCAGCTGAGGGGAGACTGCGACCAAGCAAAGAAACATTGAGAGGATTAACCTGAGTAGTGAATATTCATGTGAGCAGATAGAGAAGATCAGGAAATGCCTCCAAAAGCTGTGAATGATCCCTAAATTTGTTTCACTCCTTCTGTTATTCCATTATTCCCCCATTTCCCTCAATTTAATCATTTCCAAGGTGAATCGTTGGCTACAAAAACTCCTACTTGACCCTCTCTCATTTAAAATTTTATAAATTTGTAAATATTTGCGTAAGGGATTGGCAATCAAGAGAATCAACTATTTATTTTTGTGGAACCACTCAAGGGGATAATTTCCTCAAGATCATTGCTCATTCAAGCAAATCATTGGCATTTATGCCCTATTCGTCCTCTTCATTTCATAGATCCAGGTTTATGTTATATTTTGTTCATTTGATCGATAGATTTTCTCACCATTTGTGGATTTCTTCTCTTTTGAAACAATATTTAAGAAAATACATTTGATAGATCCTAGATCGTTTTAGCCTCCATCCTTGGCATTTTTTTGTGATCTTTAGCATTTTCTTCTAGGGGTTTGTTGATTTGCAAGGTTAAATTAGCACATATGGTTTCCATTAAAGATCCAACGCTCTCCCTAAAATTCACTTTATAACCACATAATGATAGGTTATTGGCATCATTTAAACTATTTTAATATTCACTCCAATAACAATCATATACAATATTATCCTTGATTTTGTTTCATTTCAACATGAGGTATAGTTCACTTATAGTTTGGTCATTTTTATGTATATCATATTGATCAAAATCATGCTTTTAATGTTAGAATAAAAGGTTGTTTAAACATTCTTTGAAAATCCTAGCTTGTTAAGTTTTAATTCTCTATCTACACCAACAGGAAAGAGACAGCCCTAAAATTTCTCATCAACAATTTTTGTAGTCTTAAACATTACAGTTTCACTGCAGACTTGGGAGCTCAACTTGTCTTTTATGTTCTCCTCATTTTAAAGATCAAAGTCTCTAACAAAATCTATCAAACAGTAAATATGAATATTACATGTTAACTATCATCTTGTTGGGGAACTCCATACTCTGTTTTGCATTGCCAAAACTGAGCACCCTTAATCTTATGAGCTAGCAAGTATATATTGCTATTATTGATTGGATAATCTTGTGGAGATTTAAAATATACTATTTGCAAACCAATTATCAAATATGACACATGTAGGCCAAAGGTTCCCTTTATAAGGAATGCATGGAAGTTTTGTACCATGTGCATAGTCCATGACCCATAAAAACATTTTTTAGGTCCTAATATGCTAATGTTCCTCCTCCAATGATGTCTAGATACCCAAGAACCATCCTAGTGCAAAACACACAATGGTGCCCATATAACACTTGTAGGAAAAATATTTTCTTTACAGAGGCTACATGGTAGTTTTGGATGACACATAAAAGCCAAATATTCACTTAATTTGCATGTGTGGTGGTTTTGGTCTATGTGGCAGCTTTGGACTGTGTGCACTCTATGAGCACCAAAATCCTTTATTAGGTCCTAATATGTTGGTTTTCATCCTAAAACCATGTCAAAGGTCCCAAGAATAATCCCCATTGCACAAAACCCCATAATGGCACACACATATGACACTTGTAGAACACATATTCCCTTTTCATTAGCTATATGGTGACTTTGGAGCTTATCCATGATCCATGAGCACTAAAATCCCATTTTAGGCCTTAAGACATCAATATTCCTCCGCAAATATTGTCCACAACCTAGAGTTCCATCCTTGGTGTGCAAATCCTTATAATGGCACCCATAGGGAACATGTACGACAAATTTTCATTTTACAGGGCATGTGTGGTGGTTTTGGCCATGTGTATGGTCCTTGCACACTAAGATTTTATTGGTTTGGTCCATGTGTTGGTATTCCTTATTTGATGATGCCCACACTTCTAAAAAGAATCCTTGATGTGAAAAAACTACTTCCACCCATATGACACTTGTAATAATCCCTTTAAACAATATATCATGGTCTAGGATGTTGTTCATGGCACATGGTTCCTAGAGGTATGATTTAGGGTCAAAGCTGTTTTCAATGTCAATATATGGTCAAGGTCTTCTAACACTTCCTTAATTTGCAATAACTTATATTGAAGTCATATGATATAAATTGGGAAAATATTCCTATTATAGGACCTTATTTTAGCATTTATGAACCCTCATCCTACAAACTTACCAAGGGCAAGAGATTTCTCATCATCTTCTATTTATTCATTTTTGATGGGTTGTTACATAGAATTTTCGGTAGCTACACAAGACCATGTGACCACATGTTGCCACAATCCCTGAAGCTACATCCATGATGAATGGTCTTTAACTCTTTTTGTCCTGCAATCAACCTTTTGTGTGACTTCGACGCACTTTGCTTCATTAGAAACACACATCAATGTCCATCAACGCGGTTTGCTCTACTGTCAACCCACGTCGATGACGCAGATTTCCCTCACATCAAATCGCGTCGATCTTATTTGGTGCACGTTGCTCTACTTCCAAGTCACATCGATGTCTGTGTGGGGAAAAAAAGGGGTTTTCGAGAATTCTCTAGAACAAAATATCATCTAGATGATATCTCCTCCATATTTTCTAGGATCTCACTCGAATTCCTCACTTGTTGGGATCATACCTCATCCATTATCCCTAAAGATATTATCTCTCCTCTATACATATTGTCCTATAAATTCAGGTCTTGGCCATGGGTGAGAGGAGGGGGAATTGAGAATAGAGTTTTGCTGGAGAAATTACACTAGGAGTGATAGAATTTATATCATTGTCCTTCCTTCATTGAAGTGAGATCTTGGAGCAAAGAGGAATCCATTGGAGAGGAGATACAACACCAAGGCTTAAGTGGTTGTACTCTTTACCATTTGTGTTAATACAATACTGCATTTCATTTCCCATAAATGGTTTGTTATTCATTTATTTGTATATCTCCTTGGTCATATATATAACTTAATCTAATCCTAGATCTAGTTTTCCTCTTGTGTTGCTTGTCTTACATGTCTTGTAGGTGCTTATTATAAGTGGGTGAGCAAGCTTGCTGAAGCATTGGATCATTGAAGACAACTCACAGTCAAAGGTAGTATTCTATTTTTTAATTTGTGATTGGATCAAGTTAGGTAAATGTATGTATGATTGCTTGCTTTGTTCTAGTTCAATGATCAAACTAGAGAGGTCATCTTATGTCCGCATTTGCAGACTAGTTCTGATAACAAAATTGGAGACCATAGTGGGGAGCTTTGCGCTCTAGATCTATTTATTTTTCTTTGTTCATATTTTTCTTAGATCGTGTCACCTTTTTATTTGGATATGCTTTTATAGAGTCACTAGGTCATCCAGATTAATCCTGGCACCCTAGGTCCACTCAGAGTTGTTGAGTTTAGGGGTTTTGTAGCTTTCATTTTTGAAAAAAAAACACTTTTGGAATCTCGACGCGCTTTACCTTTGACATACAGTGCACCATCGACACGCTTGGGTAGTGTATTAGACCGTGTCGACCCACAAAGACGTACTTTGTTGTACTGATAGACCGAGTCGCACTCTAAAATTTTGTAGTAGGGCCTTTATCCCTACTCGGACTTCGACCTAGTCATCTTCTGAGTTTATGTCAATGTTTGTATTTTCCCCAGATCTCTCTTTTTGTTTGTATTCTTGGTATTTGGAGTAGTGTGATTTCTCATTGAGTCTTTATAGTTAAGTGATTACTTGCCTTGCATTGAGTGAGTTTGTTCCCTTGCAAGAGTGACTAGTCTTGTGGACTTGTAGAAGCCTCTAATCTACTCTTTTTTAAGTCTTGAAACCTCCAAAAGTGTGTTTTTGTACCAACTCTTGATAGTGTATGTTTGGTTTGGATTGTTGTATGATTTGAGATTGATTGCTTGGGTGGATACTTTTTGTTTTCAAAAGTTGCATAACTCTCTGGAAGTGAGAAAAGTCATATTTGGATTTGATTGAACATATTGTTAAAAGGAATTGGGTTTTCATTCTCTTCATCTTTGAAGTATAGTGCTTTGATTCGTTGAGAAGATACATCTTTTGGATCTTGGATAATTGTTTGGAAAACTTGAAATAGCTAAGAATTTTCCATGTTGTCTTCCTTTTGATTTTCTAAAATTCTTTGAAAAAGAGAAGAATTCTCAGATTGATCATAAAGTCTATATTTTCAAGCATTTTTGACAATTAGTTCATGTTCCAAAGATCTTTGAAATCATCCCCCTAACCCTGCTTCTTCGTTTGAAATTGAGGTGTTTTTCAAATTAAAGGATTTCATTGTTTTTATTTTTATTTTTGATTTGCATCGTCAAATCTCTTTTGAAAAAACAAAAAGAAAATATTTGCTTTGGCGTTATTTTGGTATCATTGGATTTGATTAAAATAGTGTTATTCACTTATGTGTTTTGGTTTTGCTGAAGGAGAAATGTGAAAGGATAATATTGCATTTCGGGGTAGATTTTAATTGTTTCAACAAAAGAAGAAAGATCTCTCTCCTTTCCTTAGATAGTTTTCATTGAATAATAAAAGACTTGATCTCATTTATCTTATTCATGCATACTGGTTCGAGTCTACACCTCATGCATCCACTTAACCGTACAAGATAAAATCAAGCGCTAGTCTAAGTTAAAATCTTTAGAAACTCGTGTGATAGGTTAGAGACGTGTTCTGACATATTTAAGCGTAGAAGCTGCCATTCTTTTCCTGCATTGCATCCCAGGGGCTTGCAGTTCTTCCACATACTAGTTGGTATATCGAATGACCTTTCACATACCTAAGGGTATATAGAAAGGTAGTTCACGTACTCAACTGTATATAGGAAGGATCCTACCGAACGGTTGTGTGTTAGACAACTCTTCTACATATTAGAGCTCCCACATACCTTGTGTATATCGGGAGACCACACTAGGATCTTGAAACCATCTAAGTCAATCATTGGCTATCTTGACATTTCAATACACTGAGAAAAACACTTGGGGAGCTACTACGCATGAACTATTAGGAAGTCGGGTAATATGGTCAGGGGTATTGTCCTAATCCTCTATGGTTAGTGATCTGAAATATTGGGTCGAGTATTACTGTTGGACACTGCGGTATATCGCAAGTTTTGATGCCTTGACACTCCTGTGAGGATCCAACTCTTTATCCCACTTGTCACGTAATTTTTCTTATGACTTTAGCTTGAGTAGGACTTGAAGTGTGTTTTTCCATAGAAAACTCTTAGAAGACTTTCATCAGCAATTCTAGCTGAGAAACCCTTAAGGAGATTTCGTAGAATACAAAAATTGCCACCTGAATACCCTCTCATCGGGGAATGAAACACATGGGAAGATATGGACCAACCCACTACAATTGGTTCAAACGAAGAAATAATTCTAGTTACTGAATTAGGAGGGGATTTCTCTCCTCCTGTAAATCCACCCATCACTGATCCTATGGGACCATTGGTGGTGGAACAACCTTCTTCATGTGACACATATTTCCACCATCCACTTGAAGGACACGCTAGAGCCATCGATTTGATATTCACTCGACCTCCAGATGACCCGATAACGATTGCTTTTGGTCCAACTGCTTCATTTTGGGGGACCTCTCTAGGGAAGGTTATTTCCGATTCTGGTTCACCATCAATTGTGGATACATCTCCACCTCCACATCCTACCAGACTTGTCTTGAACAAATTTTTTTTGGACCACTTCAAGATACTGTACATCGCTTATTGATACTTGGAGAACGGGTAAGGAGCCAGAGTTTCCCTCCCCATTTCACTTCAGAAGTAGAGAACCCCAAACACCATTCTCCCATGTATTCTTTTTCTTTTCCTTCACAAGGAATTTATGTGCCCAACATGACCTCCTACGAACTAGGCCAACCATATTTTCCATCTATTTCACATCAATTGGTTGTTTCTAGACCTCTTTTGACCTTAATGACTGGGGGGAAACCTTCAGCCACTGTTAACTTCGTGACTGGAACACAATCTTTGAGACAAAGTATGATCGGAGGCCACCCTCTAGTTAGTGGTCAAAATATGGCCTCAACAAAACCTATAGTTAATGGCCTAATTACAGGGAAAAATTTGGTTGCTAGCCAAAACTTAACTGGAGGGAAACCTCTAGTTAGTGGACAAAACCTAAATGGGGGGAAACCTCTAGTTAGTGGAAAAAATGTAAGTGGAGGAAAAACTTTGTTTATGACTTATAATATGGCTGGGAGTTCACCCCTAACCATGGGACAAACTTCATGGGCACATCAAATGGGAGGATCATCTATATCGGCCCAACCTACATGGGGTTATATATATCCAGGTAATCACAATATGGAAACGATTCAAATCTATCAAATTGATCTAGGAAAGATTTATCCCTGAGTACCTTACCCGGAAACACAAACACCCCATGGGGGTATCATAATTTTCCACTGACTTGACCCCTAGTCGGAAACCTTCCCCCACCACCACCCCCACCACCTGTCCCACCTCCATATACACCACCTGTACCACCTCCACCCCCACCATTCGGACAACCCCCTCATTCTAGAAGAACCTCTCACGCGGGAGGAGCAGCCCCATCGGGTACACCTCCTAACATGGGAGGACACCCACCATATGGCCAACCCTCTATGGGAGGACCTTATGATCAATCAATCCATGGTCCTACTGGTACTCAAATGTCGTACCAATATTACCAGTACCCGTAGCCAAACCAACAATTACCATTTATGGCTAAACTAGATTTTCCAGATCTGTCACGTTTGACCAATGATCCCATTCAACATGGCATGAATTGGACACCCATTCTTGTGAAGCTTCAATCAGACGTACCCAAGTTTGACGGAAAACATGGCGAGGATCCAAAAAACCACATAATGAGATATCACTTGTGGTGTTCCTTGAACTCGTTAATGGATGATTCTATCCATTTGAGGCTCTTTCAAATAACCATCACCGGAACAGATGCCAAATGGTATAACAAATTACCACCACACACTTTCATAGAATTTCAATCCTTGGCTATGGCTTCTCTTACACATTTCCAATTACCAATCCACTACGAAACCAGCACATATCTTTTAACTTCGCTTTGGAAATCTACCTCCACTCATATTTCCAATCATATTCACAAATGGAGGAGAAGACGTCGGCTCATTAAGGCTCCTATTCTGGACTAATTATTGGTTGATTGGTTTACTAAATCATTATTGCCTACCATAGCCAAAGATGTTTCTATGGGAAAAGAACTTACAGAGGAACAAGCCTTTGAACGTTCCCAATCCTTAGACTTATTCTATGCTCAATATGGCACTCTATACGACATTATTCCCAATTTCCCTCACCCCACATATGAACCACGAAACAATCCACGGGATCACATGCCGATGGCATAATTGGTTCTGTAAAAACCCATCCTGCCACCCCATAGATTGTATCAGAAAGCCATCTGGTTTCAACTCAAAATATGTCACATGCTAGTAATAACACCAACTATTCACCCATTCCTGCTCCCACCATAGAGGTGATTTTATTCCAATCTGATTCATCTCAAAAAAATGATGGTAAGAAGAAAAACAAAGGAAAATCCAAGAAATCTTCTAACCAGCAGGAACAAAAAACCACTCAAGCCTCTGTTGATGCCAAACCGAAAGAGAAGGCTAAATATCCATGTCTACTATCTGGTGATGACCACTTCATGAAAGAATTCCCACACCATGAACAAGTCCAAATGTTCCTAAAAGGAAACCCCCAACCCGCAGTTTTAACAAACCCCCTTCCCCACACAGCAACAACAAATGGTTTCACAATAACCAACTCCTTCACAAGTAGAAACATCCACGACTGCTCATGTTCTCATGATGCGGAGTGAAATGGTTAACTTATCCACCAGGGCACGCATGTACGATTCTGTTCCAGATAAAGAATCTAATGAAGGTCATACTGAAAATCCCTCCACATCTGCATCCACTATTCCTCCTACACAAGGTCCTTTGACCATAGATAAACAGATAATAGATGCAGCATTGCATCCACCCAAAAGCAAAATCCGAAAAGTGATTTTCAATCCCAATGCTCGGGCTGCTCAAAACTACAATATTGTGGAAGATATAGCCTAGGAACCATGTGCAATGATGACCGTTGAAGTCTTACAAAACTATCCTAATCAGCGTAAGACTCTGCTATCTTCTATTGGAGAAGTGGATCCATAATCATCTAATAGCATCATGTTTAGATTGGAATACTTTAATCCAAGGCTTTCCCACCAACTAGCATTCCAAATCATTACCAATGTCATTGGGAAAAATATCCATCATACTATTTTAGACGAAGGGGCCTCTACTTCTGTAATGTCCTTGTCCCACTGGAGATCCATTGGTTCTCCTGAACTGAACTGTTCTCCTACCACTCTGAAATCATTTGAAGGATGTGGATTCCAACCACATGGGATTTTACAATCCTTAGCCATTGAATTAGGAGGCAAGACTGTTTCCATTAATATGGAAGTAGTCGCAGCGCCATTGGATTACAACTTATTGCTTGGTCGAAATTGGTTTTACGCTATGACTGTGGCCGCATCTTCTGTCTTCCACATTGTGAAGTTTCCCATAAAGGGAAAATTATCACTATCGAACAATTATATTTTTGTACAGAGGACACCACAACTCATCCCACAGATTATGTCCATCTTCTAGGACACTCTTCGCAAGTATAGGAGAGTGTGGGGGTAGGAATCTTTGAGAACTCATCCCTGATGGGAGTCTTTCCAACACCTGATCCCCCATCACAATTTTCCAAGGTGAACATGATCTCATCCATGACCCCATCTTCCTCCAACTCAGTAGACCCTTAGCTTATTCCCAATCCTATTGACATTGATTCAATTGGAGATGAGATTCCTCTCATCCCAGCTAAGGCTACTTATAAGGCCATCCAATCGGCATCGGATTCACCCGATGACCATCACCTAGTAGCATCAGAGACATGTTCTCTACCATCTTGTTTGAACTCGTCCTCTCCATCATTGGATCATCTCCTCCATACATTTCCCTTCGATGAATCCATCATGGAGATTATGAGCTTGGATGAGCTCACATGGGACAACCATCACCATCGATCTTCCTTCCTCCCAACTTTAGACAGAGTAGAGAATGATATTCACAATATTATTTCCCTAAATGTCATTTACAACCCTCAGTATCCTATTCTCACCCAGGATACGATAATTGATGGGAATTTGGAAAACATTACGCCTACCACTACCATTGAAATCTTTGCGAAACCCGGTGTCGTGGAACATATCCATATTGGCCAAACTTGTTCTTCTGAAGAAATCAAAACTTATACAGCCTTGTTTAAAAAATTCCGCAACGTATTTAGATGGAGCTATGAAGAAATGCCCAAGATTGATCCTACTATAATTGTGCATGAGATCAAAACGTATTCCGACGCAAAACCCATCCGAAAAAAACTGTCCAGTCCACCCTCGAAAGACTACAACTATTAAAGCATAAATTGAAAATATGTTGAAAGTTAGTTTCATTTATCCTATCCCCTTGATAGATTGGGTCTCCAACATCATTCTTGTTACAAAAAATCAAGGAACCATTAGGGTCTGTGCTAACTAACGGGATCTAAATAAGGCTTGTCCTAAGGAAAATTACCCCACCTTGTTTATCGACCAAATCATCAACAACTATGCTGGTAATGTCATATTCTCATTTATGGATGGATTTTCTAGTTACAATAATATTGAGATCCACCCAGTAGACCAGCACAAGACTGTGTTCATCTTCCCATGGGGTACATTTGCATACCGCAAATTACCTTTTGGCCTTAAAAATGTTGGTGCTACATTCCAGTGGGCCATGTCATACACCTTTCATGATATTAAGTATTTCATGGATCCCTACCTCGATGTTTTTCCAGTTCATTCAAATCATCGTGAGTTTCATATCGATCATCTGACGACTGTTTTCCTCTGATGTCAACGCTATAACATCTGCCTAAATACTCACAAGTGCATATTCTGCATGGATTCCAGATGTATCCTTGGCTTCATCGTCTCAAAATATGGGATCTGCATTGATCCCCTCGAGGTAGAATCTATTCTATCCCTACCCCCACTTACGGACATCATAGAAATTCAAATTTTGCAGGGAAAGGAAAACTACTTGCATCGTTTTGTGCGTAATTATGTGGAAAATTCACAAGGTTACATGCGGTTATTAAAAAATGACATCCCTTTTGTTTGGGATGACTACGCCCAAAGTGCCTTTGACAATATCAAGCATGCTATTACCCATGCACTTGTGTTACAACCACCTGATTACACCAAGGATTATATCCTTTATCTTGTTTCCTCTATATAGACTATTGGTATGGTTTTAGTGCAAGAAGATAACAACATGCAAGAACATGTGATTTATTACCTTAGTAAGAGTCTTATCAACCCCGAAATGCGTTATTCACATGTCGAGAAGTTGGCTCAGCAGCTGTCATCATTGTCTAGAATTTTTGTCATTACATTCTACTATGTACAACTACTATCATCTCTGATTCAAACCCTATGTACCATGTCTTAACTCATCAAGTACTAGAGGGAAAATATTCACGCTGGATCATGATTCTTTAAGAATTTGATTTACAGTTTGAAAAGGAAAAATATAAAAAGTCACTAGTATTTGTAGAGCTAATCTACGACCTTCCTTGTATTGATCATGACTTTGATCCCATTGACTCTCTCCCCAATGAGTCATTGTTCCTTATTAGTACCTTTGATCCATGGTACCGAGATATCACCTTGTATCTCCAAACACAATGTTGTGGGCCTCACTTATCCCGCAATGAACATCGTCATATCTTCCATCATGCAAAATATTACCTAATCATCAGTGACACCCTATATCACCACGGTATTGATTTGATCTTACGATGATGTTTGACTCACGAGGAGGCCAAGAGTGTTCTTAATGACTTCCACTCCGAGGCATGCGACGGTCACCTCTCTGGGATGGCTACATCCCAGAATATCTTACGTGATGGATACTTCTGGCCTTCCATTTTTAAGGATTGCATGGAATCCATTAAGAAGTGTCCTCCCCGCCATTTTTTGCATTCCAAAAAGCGCACTCACCCTGCCCCTTTACACCTAGTTATTGTCGTCGACCCTTTTGAATGGGGCATAGATTTCATTCACTATAAGCCTACCTCGACTGAGGGGCATGGTTATGATATTGTAGCTATTGATTACTTTTCAAAATGGGCCAAGGCTATGCCTACATATAAATAAGATGGAAAAAATGCCGCACTCTTCATGTTCAATCATGTTATTGCTAGGTAACTAAATTGAGCGCCAAATTGGGATTTATCCATGAACACTCCACCCCCTAATACCCCCAAGCGAATGGTCAAGTAGAGGCCATTGATAAGGTCTTGAAAACCATGATACAATGCATGGTAGGGACCCATAGATCGAATTGGCACTTATTGCTATTTTCAGCCCTTTGGGCATATAAAACCTCAGTCAAAACTGCCACCAAATTCACACCTTCTCAATTGGTATATGAAATTGAAGCAGTATTTCCTATAGAGTGCGAGATCCCATCTTTGAAACTAGACGTCGAACTCTTTCCAAACACCACAGCTGAAGAAGAACGCTTCCTATATTTAGCCAAACTGGATGAAACCTGTCGTGATGTTTCTCTCGCTAATGAAGCACATAAGAAGCATATCAAATCCCAATACGAGAATTCCGTCAAACCTCACATCTTCAATGAAGGTGATATAGTCTTGACATATGACCAAAAACATGATAAACTGTGGGTAGGTAAGTTCGATTCCATGTGACATGGGCCCCACATTGTGAAACATGTTTTAGAAAAAGTGGCCTCCGAGTTAGTTGATTATGATGGGACACCCTTGGGGTAGCCTATAATTGGGCTCTACCTCAAGAGGTACTATGCTTAGGTAAATCCTGCATAAGTACCTTGTACATTTTGTATGTAATGTGGGTGACTTTTTCTTTTATAGCTTAGGGTCTCATTTTCAAAGCGGATGCTTATACCTTGTTATGCTTGAATGTGCAGATGGAAACCTATTCTGGATTTGCAGATGGGGCTATCCGGCACACTCGAAACCTTGCTTCAATAGATTGGGTACTCTATTCTCCTGTCGGTGAACTCATTAGTTCTGGAGGAGTTTTCCTTGATCCTGCAACCAATAATTCTATTGATTATCACGTGGTAATTGAATTATTAACCGACGCCTCTTCCTATGGTGTAGACCACATGATTGTCTATCTGGACTCTCAACTCGTGGTCTCTCAATTAAACCAAGTCTAGTCTATTCATGATCCTACACTACTCAGTATTTTCCAACACGTACGTCTCTTGGAGAGATTGTTTGAATTTGTTCAATACCAACACATCCCCAGACACATGAATACAGTCGCAGATTCATTGGCCAATTTTATTATAAATTGTTATATCTCCCTTTCTTAGACATTTCATTGGTGGAATGTGTAAATAAACATAACATGTAAATAATTTATGCATAAATAAGAAGTCCCTATGCGATTTATATTCACCATATTAAACACATTGTATATAAAACCGCTTTTATATTAATTATGATAAAAGTTCCACAAATAAGTACTAAGACAAAATATGAAGCTCATAGCTTTCAGTAAATCATCGTGGAAAATTATAAATCTCATGGCTTTCAATACATCACTCCATATATATAATGGGGCTATTCGTTGCACTCATGATAACATATCACTTCCCAAACGACCCGACGGAGCAGATGTCTTATACTTGCAGAAACGCCGACCGTGTGGTGTTGATAGTGCCAAGGAAGATCATCCAACGACATGTCTGGGATGTCGATAGTAAACCTCTCTAATTTCTCCTTGGTATCCACGATTATGTTGCTTGCTTCTCGATCGCGAGTAGAAACAACCCTACCCTCTCCTTGCCGATGTATACGGGAAGCTCTAGGTGGCCTCTATGGCCCCACATCTGCATTAGTAAAACATAAGAAGTCATAGTACACCAAAAATATGATATATTCAAAAAATACATAAACACTTGAAAGAGCATGAATATATTTTCTTACATATGTCGCACCAAACAGACCCCTCTAGTAGCGCCAAGTCGGGATCTCCTCAAAAATCCATGCCTACATAGGCATAATCCTCTACCATAAGAAGCTACCTACGCATCCATCGGAAGAAATACGGCCCATAACTATGGAACGGACCACCATGATGGCCAAACAAATCAATGCACCTCTTCATGTGTGGCTCTCACGGATCATGGCTAGCTATCTCTATATGTTGAGGATGGAAGTGAGGAAACCGCTCCATAAAGAAGGATACCAAGATAAACCCATAACCAAACTGTTTAGTTCTACATGTTCGGTTCTTGGTTAGTTGATCTTTCATGATTTTTAGGAGACTCTCACACCAATTAAACATAGTAGGCTCCATGCATGCTATAGCACATAACATTTTATACCTGGTTTCCTTGTGGTGGGACATAGTCCCCGCTACTCGAACCACTGTGAAGTGTGTTGAATATTGTAACTTCTAAGAATATTATATTTGTACTTTATTATTCCGAAGATGTTTCATTCCTCCGTGAAGATCTTATTGTATATCCAGAGATGTTCATTCCTCCATCGGATTGTGGTAACTTGGGTTATTAGACTTCCCTAGTGGGGGTTGGCCCTGTATGTGTTATGTGGGTCAAAAGGTTATTATACCAACCTAGTGGGGTCAGCCCAGTCAGTTGTAATGGGGTTTTTAACCCATTGGTAAAGTTGGGGCCGACCTAGTTAATATAAAGTACAAGTCGGAGATGTGTATATATAGAGGAGGTGTGTTCCTCATTTGACACACTTCTCTCGCTTGGAATGTAGCGCACTTGTGAGAGAGAGGTCTGCTATGGAGGAGGATGATATCATGTCTTTGGTTTGCATCTTTGTATATTTCTGGTCATCTATATTGAGGAAGCTTTGCTGGGTTTTCTACCCCATGAGGGTTTCCCAGGATAAATCTTTGTCTCTTGTATTTATGCTCTGCTTGTTGTTTCTTCAGTGATCCTGTATATGCTATTATTGTGAAATGAAATGAAATGCTGATATTTTCTATCTTAGCATATTGAATCTTAACATGGTATCAGAGCTAACCTGAAGGAAGGCAATGTATGGCACTTACGACACTTGCTTCACTTGCGACAATTGGAAGGTTAGGGTTTTATATAGAAAAAACTAGTCATCGTGGAACTTTCGCTATAAATCCATTTTGGTGAAGGTTCAAGATTTGAAACCTTTACAAGTCGTAGATAACATCCCCAGGTACCTTGTGTCCAAAGCAAATCCTTAGCTTCGTTGTACTTTGTGAGTTATGATCAGTACAAGTTAGGGTTTCTACCTTTTCCAGATCTCAGTCAAATTCAGGTGACCTAGGAAAAAAGGTCATAACTTGGGCTAGGAAGATCCAAATTAAATTTCGTAAAAAGAGAAAGGTATTATACAGACTATACTATCTCAGAAAACATTTTCAAAGGATGAATTTGAACCAGTGACACGTGGAACTCCGTACAAGTTCGCTCTCCTTTTTATCCCATAAACAGGTCACGTTGCGACACTTGGCATAACTCTCTCTCAGAAAATCCAATTGAGGTCAGACCTGTCAAGATGGAAATATGACAGGTCAGGATACCATAGAAAAATTTTTCAGACCTTGTGGATAGAAAAGTTCATAGTTACAGCAGAAACAATCAGGTACATATTTATGTCAAAACAGAATTATTTTTGAGCACATTCATTCATGGCTTCCGGAATTTAGGGTTTCGGAGAAAGTTGGAATTTATGTAATCGGAGACCACGGCTAGATGCTACTCATCAAAATCGAAATTTAGAGACCAAGATCAAAAATTTTGGTTGGTTAGAAGACCGGGCTTGATCAAACCCCAGTTCAGGATTTTGATCGGAAAGGTGGAAAATTAGGGCTTCAGCAAAAACTGGAATTTTTTAAGTCTGTGACCACGGCTGAAAGCTCCTTAGAAAATAAGAGTTTAGAGCCTTGGATCGAACTTCCTGATTAGGCAGAAGGGTGGGATCCATCAAACCCTAGTTCGGGATCCTGTCCAGAAGATCCAGAAGTTTCAAATTTTTGAGGGGTCAAATTTTGGAGATTTCAAAATTGAAGTATGCAAGTTTGATCAGCTCAGCAAGACACATCCTTTCATCCATTCAGAAGTGTGAAAGTCAAAAATTGAACTTTTAGGGTTTCTCTAACAAACCCTAATCAAGCTCCAGATCCAGTTTCAGGGGGAGTTGAAGCTAAGGCCTTACATAAGAAGACTATAAGAAATCTCGATAGGTATGACTTAAGGAGATACAGGTATGTCTTGAAATCTAATTCTTAATTAAGTTCATAATATGTTTGGCTTCATATTATTTAGGTTAGAATTGTCTTATCACCCTAATAAAAGTATGAATGTGAATGATAGAAGACATTCATTGATTAGGGTTATATGATTGTACTAATGCACTGTGGTGTTGTATGAGGTTGATGTTTTCTGCTAACAAGATACAGGTACATCACGAAAGACAAATCAAGTTCCATGACCATGACAACATGAAGACAAAGACTCCTCCATAATCTTTGATCACATAGAATTTCTACTTACGAGGTATGTATGACTTTGTTCTATTATGCTTAACCTATGAGATATGCAGGTTCCAACACAGGATCTCTAAATCATTGAAGAGAACAAAGAAGATATTGATTAGGTATGTTAGACATAACTAAGCAGGTATACTAATCCAGGTATGTTTTCCTATCTCAAGTTAGAATCTCACCTTGTGTTAGGATCCCTTATATAATTATACTTGTGTAACAACCCGAATTTTCATAAAAATTTAAAATTTTTAATAATAGCAATAACAGCGTTAATTTCGAGAATTTATAATTGCGAAAATAATAATTGTTGATTGTGACCGTACTAACTAAACAGCTGTTCGTACTAAAGATGATTTAAATTCTGTTTAGAAGCATTGTGATAGTGACAACTTAAA
Organism: Larix kaempferi; assembly: GCA_027924585.1. Lineage (NCBI taxonomy): Eukaryota > Viridiplantae > Streptophyta > Pinopsida > Pinales > Pinaceae > Larix > Larix kaempferi. The sequence continues at coordinate 1,601,732 of BSBM01000837.1, read as the reverse complement.
GACATTCTTAACAACTACGATTATGATAATTAAATGAACTAATAGATCAGAATTTTGATGCAACACTTTTCAATGCAATGATAAGTATGATTGATGTAATAAATGAAATGACAGGTTAGAAGGGTGATATGATACTTTTTCCCTTGAGATGATACTGATAGTTTGCTTTCTTTTTCTGAACAAGGGTGTCCTATGAGGGACCCCGAAGCTTACTTAGCTGTATCGCTAAAGCATTAAACCTATTCTATGTGCAGACGACAGGTAAGAAGTTTCATGATTGCAATAAATTCTAGTTTGTGTAAAGTTCAATTCACCATCGTAAATAAAAATAAAATGTTTAATGACTGTTGCAACTATAAAACCATACAGTTACGATTCGCATGCTTACAATTCTGCCTTCCAAGGTTCGTCTTGCAGCTGAGTAATAATCAATCTAAGTTAACTGTTGGAAAGTATCAAGATAGCATCATCATCACTGTAGTCGTCATTGTACTAGTTGGTCCCGTCGTCGTCATTGTCGTGATGATAGCTGTCCTGTTGTCATCATTTACATGGTAGTACCAAGTGGTAATTTCTCCATCATATCACATGACTTAGTGTAAATAGGAAATCGAAGGAACTATTGTTTTATATTACCAAACTATATATGATAGTTTATATATTTGAGAGCTTATTACAAAATGATATTATTATACCTAAAGAGTAGCTATATTAGCTCTTATGGTTCATGTTGCCTATCTACCACTATACTATTTGACTCTCTATGAAACAAAGTAATTTTTCATATACTATATAAATATAGCATAATATTTGAAAAATCAACATTATAAAATAATAAACAAAAATTAATTAAAACAAACCATAATTATATTATGGTGCAACCAAAACTTTGACTATATAAATTCAATCTATGTATAAAGCATTACCTATTCATTGTATCGTAAATATATTGGTAAGACTATACCAAGTTTTTTGATTAAATATCAACAATATAAAATATGACGAAAACTTATATTATAATGCAACAATTTACATACATTGCAAACAATAAAACCAAAGTATTTCATATAGTGAATATCATGTCGATGTAATGTGCCAAACTGACATACAATTACTTCCGTGGTTGACAGGTTTCTAGCTCAATAAATTTGCGCATACCCCAAGCTGTCGTGGAGTTCAAGACTCGATCCTGCATTAATATCTTGGTACAATACTCAGATGACTTGGATTTCCAAACGTTCCACGTAATACAAATGTTAATGTAATATCCTCCGTGCTGGTTAATGTATAAGGATGAAAACCCCTTCGAGCTAGTTGTTACTCGCTTCTCCATGTGCCATAGTGGCATTGTCAACTGATAATGAATAGTGGGCATTTAATGCAAACATTGCTTGTCCCAATACTAAATCACTGGCAACATTGTGATCATCGATGGTGGTGAATTTTGGACCATTAGATTGTAACCCTACCTTTGTCGTTGATTTGGTTTATGAACTTGGTGAATCGTTCAATGTGCTATTGTCTTGGTCTGTGTGGCCGACAGGCTGCCGAAAAATCTTGTCAAGGAGTTTTGGGAGAGGTTCGACCTCAAGACCTACCGAAAGGGTTAAAGTTGCAGGGTTTTATAAATGTAATGTCGATGTAGTTTAAGAGTTGGGTCTCTAGCTCGGAGTGTTATCAAAATCATAGTTTAAGCTTTACGTTTTTGAGAAAAAGAGTGAAAAGAAACACACAGAATTGCAAGATGAAAGAAGTATCCCGGTATCATTCATGACAACATTCTCATCATGGTTGTGGAGGTAATCATTCCTCTAATGAACTGGTTTTTCTTTTGCTGCACATCAAATTTTTAGTTTAAAATGTGACAGAATCTAACTCCGACTATCGTTTGTCAGTTACAGGGTTTTGAAAAGCACCTATGTAAGGGTTTTGGCAAAGGAAACAGCGTGCACCCACTCCGGTAAGCTTCGGTCTTCCAAAAATCCTCATAGTGATCTCCAACTGTGGTTGAAGTGGTTTCAAGAAAATGAGTAGCAGGCCTTGCCAAGACTTATCGTTGTTCTGTCATTGTTCAAAGTTGAAGAACTTCCGAAGCATGTTTGTTATTCATTGATATGACTCTCGTTCGTTTGAATGATACTTGGTTTCTATACTTTAAAGTTTGATGTTGCCAACTAGAGTTGTAACTCGTCGATGCATAACAATTTTGGGTTCTTTCAAATTGTTGGAACTTGGAAAAAACCCTGTATAGTTTTGTTTTCCAAACATGTTGTAAAATCTCGTTCTGAGAATCCACGACTTCATAGGTTTAAGTTATGAAAGAATAAGTAGAGCCAAGGGCTCGTCTTCTGTGTAAACAATGTTTTCCCTCTCGGTAATAAAAGAATGCATGCTATTTATTTTGTGTAATCGTCTATGTTAATCGACTTACTACTGTAGGTTATTAATGTGGCTTTCAAACTAGAGTAGGGTTTAAGAACTTCGTCGAAGTCAAGAAGTCTGTAGAATAAAGTGTCGAATGAATTTCAATTTGCAAACTCAAAATATCAAACTGGAAGCTTCACCCATAAGAGGTGTCTATCGGGTCTGTATTGAACAATTTAATGTTGTAGATGGAAATCATAATGCTACAAGCTAGGGTTTGTGAACAGTGTTGTAGGTGATAACTATGTATAGTATAGCCGTGAACTGATTTGTCTCTTTGTTTATAGAAATGACAACAGGTCATAACCTTGTTTATGATTTGTTTAAATAGAAATCAAATTCTTGAAAAACGAATTTTTAAAAGGACTTTGGCTTGATTTAAAAACCTGTGTAAAAAGTAATGATTCTATTTGTAATACGATAATATGGAAAACAAAAACCTAACTTAGGGTGTGATGGAAACCAAGTTTTATTTTGAATAATAAAACAATTCATAATGTTTATAGTTTATGATGTAAATGAATGAGATGGGAGACATCGACATAGTATAATATGTTTTCAATACAGCTAGAAAATAATCTTGGTAACCTTAAAAGAGATAATGAAATCAATGTGTCTTTAAGCAATGTGAGGACTATATTATGACTGTTATGTACAGTCTTATTATGATAATTACATCGATTTATTTACAGCTCTGGTATTGAAATGCAAAACATAATATGATGTAAAGAGAGATGAGATCTATCTATTTCCTTTGTGCATAAGAATGATAAGCATAATGTGATGCATCTATACATAAATTATGCATTGTTTGTTTTTCATAAAACTCTGAAACATTTATAAAGTATACATGAAGTTTATGCAGAACTCTCTACTATTATTTGACTTTGGAACAGGAAACTGATAAAAATATAATTACTCCCTATCTATCGAAGTCAAAATGGCAATCTGCCTATCTTCTAATCTATTTTTAATTCGCCTATCTATACTAGAGTACGATGCTTCAAAACAGCATGTGGAAAAATATAGATATTGGTTTATCCATTATAATCATCATTAAACTTAAACATTTAGACTTTAAACAATTCTAGGATTAGATTCTTTTTCGAAAAACAGAAAAACAGAAAATACTAGTTAGACAGAACAAAATTATTAACTGAGGATAAGTAGAAAATCTGTAGAACCTGGATAAATCTATAGGGCAACAAACAGCCCAAGAAGACTGTTCCACCCAACCAATTCCTGAAAACAGTCAAGTACTGTCTTAGGATCCTCGAGCCTGTTCACTGAACCACCAGGAGGAAGAAACTCAAGAAGTAGGACTTCTTCTTGCAGTAGCAAATAACTTCGGTATTTTCAATAACTAGCAGTCCAAGGACTTGCACCAGCACCTCTGGTTATTCTCAGCAATATGTAGACTTAGGATTACACTCACCACTAGCCTCCCTATTCGAATCTCTCACTCATCACCTGATGCACATGAGGAAAATATTCTACAGAAATATTGATCAAGAGCTGCCTGCTCAATTCGAATTGCCTTATATAGGCTTCCTAGGCCTTTTAGTTGTTACTGGGTCATTAAATGAGTTGCCTGCTCACTCCCTCCACCTGGGGGATAATGCCCTATTTTTAGGGGTATTTGTCCCATAACCAACAACTAGTTGTGAAGTGAATTTGCTGCCATCTGTCCCATACCTTCCAACAGCTTCCATTCCTCCTAGTGGGTCAGTGAACACTCATTTAACAGTCCTCTTGGGTTTTTGTCTCATAATTAATTAATTTAAATAATAATATTCAGTAATTACATTCATCCATGATCAAAACTGATCATAATTACAAAACTTTGTAATTAAATTTAACATAAAGTATTTTGCAAATAAAATAATAATTCTCAAAAATTTGGGTAGGTGACAACTTGGTATGATTGGTTATGCTTATTCATGAAGTTAGTAATCAAGGGTTTATGCATATTAGGTCTCTTATCTTGATTGATGATTTAACTAACTAGAAGAGTCCTATGATCAAACAAGAATATGCATGAGTAAAAAGAAGACTTCCCTGAAACCTTGAATACTAATGTTTATTATCTATGATAATGACTATACATATTCAAGATTATTTAGAATTATAATGTTTTGATAATATTGATAATATACTAATGAATGTATGTTTGTGTATGATATCATGAGGATTACACTAGTGCACACTTGAGCATGCACAGTGGCACAGAATGAATAGAAGTTCAAAAGACATATAGAAGATCAAACGGGAGGCAACCACACAAACATAAAAGATAAGTATTTGAGTTGTTATTTGAAATAGTAAATGATATTGCTTGTAATAGTTGTATACATATTTGTATTCCTAGAATATATCATGCTGAGTGCAAACATTCATATAGCATTGAACAATATACTGCTAATATGCATATGATTGGTAAATTGGACAAACATTCCATTGTTGCTTGTCTAGAATGAAACCTCTTTGCTGACATACTGAGAGCTGTGCACACTCTCAATAGTATGTTTTGGTAGAGATGGAAGGCATCTAGATAGCCACTATATGCATACAAGATATAGAAAAGTGTTGTGCCAAAGTATTGGTCAAGATAGTTGCATAACTATGTAAATGATATCTATATGCATAATAGGTTATCATGTCAACATGATTTGATGATTGTGAAGCATTACTAATAATGTACTTAATCTTACTTTGTAGGAAAGACCATGAAGAATGATGAACACTGAACAAATGATGGATGTTCAACAAAAAGATTTACAAATCAAATACACTATAGAAGGCTCATGGCTAGAAGATTCTCTTAGAAAGAGGAAGAGAATCATGATGAGATGTTTGCTCCAAGTGTCTAGATAAGACCATTATCTTAATGATGTAATAGAAGAAAGCTCTGTTCGGGTACCCAGGATCAATAGTCAATTGATGAGATTAATGATCACCATGGGTGATGTGGATCTCAACCTTTGCTACAAGGTTGAATATGGTTTCTATACACAGATGTCATGGATGCAAGAAGGAAATCACCACAGAGTTCGAATGATATTGAGGCTCATATCAGTGGACCCATCTGACGAAAGATGGCATAGATAGATATGGAGAAGATCACTCAAATGCAGAGTGTGAATGATGTTCAGTCACAAAGTGAGAATTTATAGTTTCTTAATAAGCTTGGGCTTTACCAAAAGTAAAGTTGATCTGTTACGAATGATGAACCTATCATACTATTACTATATGTGGATGATCTATTTTTACAAACAAATCATGAAAAGCAAGAAGAAGATGGCTGCAGAATTGAAAAAAATGAAAGATCTCAGATTGATGCATTACTTCCTAGGTATGGAAGTATGGCAAGGCCCAAAAGGAATCTTTCTCACCATGGGAAAGTATGCTGTGGAAATCTTGAGAATAATTGATATGTTGGAATGTGAAGCCATGGCCTCTCCCATGGATTCAAACTTGAAGCTGTTAGCTGATGATTCATCAGAGTTAGTGGATGTGACTTTGTACAGACAATTTATTGGGTCATTTATGTGGAACCTAGGTATGTTCACCAGAGAGCTGCAAAGCATGTCATGAGGTACCTAAAGGATACGATAGATTTTGATCTATGTTATCTTGGATATCATGACTTCAGATGGCTACACAGATGTTGATTGGGCAGAAAGTGTATCAGACAGGAAGATCACATAAAGAGGATGTTATTGTCTGGGATCATCCATGATCTCGTGGTTTAGTAGGAAGCAGTCTAGTGTGGTTCTCAGCACAAGCGGAATATATGGCTGCTTGCTCTATTAGTTGTGAAGCAGTATGGATTTAGGATTGTTTGACTTAGAGATAGACCCAACTGTGATCCTATGTGACAAACAAAGTTGCATCAAGATGGCAGAGAATCCAGTGTTCCAAGATAAGTCAAAGCACATAGAGATCTGGCATTTCCATATATACAAGATATGGTGCAGAAAGGAACTATAAAGTTCAAATTTTGGAACAAGTTACCGATGTACTAACCAAACCTCTACCTCAAGTGAACAAGTTACCAATGTACTAACCAAACCTCTACCTCAAGTAAAGTTTGAGTACTACCAAGACAAGCTTGGTGTAGTTCAGAAGGACCCTCCTCGAAAGGGGGAGTGATGTGGTCACTTATGATTAGATTGCCTGCATCGACAATGAGGTCGATGATGTGGATACCTATATTGGTAATGCCGACAGAGAGGTTGGTGGATGGTCCTTAGACAGGATCTAAGTTGACAAGGGGATTGCATCATCCTTGAACACATGTTCTAAATTGATCCATAGACGTATGTCTTCGAGAATGAAGTCCCTAGTGGACAGGATGGGATTGGATCATCCCTAGACTTCAGTCCTAAAGAGAGCCATAGACGTATGTCTTCGAGAATGAAGTCCCTAGTGGATAGGATGGGATTGGATCATCCCTGGACTTCAGTCCTAAAGAGAGCCGTAGACATATGTCTTCGAGAATGAAGTCCCTAATGGACAGGATAGGATTGGATCATCCCTCAACTTTAGTCCTAAAGAGAGTCGTAGACGTATGTCTTCAAAAATGAAGTCCTTGGTGGACAAGTGGGGATTGGATCGTCCCCGGACTTCGGTCCTTTGAATTGAACTGTAGACATGATGTCTCCGAAAATGAAGTCCTTGGTGGACATGTGGGGATTGGATTGTCCGCGGACTTCGGTCCCTTGAATTGAATAGTAGACATGATGTCTCCGAAAATGAAGTCCTTGGTGGACATGTGGGGATTGGATCGTCCCCAGACTTTGGTCCCTTGAATTGAACCGTAGACATGATGTCTCCTAAAATGACGTCCTTGGTGGACATGTGGGGATTGGATCGTCCGCGAACTTCGGTCCCTTGAATTGAGCTGTAGACATGATGTCTACGAGAATGGGATTGGATCGTCCCTGGATTTATGGTCCCTTGAATTGAGCCATAGACATGATGTCTCCGAGAATGGGATTGGATCGTCCCTTGAATTGAGCCGTAGACATGATGTCTCCGAGAATGGGATTGGATCGTCCCTGGATTTATGGTTCCTTGAATTGAGCCGTAGACAGAGGTCTCCGAGAATTGAATGATAGGATTGGATCGTCCCTGGACCTCGGTTGAAAAGGTACATGATAGGACTGGATCGTCCCTGAACCTTGGTTCAAAAGGTACATGATATGATTGTATCATCCATGGACCTATGTCCTAAAGAGAGCGGGATTGATCATCCTGTAATATGATCGTGTGTGTTGTAGGGTATGCTGCTATTATGTATGCTTGACTGATGAGGATACTTGTATCGATGTATTGATACTTGTATTGATGATATGTATTGATGAGGATACTTGTATTGATACTTGTATTGATGATATGTATTGATGAGGATACTTGTATTGATACTTGTATTGATGATGTGTATACTTGTATTGGTGTGGATACTAATACTGATGATCTAGATGTCAATGATGCTGATCATGTTGATCTAGATGATGATGTTACTGATCATGTAGATCGAGATGATCCAGATGCTATAGATCGAGATGATGATCCAGATGCTGTAGATCGAGATGATCCAGATGCTGTAGATCGTGATGATCCAGATGCTGTAAATCGAGATGATCCATATGTTGTAGATCGTGATGATCCAGATGTTGTAGATCTAGATGATGTGATGACGATGTTGATGATCGTATGATGACGATGTTGACGATCATGTGACGATGATGCTGTTGATCGTGAGGATCCAGATGATGATGAAGCTGTAGCTATTCGGGTGCTGCAAAATACTCAGTACTGAAGATGTTGATGTTCCAGTATTGAAGATATTCCAGTAACTGGTTGAGTTACTGATGATGTTGAGAAAGCTCCCAATGATTTATAGATGTATCATGTATGATGTAGTCGATGACTCCTTGCTCCTGCAAATGTTGTTATAATATCCTTCTCATTAAGGGGGAGTGTTGAATATTGTAGCTTCTAAGAATATTATATTTGTACTTTATTATTCCGGAGATGTTTCATTCCTCCATGAAGATCTTATTGTATATCCGGAGATGTTCATTCCTCCGTCGAATTGTGGTAACTTGGGTTATTAGACTTCCCTAGTGGGGTTCGGCCCTGTATGTGTTATGTGGGTCAAAGGGTTATTAGACCACCCTAGTGGGGTCGGCCCAGTCAGTTGTAATGGGGTGTTTAACCCATTGGTAAAGTTGGGGCCGACCTAGTTAATATAAAGTACAAGTCGGAGATGTGTATATATAGAGGAGGTGTGTTCCTCATTTGACACACTTATCTCGCTTGGAATGTAGCGCACTTGTGAGAGAGAGGTCTGCTATGGAGGAGGAGGAGATCATGTCTTTGGTTTTCATCTTTGTATATTGCTGGTCATCTATATTGAGGAAGCTTTGCTGGGTTTTCTACCTCATGAGTGTTTCCCAGGATAAATCTGTGTCTCTTGTATTTATGATGTGCTTGTTGTTTCTTTAGTGATCCTGTATATCCTATTATTGTGAAATGAAATGAAATGCTGATATTTTCTGTCTTAGCATATTGAATCTTAACAAAGTGCATAGTCCTTAATGGTATACTACGAACTTGTGCAATTGGGATCTTCCCAGCAGACTTCCTAGTCCCGGGCATGCAATACTGGGTGATGAGTTCATCTGTATTTCCGTCACCTCCGCTCTACCCAGTAATAATGGCTCGAGCCCCTCTTCTTGAAATCCTGGTCAAAAAATAGATGTCATATATCTCAAGGGTGAGGACGTGGGTCCCTACTCGGAAATATTGTTCATCGGGATCCCACATGTCCACTAAATACCCCAACAAATGCACTTAGGCCCTCATATTCAGAGTAAGGAAGAATTTATTTAAGCCACAATCTTGAAGTGCCAACATTGTATTGGAATCATGTAATCCTTACAAATCCTCCAATTCATGGTCTCATTCCTTCCATGCAAGCACAATTTCCTTACTTGAGGACCTGCAAAACCAAAGAGAGGGATTAAAAACCCTTCATCTCCAAGAAAATCCAAAAACAATTCATGTATTTCATCTTTGACTGATGCGATCCGAATTTTCACACAATGCGCCATCGATGCGCCTGGCCTTTTTGTGGGCCGTGTCGATTGGTCGCGACACTATTTCCGAAAAGGCAGGCCGCATCACTAGGGAACGGATTTTATGCTTAACAAACGACCCCAAATCCATCAAAAAACATGAAAATTGCAACATTTTAGCTTGGAAAATGAAATAAGAAGGTGAAAATGGTTACCTAGAGTTGACGGAGATCGAATCCACAGCCTGAAGTGCCCACAATATTCAACACAAACTTGCTACTACGAGGAGTTTTTTACCCTTCTTGGTAAAAAGAACAAAGATGGAATGGTAAAATAAGTCACTTTCACTCCCTTTTATTGGAATGGGGATGAATATTTTTATTCTACTTTGTATTTTTTATTACTTTTTACCATTTCAATTTAAGAGACTCTTTGTTGATTAATTTATATAGTTCTTTTTAACAACTTTTTGTTGAAGTTACAGGTCAAACATAATAAATAAGTTATTCCCCAAACTGTATTTCATGCTCGAAGACACTATTGGATTTTTCTTTAAGCCCTTTTTAAATTATTGAAATATGAAAAGGTCGTTGAGAAAACTTGCTTCCTTTCACATTCATAAAAGGATTTGAAAAGGCATCTATTTAGTTTTGGTTTACCCTTTTTTTTTATTAGTATTAATTATGAAAAAAGGAATACCTCAGTCAAACTTTGACTAGGAAGTTCTTCTAGGTATTGTTTTGCACTTTTTTGGGCCTATGGACTAAATTTACGAAAAGGTACACCTTGGAGTCTTCTTTAGTCTTTTCAGACCCTCTAAACATGAAATGACACCGAGTTAATTACCTTCTTTGGGCTCTTTAAAATTTAACATTGAAGGAACCCTATAGGCACAAACCCCTCCTTTCTCACATTGATAAAACATCTGAGATTGGACTCATCCGAAGGATGAGCTATATTGAGCATATGTTATCCTCCCCAAGCTCATTAATAAACAAAGAGGTTGATGATGGGGAATAAGGGAAGGGAAATGCATCTGTATTCGTATTTATGGAAGCCTGTTGTCGCCCTTGAATATGGCACAAGTTTATATTTCATCCGAACAGTTGGGTAATCAAATTGTCTTTGAGTCGTGTCAATCCAATGAGTCTCTTTACTCATTTGGGTCATTCAAAGAATTCTTCATTCATGTTGCATTGTGTCTTGATCTCCATCTCATCGAGTCCATGCTTCCGGGTTATTTTCCGTGCCGTAAAATTTTCAAGGGGAGTCCTCTATTTGAGTCAGATTTGCAATCGCCAAGTTATTTGTTACATCGGTTATCCTTAAAGTCTAGGTACCTTGTGTCAGTCCACACTCATTTGATTTTCCACCTGAAATATTCCTCCTGTATCGGTTTCGTGTTGATGATGTGGGATGCATCATGGACCTCCTTCGACAAATCTATCCCTGTCGACACCAACACCATCCAGGGATTGGATTTAGAGACTACCTAGTGCCTTGAAGCCTGCATACTTCAATGGCAGGTCTTCTCGCTTTCGACAGTGGGTTCAAATCATTGACCTCTGATCGAATGATTCCACTAATGTTTGAGTCCAACTCATTCATTAACATTTGTTGGCATCTACTATGATACCTTGGGGATCATTGTCGTCACTGGTGATTTCCCTCACGCTTGTTAACAGTTCACATCATTGGTCGGTAATCAAGTGGTTTCTACTATGTTCGACTTCAACACCTTGTAATCACATAGTTAGATTCGTATCAATTTGAGATTGGGTAGAAGACACTGGGGATCCTCATTATGTGTTTACCGAGGTTGCGATGGAGATTTTTCGAGTAGGTTCCATCATGAATATCATGTCAGTGGCCTCATTGATGTACTATCACTGGATCCACTCTTGTATTGGTCGTGTATTTGTCATTATCTCATCATGGATCTACGCTTGTATCTTAGTAGCCATGATTATGTCAGTCGGTCAGTATCAACATGGATATGCAGTGTATTGGTCGACAGTCCTGTTTCGAGTCATTTAGCTCCAAAGTATTAGAGATTGTATAACAAAGTCCTTGGTTATTGTCAATAGTTCTCCGATCAATGGTTCCTTGCTCCTGTCATCATATCAAAGTACTTCACCCATCGCCTTTCTCTCTAGCTTCGTACTTTGGGGGGAAATATGTTACATAGAATTTTTGTCAACTACACAAAACCATGTGACCACATGTTACCACAATCCCTAAAACGGGCCAAGTTGTAGAAGGTATTGCAAGACAACCAGAAGCAGAAGGTAAAATCTATATAAAATCAATCTCAATTAATTAAAAATATATTAAATACTATATATTCCAACAAACACAATATAATAAACACGATCAAATACATAGTTCTATATATATATATACTCACTCCAACAAGCAAAACCAAATACATAGCGCACCCATATATATATATATATATATATAATATTGTGTTTGTTGGAATATATATAGTATTTAATATATTTTTAATTAACTAAGATTGATTTATGTTGATAATATAAATATTTATTCAATTTAAAAAATTTAAAATAATAAACATATTTAAATATTTAATCAATTTTATTATCAATTTCATTGTAATGGCAACATAATATTATTATAATTAATGATTTTTGGTAATGAAATTTTTTAAGAAACTTCGTCATAAATTCATCTTTTATTTGTCAATTGAATGTCTTCGAGAATGAAGTCCCTAGTGGACAGGATGGGATTGGATCATCCCTAGACTTCAGTCCTAAAGAGAGCCATAGACGTATGTCTTCGAGAATGAAGTCCCTAGTGGATAGGATGGGATTGGATCATCCCTGGACTTCAGTCCTAAAGAGAGCCGTAGACATATGTCTTCGAGAATGAAGTCCCTAATGGACAGGATAGGATTGGATCATCCCTCAACTTTAGTCCTAAAGAGAGTCGTAGACGTATGTCTTCAAAAATGAAGTCCTTGGTGGACAAGTGGGGATTGGATCGTCCCCGGACTTCGGTCCTTTGAATTGAACTGTAGACATGATGTCTCCGAAAATGAAGTCCTTGGTGGACATGTGGGGATTGGATTGTCCGCGGACTTCGGTCCCTTGAATTGAATAGTAGACATGATGTCTCCGAAAATGAAGTCCTTGGTGGACATGTGGGGATTGGATCGTCCCCAGACTTTGGTCCCTTGAATTGAACCGTAGACATGATGTCTCCTAAAATGACGTCCTTGGTGGACATGTGGGGATTGGATCGTCCGCGAACTTCGGTCCCTTGAATTGAGCTGTAGACATGATGTCTACGAGAATGGGATTGGATCGTCCCTGGATTTATGGTCCCTTGAATTGAGCCGTAGACATGATGTCTCCGAGAATGGGATTGGATCGTCCCTTGAATTGAGCCGTAGACATGATGTCTCCGAGAATGGGATTGGATCGTCCCTGGATTTATGGTTCCTTGAATTGAGCCGTAGACAGAGGTCTCCGAGAATTGAATGATAGGATTGGATCGTCCCTGGACCTCGGTTGAAAAGGTACATGATAGGACTGGATCGTCCCTGAACCTTGGTTCAAAAGGTACATGATATGATTGTATCATCCATGGACCTATGTCCTAAAGAGAGCGGGATTGATCATCCTGTAATATGATCGTGTGTGTTGTAGGGTATGCTGCTATTATGTATGCTTGACTGATGAGGATACTTGTATCGATGTATTGATACTTGTATTGATGATATGTATTGATGAGGATACTTGTATTGATACTTGTATTGATGATATGTATTGATGAGGATACTTGTATTGATACTTGTATTGATGATGTGTATACTTGTATTGGTGTGGATACTAATACTGATGATCTAGATGTCAATGATGCTGATCATGTTGATCTAGATGATGATGTTACTGATCATGTAGATCGAGATGATCCAGATGCTATAGATCGAGATGATGATCCAGATGCTGTAGATCGAGATGATCCAGATGCTGTAGATCGTGATGATCCAGATGCTGTAAATCGAGATGATCCATATGTTGTAGATCGTGATGATCCAGATGTTGTAGATCTAGATGATGTGATGACGATGTTGATGATCGTATGATGACGATGTTGACGATCATGTGACGATGATGCTGTTGATCGTGAGGATCCAGATGATGATGAAGCTGTAGCTATTCGGGTGCTGCAAAATACTCAGTACTGAAGATGTTGATGTTCCAGTATTGAAGATATTCCAGTAACTGGTTGAGTTACTGATGATGTTGAGAAAGCTCCCAATGATTTATAGATGTATCATGTATGATGTAGTCGATGACTCCTTGCTCCTGCAAATGTTGTTATAATATCCTTCTCGTTAAGGGGGAGTGTTGAATATTGTAGCTTCTAAGAATATTATATTTGTACTTTATTATTCCGGAGATGTTTCATTCCTCCATGAAGATCTTATTGTATATCCGGAGATGTTCATTCCTCCGTCGAATTGTGGTAACTTGGGTTATTAGACTTCCCTAGTGGGGTTCGGCCCTGTATGTGTTATGTGGGTCAAAGGGTTATTAGACCACCCTAGTGGGGTCGGCCCAGTCAGTTGTAATGGGGTGTTTAACCCATTGGTAAAGTTGGGTCCGACCTAGTTAATATAAAGTACAAGTCGGAGATGTGTATATATAGAGGAGGTGTGTTCCTCATTTGACACACTTATCTCGCTTGGAATGTAGCGCACTTGTGAGAGAGAGGTCTGCTATGGAGGAGGAGGAGATCATGTCTTTGGTTTTCATCTTTGTATATTGCTGGTCATCTATATTGAGGAAGCTTTGCTGGGTTTTCTACCTCATGAGTGTTTCCCAGGATAAATCTGTGTCTCTTGTATTTATGATGTGCTTGTTGTTTCTTTAGTGATCCTGTATATCCTATTATTGTGAAATGAAATGAAATGCTGATATTTTCTGTCTTAGCATATTGAATCTTAACAAAGTGCATAGTCCTTAATGGTATACTACGAACTTGTGCAATTGGGATCTTCCCAGTAGACTTCCTAGTCCCGGGCATGCAATACTGGGTGATGAGTTCATCTGTATTTCCGTCACCTCCGCTCTACCCAGTAATAATGGCTCGAGCCCCTCTTCTTGAAATCCCGGTCAAAAAATAGATGTCATATATCTCAAGGGTGAGGACGTGGGTCCCTACTCGGAAATATTGTTCATCGGGATCCCACATGTCCACTAAATACCCCAACAAATGCACTTAGGCCCTCATATTCAGAGTAAGGAAGAATTTATTTAAGCCACAATCTTGAAGTGCCAACATTGTATTGGAATCATGTAATCCTTACAAATCCTCCAATTCATGGTCTCATTCCTTCCATGCAAGCACAATTTCCTTACTTGAGGACCTGCAAAACCAAAGAGAGGGATTAAAAACCCTTCATCTCCAAGAAAATCCAAAAACAATTCATGTATTTCATCTTTGACTGATGCGATCCGAATTTTCACACAATGCGCCATCGATGCGCCTGGCCTTTTTGTGGGCCGTGTCGATTGGTCGCGACACTATTTCCGAAAAGGCAGGCCGCATCACTAGGGAACGGATTTTATGCTTAACAAACGACCCCAAATCCATCAAAAAACATGAAAATTGCAACATTTTAGCTTGGAAAATGAAATAAGAAGGTGAAAATGGTTACCTAGAGTTGACGGAGATCGAATCCACAGCCTGAAGTGCCCACAATATTCAACACAAACTTGCTACTACGAGGAGTTTTTTACCCTTCTTGGTAAAAAGAACAAAGATGGAATGGTAAAATAAGTCACTTTCACTCCCTTTTATTGGAATGGGGATGAATATTTTTATTCTACTTTGTATTTTTTATTACTTTTTACCATTTCAATTTAAGAGACTCTTTGTTGATTAATTTATATAGTTCTTTTTAACAACTTTTTGTTGAAGTTACAGGTCAAACATAATAAATAAGTTATTCCCCAAACTGTATTTCATGCTCGAAGACACTATTGGATTTTTCTTTAAGCCCTTTTTAAATTATTGAAATATGAAAAGGTCGTTGAGAAAACTTGCTTCCTTTCACATTCATAAAAGGATTTGAAAAGGCATCTATTTAGTTTTGGTTTACCCTTTTTTTTTATTAGTATTAATTATGAAAAAAGGAATACCCCAGTCAAACTTTGACTAGGAAGTTCTTCTAGGTATTGTTTTGCACTTTTTTGGGCCTATGGACTAAATTTACGAAAAGGTACACCTTGGAGTCTTCTTTAGTCTTTTCAGACCCTCTAAACATGAAATGACACCGAGTTAATTACCTTCTTTGGGCTCTTTAAAATTTAACATTGAAGGAACCCTATAGGCACAAACCCCTCCTTTCTCACATTGATAAAACATCTGAGATTGGACTCATCCGAAGGATGAGCTATATTGAGCATATGTTATCCTCCCCAAGCTCATTAATAAACAAAGAGGTTGATGATGGGGAATAAGGGAAGGGAAATGCATCTGTATTCGTATTTATGGAAGCCTGTTGTCGCCCTTGAATATGGCACAAGTTTATATTTCATCCGAACAGTTGGGTAATCAAATTGTCTTTGAGTCGTGTCAATCCAATGAGTCTCTTTACTCATTTGGGTCATTCAAAGAATTCTTCATTCATGTTGCATTGTGTCTTGATCTCCATCTCATCGAGTCCATGCTTCCGGGTTATTTTCCGTGCCGTAAAATTTTCAAGGGGAGTCCTCTATTTGAGTCAGATTTGCAATCGCCAAGTTATTTGTTACATCGGTTATCCTTAAAGTCTAGGTCCCTTGTGTCAGTCCACACTCATTTGATTTTCCACCTGAAATATTCCTCCTGTATCGGTTTCGTGTTGATGATGTGGGATGCATCATGGACCTCCTTCGACAAATCTATCCCTGTCGACACCAACACCATCCAGGGATTGGATTTAGAGACTACCTAGTGCCTTGAAGCCTGCATACTTCAATGGCAGGTCTTCTCGCTTTCGACAGTGGGTTCAAATCATTGACCTCTGATCGAATGATTCCACTAATGTTTGAGTCCAACTCATTCATTAACATTTGTTGGCATCTACTATGATACCTTGGGGATCATTGTCGTCACTGGTGATTTCCCTCACGCTTGTTAACAGTTCACATCATTGGTCGGTAATCAAGTGGTTTCTACTATGTTCGACTTCAACACCTTGTAATCACATAGTTAGATTCGTATCAATTTGAGATTGGGTAGAAGACACTGGGGATCCTCATTATGTGTTTACCGAGGTTGCGATGGAGATTTTTCGAGTAGGTTCCATCATGAATATCATGTCAGTGGCCTCATTGATGTACTATCACTGGATCCACTCTTGTATTGGTCGTGTATTTGTCATTATCTCATCATGGATCTACGCTTGTATCTTAGTAGCCATGATTATGTCAGTCGGTCAGTATCAACATGGATATGCAGTGTATTGGTCGACAGTCCTGTTTCGAGTCATTTAGCTCCAAAGTATTAGAGATTGTATAACAAAGTCCTTGGTTATTGTCAATAGTTCTCCGATCAATGGTTCCTTGCTCCTGTCATCATATCAAAGTACTTCACCCATCGCCTTTCTCTCTAGCTTCGTACTTTGGGGGGAAATATGTTACATAGAATTTTTGTCAACTACACAAAACCATGTGACCACATGTTACCACAATCCCTAAAACGGGCCAAGTTGTAGAAGGTATTGCAAGACAACCAGAAGCAGAAGGTAAAATCTATATAAAATCAATCTCAATTAATTAAAAATATATTAAATACTATATATTCCAACAAACACAATATAATAAACACGATCAAATACATAGTTCTATATATATATATACTCACTCCAACAAGCAAAACCAAATACATAGCGCACCCATATATATATATATATATAATATTGTGTTTGTTGGAATATATATAGTATTTAATATATTTTTAATTAACTAAGATTGATTTATGTTGATAATATAAATATTTATTCAATTTAAAAAATTTAAAATAATAAACATATTTAAATATTTAATCAATTTTATTATCAATTTCATTGTAATGGCAACATAATATTATTATAATTAATGATTTTTGGTAATGAAATTTTTTAAGAAACTTCGTCATAAATTCATCTTTTATTTGTCAATTGAATGTATATAGAATGGTTGGAAGGAATGTTGTTATCCTTGTCAATTGAGTGTAGATGGAGTGGTTGGGAGGAATGTTGTTATCCTCCTCACCCTCGGCAGGTGTTGGTATTTTCCACGAAAAAAAAGAAGGCTCTCCGAAATTCCAATCTGAACACTCCAAATTGCGATTTTGACAAGAATTGCTCTACAAAATTCCTTATAGCCCTTGTACAGCTCCAGAAAAACAATAATATTGACTTTCTACCCTGACTTTATAGCTATTCAAAGCTTTCTAGGTAAACGTTTTCAGTAGAGTACAGATTAATCCAAAACCGGAAAGAATAGTATCATCCCAGCGACGGACTAATAAAACACCAGATGCTGTAATTACCAACAAGATTTAATTGCATTATAGCATTCGTTTGACACTATCATAGATGGATAGCTGTATCAAAATTTATTAGAAGTTACACCAATATAGACGGATGGATGTATCACAATTTATTAGAAATGATTTAAAGCAGTAAATCATGAACTAGCCTATAGCCTCTGCTTGCAAGATCTGGAATCTAGAGACACTCTCCGCAGTAGTAGTCACTTGGTTTCGTTTTTGGGTTGGCCTGCTGCTTTCCTCGCTATGTCTTCAACGAAGGTGTTTAAGTTGAGAAAAGAAGAGCCTCCAGGGAGGACTGCTGTCACTGCACACTCTTTGAGCTTCCGAGCCTTCTCTCTCAGCTGCTTTCCTATGGAAGTTGTCATCATTCTCTTCACAATATCCTCAACCTCTTCCTTTGTGACTACCTTCTGGTCATCCACGCCCACCCCTTCAAAATCCAGACCGACCTTCCAAACATCCTTGGCGAATCTGCTGTTGAGAAACTGGTCGCCAAAAAAAGGGAGTCCCACCATTGGAACTCCCATGCTGATACTCTCCAAGCTAGAGTTCCATCCGCTGTGAGTGAGGAATAATCCCACTGATTTGTGGGCAAGGACTTTCAACTGGGGAGCCCACCTCACAAGCAGTGCCCGATCCTTCGTTCGGGCTTCAAATCCCTCAGGTAAAACTGTAGACTTGCCTTCTGCTATATCCGGGCGCAGAACCCACAAGAAAGGCTGCCCGCTCCCCTCTAGCCCTAGCGCAAGATGCGCCAATTCCTCCTGAGATTTTACAGCCAAGTTGCCAAAGGAAATGTATATAACGGACCCTGGCTGTTGCATATCCAGCCATCTCAGGCAACTCTCCTCCTCCTCCTCCGACAGACCAGTGGTGGGATCCCTTCCTTGCAAGAAATTAGGAAGGAAAAGAGGTCCTATCGTCAGAGCAGGGCAACCATTCAACGAAAGTGCCTTTACGGCGTCCCTCCCTTCCAGCTCTTCAAATGTGTTGACCAGTACATAGTCTCCTTTACTCTGCTTCTGCGATTCATAGAGACAGGCATTGAAAACAATGTCTGATGGATCCTGCGCGCGATAGAAGGAAATCAAGTCGCTTGGCCTCAAAGGTGGGAGATTACCCGGGAGACAAGTGATCAGTTTCTCTGGATTGTTCGTTTCCTTCACTGCACTTACAAAATGCCCCGCCCGTCGGTTACTTATAATTGAAGTTAGACGTTAGGTATAGCAGATCAAGAAAAACCAAAACGAAAATTGTTGAAAGACAGGAAAGACAAGAAATTACAGCATGGCAGTGGAGAGATGTGCTTACTTCTGACAGGAATATGTCCTTGAGACTTAAGGAAGGTAGCGTAGCACTGGGTAATGGACGCAGCAGCACATAAGGGCCAGTAGATAACCCTGGGCACTTTCATATTTGTGGCAACCTGCTCCGTGCAAGACATGATGCAATCTGTCACGATGCATGTGATAGCTGGAAATGAATATTCCTCATCATTGCCGCCGCTGCTGCGAAGGAGGTGCTCCAATACGGGGCTCAATTTTTGCAGTGCAAGCATATACTCGCCGCGGTTGGAGAGGCGGCCGTGGTCGGGCGGTAAGCCATCGGGAATAGACAGAAATCGAATTTTCGAAGCTGGTTTTTCCGAGTCATGATCAGTAGAAATAAGAGAATTGTTGTTTCTTGCAGAAACGCCGCCCATGCGTTTATGGATCCATTCAGTCTTAACGAAAGTGATGAAGAATCCTCGCGTCAGCAGCTGATGTGCCAGATTCATGAGAGAGTTAACATGACTTGGAGAAGGAAATGGCACAATCACAGCGTGCAGAGCATATTGCAAGTTCTCGTTTTCATTATTCATTTTTTTTTTTTTCTGGAAACCTGCCTTTGAGCACAGCGTAGCTAGAATTGGAGTAGATCACTAAAACAGTTAACGAAGCAGTAAACCTGGAGTATATCACTAAAACAGTTAACGAAGCAGTAAACCTGGAGACCAACCTTAATATTGAATACAAGAACTATATGAATAACTATATGAATAACATTCCCTTCTCTGCTCAACTGTAAACCAAACTACGAGTGCAATATCATTTACACCAATAATGGTGAGTATGCATACGCCTTCATATCAGTCAATCCACGAGGCGGCTGTCTGCTAACTAGAGTCCAATATTATCTTCATATAAGCCAATCCACGAGGACTGGCTGGTCTCAATTTATACACATACGCCTTCATATCAGTCAATCCACGAGGCGACTGTTTGCTAACTACTAGTCCAATATTATTTTCAGATAAGCCAATCCACGAGGACTGGCTGGTCTCAATTTAAGTTGATTTGAAACGAAATTAATTGTGAAAATGACGTGTTCTGCTTATATGGAGCCGAGCCTTATCCAATAGACAGACTTTCATTTAAGGCTCGCTTGCCAACTCCATCCACCACCATATGCCATCCTCCCATATCCGCTTCCATGCCATACATGTCCATGATTTCCTGGCCGCCGGAAACACCATTACGCCGTCAGTCGAGTTATTTACTGCTTGATCAGCCGCCATCTCCAACCATCACTTCACATGAACGCTGGTTGACAACATCACATGGCTATGGCAGCCACCAGATCTTGCCAAGTTGTTGCCTGGATGTGCGCTGACAACATCACATGGCTATGGTGGCCACCGGATCTTGCCAGGTTGGGGCCGTTGGATTTGGGCAATTTACATCTAAAATTTAAATGGACGAAACCCGACTTCGCCAGGTTAATTCCAACATACCATGGACGCTGTTGGCGGGCATTTCTACCCTATAGCAAGGAAACTACTGCTATCAACTTGGTTGGGGTGACAGGTAAGTGTATTGATGTTATTACAGAGGCATTTACAAAAAGAAATAGATTGTAGATTTAGGGAACACACCTTTTAACCGAAGTCTGATCCTAGCCTTGACTCGGTCTCGTGTCCAGCTTCCAAATCTACCCTTCCTTCAGCAAACCTGCAACAACAATACCTTTCTCAAAACATTTTGGGCAACATATAAAGCTTGACATAAACAAAAACAATGTTTAATATTCAGCATTGACCAAAATAAATCCAATTTAAAATGCCATTTCCTAACACATTCAAATTGGAACAAGAAAAACACTTCAACCTTTATTTGTCAAAAAGTAGAATGAAGTACAAGTATACCTGACAATGAAGCAGGCTCCTGCAACTAGATTCTGGGCTCTGGCTCTGCTCTGGCTTGGATGTCTTCTGCAACAACTTCTCCAATGTCTTAAAGTTTCTCCATTAACTCATCCTCTAGCTTTTCTAGCAATAATTTCTAACCTTGCTCCTTTAACCTTCTTGGTATTTATAGGTTCAAAGAAGCAGTTCAGGTCGAGATGTAGTTATGGAGGAAGTTGGGGGAGTTAGGAAACTGCCATCAACTAATCCTCCTCGATGAATTAATATATTTTTTAATCATCTTTTAATGTGTATGCGACTCTTCTTCAGTGGAGTAGCGTATAGGGCGCTACCCTATTGTTTAACAACTAGCGCTCAATCGAATTTAAATGTCGAGCGCGACTTTGATACACTGGAGTAGCGTATACTTGGATATGGGCGCTACTATTATATAGTGGAGTAGCGTATGGGCGCTAGTCTCTTTGAGTAGAGTAGCGCTCATATCTCAAAATGATATTTTTGTATGTTTTCCAGTATTTTTAGGAAATGGAATGAGTTGTCATATCATCCAAGGTCAACATGCTCCTCCATCCAAATTGTCCTTTTGTGTGATCAGCAGCGCAGGGTGATCACGGACGGAGAGGTGCAAGTTTAACCTATGACAGATGCCCCCTAATGTGTGAGGTCAGAGGGAAACGATGGCCGAAATACATTATAATCCAAAGCCAGAGGAGGAGCACAGAACTGTAGAAAACAAGTCACAAGAAACCTGCAACAAAGATCAAGGTCAGCGAGCAATTACATTTTTGACATCTTATAAATGTGTAGTGTGATACAACATGATCTCTGATACATAACAAGGAGATGTATATAAAGCATGGCTACTTGAAATACAAGCGTGGATCCATGTCAAACTAAGAGATCATAGCCATAACAACAAACTGGATCTATGTCTCATGGAGAGCCGAATATGAGTGAGGCTCAGTCTTGCGCAACTTGGGTGATAACAAAATGAGGTAATGTCATCAAAATCCCAAGGTCTTCATCCCACAATAACCCTAGGTACAAACCCGAACCATGTGAATAGATGAGTTGATAGTCGAACATGGAGGGCATCGTTTGATTACCGGTCATTGATGTATACCGTTAACAAACGCGATGACTTCCACCGATAATGATGATGGAGTCCAAGGTACCAAGTACGATTCGCCAAATGTGAATAGATGGACTAAGAGTCAAACACTTGGGAATCCTGTCGAAGAAGAGACATTGAAGTATTCTCATCATTCAACAGCGAGGAAAATTGCCCCTGGTGACTGCAATCTCCAAGGTACTAACCGAAACTCTAAACTTCAAACCATAATAATGATTTGGTGTCGATGGGAAGAAGTCCGTTGGAAGGGAGGCCTTAAGGCATCCTCCATCATCCAACTCGAGGAACACTCAACTGGTAAGAGCTGATATGGAATAATATGCGACAATACTGACACTAGGAAGGCCGACACATGAGGTCAAGGTAAACTGCAGAATGGCCGACATAGGATATATCCTTGAACATTGAGCATGACACAAAGTGACCCAGGCAGTTTCTGACATAATGGGGTAAATAAGTCTGAAATGTAAGAGACATTAGCAGAACCTCCATATGGTTGGAAGAATAACCAACCGGAGGAGTAAATAACTCGGAGGAAAGGTTCACCCTGAGGCCAAAAACTAAACCCAACCGACAAGATGGACTCAAGTAGGTGCTGTGTTCAAGGATAGAACTTGACTGAAACTGCCTTTGACAATGGAGATATGATATGTTTTTCCCATTCCTTATTCTTTTTAGATAAAAGAATACCCTTCTTGTGGATTTAATGAGTCCAAGAAAGAATGAAAACTCAATAGGTCCAACCATGTAAATAGTTTAACGAGCCCATGGGAGGAAGACTCAGTACCTTCTTCATAATTTAGAGAGTTCGAAGAAGAGATAGAATATTACTCTATAGGTACTGATCTCTGGATTTTAATATCGAGCCGAGATCTGTTCTTGCTCGCCGGTGTTTTCAATTTTAAGGAGTCTAAAAAACTTAAACAATAACTCCATATATCTGCTCGTGGATTTTAATATCGAGCCCAAGCAAATTAATGCTTGCCGGTGTTTTCCTGTTTATAGAGTCTGAAAAACTTAAACAATCCTCTTTTCACCTATCCGTGGATTTTATATCGAGCCCAGATTGGTCTGTGCTCGGCGGTGTTTTCTTGTTTATAGAGTTGAAAAACTTAAACAGTCTTCTACTTACCCTCTCATGGATTTCACATCAAGCCCGAGTAGGTGAATGCTCGCTTGGTATTTTCATGTTTAGAGAGTCTGAAAACCCTAAAGAGAGACTCCAAAAGGTCCTTTTTCGTACAGTTAGTCTCCTCCCCCGAAAAAGTATAAAACAATGAAAGGAGAACTCTTCTAGCGCATACAGGAGTATACCTAGAGTATACCTTTTCCGTAGTTAATCCACTGAGGCCCGGAAAAGGCATAATTCTATACCTGAGTGGATGAGCCTTCGGATACTTTAACGAGCTCGAAGAGGAAAAGGTTGCTCGGCTATCTTGTTTAGGTTTAAATAGTCCAAACAAGAGCGTAAAATGACTTAAAGGTCAGCTTCTAGGATCGTAGCTTCATGCCCTGCCAAGACTAGGTCTTCAACAAAATATTAGTCGATGCAGGAAAAAATCTTAAATGACATATGAATTTGGAATATTTAGCTAATTGACAAGATCTATCATCAAGAAATTTGAGCTTAGGAGACGAATCCGACAACAATTGAGTGAAAATTGAACTTGGATCAGTGTTATACCTTATTTTGTGTTTCAATTAATTAATTAGGGTTTTTGAAAGTTTTTGAAACTATGGAAAATTAAAAATTATGGGTAAAAATCAAAATCCAATTTTATATATAATTTCATTGTTAAAAAATCAATTTTCAATTTGTGTTGTAGGGCAAAAATTGGGGCAACTTTTGCAAATTTCCAATCTCCATTGCGATCGAACCGGGCATCCAACCACCAAACTTCCTCCATCAAGTAAGTAGAAATTCACCTATCTTGCATTTCAATGGTTTATTTTTAAATTTTTGAGCAAAAATGGCTTGCAACGCGATGCTCATAAGGTTTTATGCGCGGGCGCTACTGTGTATACACAAGAGTAGCGTACAAACGCAATTGGCGCTACTTTGCTCAAACAGAGTAGCGCCTACACGCTACTGTGTAGTATACACAATAGTGTACATACTTGCAAAGCTACTTTCAAGCGCCGAGACTCAAAAATTTTGGGGTTTTTATGCAGGATGGTCTTACAATGGAGGGAAAGGGAGCATGAAGACATGGATAGGTTAGCCATGCAAGACCCGACTACCCTCCATGCGCTCCGTAGATGCGGTTTGTTGAAATTTTATCGAACCGTAAACATGCGAAATTTAGCCCAATGGCGAATTTAGAGGGTTTTCACATTTGATACTTTTATAATTTGAAGCATTTCTTTATTTCTTTAGATATTTCATTGAAGCACTTTATTTATTTCCAATCCTTTAGTTGGTTGATGATTGAAAGGTTCTGACCTCGGGTTTCCTTCTAGGAAACAGTTCTGACCTCGGGTTTCCTTCTAGGAAACAGTTGTTAGTTCCATTTGATCCCCTCTATTCTCTTGTGATCTCAACATGGTATCAGAGCTGGTGTGAACCTTTCCCTACTCATCTCACTACTGGTTAGGGTTTCTTTTTCTCTGTTCATGCTGGTATTTTTTGAGATTAGATTTTGACATGTGGAAGAGTACCTAACTTGGGGACTTTGGGGGCAGTTTTCATGGTGTATTGTTGGCTGGACAAAGGTGCCTTATTTACAGCTATTTGAGCCTATTTTATGCATTTGTTTCAGAGGTCTTGTCCATAGATTGGAACTGACAGCATTAGGGTTTACCTGCTGATTAATTTCAGTCATCTTTTCTTGAGCTAATCCAATGCTATGAACCAGTGGCATCACTACTTTTTATGAATGTGGAACCAAGGTTTCACGGCATCACTTCTATTCTTATTTCCACCAAGAGTTTCGATATTTTTGGCCTAGTGGCATTGCCCTAAGTGCTGTGGAACTACAGTTTGCAGATCTGATTATTTTCAACAGCTGATCGAGAGATTTTTGGCTAGTGGCATTGCCCTATGTGCTAGAGAACTAGAGTTTCCAGATCTGATATTTTTAGCAGCGGATCTAGAGATTTTTTCCTAGTGGCATTACCCAAAGCGCTATGGAACTAGGGTTTCCATTTCTGATTTTATTCAGCAGTCTATCCGAAGATTTTTTACTAGTGCCATTGCCCTAAGGGCTACAGGATTAGGATTTCCAGAACTGAATTTTTCAGCAGCTGATCTAGAGATTTTTTGGCTGGTAGGATTGTTCTATAGGCTGTGTAACTAAGGTTTCCAAATCTAATTTTTTCATCCACTGGTGCAAAAAAAATTTCACTAAAGGGATTGCACTTAGGGCTTCCGAACTAGGGTTTCCAGATCTCTCATTCTGGGTTTTAAAAGCCCCTATTTCAAACCCAACACTATCCCTCTTGTTCATTTTTACATAATATTTTTTCTCTCCAGATTGCACTCTTTAGCTAAGGCTTGCACCATCCTATTGTAGATTGCATCAGCTGGATACTTGTGTGGTTTTACAATTGTTGTGAAAGTTGACTTTCTGTTGTTGTTCATTGCAAAATGTGAAGATTTCGAAAGATTTCAATATGGCCATTAATTGAACAAACCCCAATCGATAACTTATGATTAAAAATTAATTGAAATTTATTTGAATTCTTATGGAAATATCATGTCTCATAAAATTTATGCACCATTGTGCCAATGTATCCTGCAACTTGCAATATCACCACAATTTGCATTGTCTCATTACCCATAACATCTTAGAAGCTTGCTACAACATTTCAACTACCTCTTTCAAACTGTGATCTCGTCACATGTCATCACAAGCTTGGATTGCTTGTGAACAACTACGTAACTTTTAATTATCCATCCTTTATGTGATCTCCTTTAGAAAAATTATGTGCTCTAAAGGGATTACATTGTGCTTTACACATAACAAATATAATTGTAAACTAGATATTCACCCTCTTATTTTACATTTCAATGAGTTTGTTTCTTATAATCCCATTGCCTAAAAAAATGATCCTATTGTTCCTTACACTTGCCTGAAAAGATGATCCTCTTGTGTGCCAAAGTATGTTGCAGGGCTACCAGAACTGCGAGGCATCCATAGAGTAGTCCAATATATGAAGTGTCTACCAATATTGTTCTCACCAAAGATGAAATCGTTTCCAACCAACCAAGTTCTATCCATTAAATCAAAAGCTATGTTGAATGTGGTACAAGGTTGAGATTATATTCTGCAATAATAGGTTTTGAATCTCAAACTTCAATTCTCCTATTGCTATACTGTTTCAACTTCTTAGCCCCAGAATTCTTAGAGCATGCCCAGATTTAGGGGAAATATGGGTTATTTGCTAGTTTAAAGGGCCCAGAATTGCTTCGCTTGTCCAAATTCATGCCCATAATTTTTTTAAGTCTCTTTACCACTGATATGATTGTCCAGAACACACAAAAAATCACTTATTAATGTTGGTTTAAGGTCCAAAAAAGACCCAGAATCGATGGCAAGGCTTCAGTTGCAATCTGCTTCCAATCTCTACTTAGAATTTCATGAACATATTAGAACTATAGCCTCAATAAGACCCAAGTGAACACTTGCAGGGCACATGAGAATGTGAAGTTAAAACATTCTTGAACATATCATATTAAAAAGAATGGAAATTATTGACAGAAATGGCATTTAAATAGAAAAATATTGAAAGTGGATCATTGAAGGTTAACCCCTATTTGTTTTAGATCATTGTTCACCCTCAAGAAAACATCTTCACTATTCAAAATGTAAAGGGTGTGTATCCTATGCATATAAAACATGAGCACGAAAATATTCTTCAATTGTTATGGGTGAGACCCAAACACAACTTACATATTGGCTTGCAGGACTATGTGGTTTAAAAAGATCATACATTTGAGCATGATAGTCTCAACTCTCTCATCATGAGATTCTGAGAAAATTCTGCTAATGTCAGACTCAAGCAAGTATTTATTGAACTGCGAGGAGTTTGCTTAATGTCAGATAAAATCTCCCAGTCATCAGAAAATACAGAGAATGATCCAAACAAAAAGGCATTCTCAAGGGAATAATTTTGAACCAAAATGAGGGCCATATGGTTAAGGGACATTTTGGCACAACTAAGTCCAAAGGCTATGAAGAAAGAAGCAATATTTTATGACCTAGTATTGGGTTAAATTATTAGTCCCATTAAGTATAACTATAGACCATATAGACATCAAGCATGCCTTATACCTCAACATATAATGTTAGAATATAATTTATTACATTTTAGCAGAAATGACACCACTTGAAATCCAATAAGGGTATGTACTTGGGAGTCAAGGACACCATATAGACACATGGAATGACACTTAGGAGTCAAAGACACCATAGAGAGGACATGTTTCATGATTGGGGCTCGACTCACAATGTGTAAGTCCTAGAAGGTTAATCTTCCCGTGAAGGACCTTTTTTTCCTTTTCAACCATGGTCTATGCCCCTGGACCCATCACGGGTCCCCAAAATGAATTAATCATAGCCATATCCCAATTAGAGGCCAAATATTCCATAGAAAGGTCTTATGTGGTGTTGCAATGCATATTTCACCACACTTGAGCCAAAGAATATTTGTTAAATGACCAAGGATCTTTTTATACTGTCCTAACCATTATCAAGATGCATACACCCATCATTGTTACTAAAAACATTATAATGTCCTTTGGTAAACTATTCATAGTTGAAATATGGCCATGAGATGCAATGCTTTATGGATTTTAGATGTTTTTAATGGAAAATGAGTCTAAGAAGGATTATTTTGGGAATAACCTCATTATTTTGGGAATATGGCCAGACACTTCAATATTTTCCAGCACTTTGTTTAGTGATTGATTCTTGTATTTAAACATTGTTTGTGGTCAGTTTATTGAATCATAATTTAGTTGATTGTTCTTTTATTCTTTCCAGTAAATGAAAAAATGAAAAAGAGCTTTGTTGTAGAAAGTTTGATTTTATGGCACTTTTGTTTCCTTGTTGCAACCACGCCACACAAAAGCACTACCCTTTTTGAGTAATAACAGCCCTAAAAACTTTTTAATAAAATGAAATAGAAACATTTTTCTTTTTTAGGGTACACTACACCAATTAGTTTTGGTTAGGATCTTGAGTTTAAATCACCTTAAACCACTCAAGATCACACATTACGCAAAAATCGTAGTGAGACTATCACAGGTAAACCCATTTCACTCAAAACTTGCCTGGGATCTATGCAGTAGGTCATTGCGAGATCAGATTGTTGGGAATACTCCTCCTACTTTCTGTTCGAGCATACGCCAGGATTGGATTGCGTATTGGGGACTCTTTCGAGTTTCGGGCTTAGCTACCCTGCCCACGCTTTCTGATTCGACCGGTGACTGTTCCCCCAGGAGTTTTCGGTGTTGTGGTATCCTTAGTATCTGACTCTAGGTTCATACACAGGTGACAGTAGAGGGTATATCTAAGACAGACGTGGGAGGAAATCCCTTGCAGGTCTTTGGGAGGGCGGTTGGGTGATTCCAGCGCTTGCACCCTTAGTCATTGTATTGTGGACCCCGGGTAACTGTCTTTCTTCCTTCGTTGATCTGTTCTGGGCCCTCATCATCCCAGACTCTTCTCCGGAAGGAATCTTTGTTTGCCTGGTTTGTATACTTAGGACTTTTTAGTTGGTGTGTTGTTTGCCCCCTAGTTGTAGTGGCCACCAGGTTCTAGTCTGTTATTTTATATTCATAATCACGGAGAATATCACTCAGTCTGGGATTTCACTCAGTTTCATGGGCATGAATATCTAGTTGAGGGGTTCAAGTGCATTTAGATCATATGCTAGAGTCCATATCATGGCATTGGATACCTCCTAGTTGGGATGATTACTGCTATATTCCAACTATGTTTATAGACTAGAATTGAATCACATACCTAATACTAACATAATAATATATGCTAGTTATATACTATAATACTTGTAACGAGCCTTACAGATGTTACTTGTGAGTATGAGAATTGGGCACCCTTGAGATGGATAAGCAAATCATTAATGTGAGAAAATGGGTATCAATTTTTTATAGTCACTTCATTGAGATCACGATAATAAGTAACAAGATGCCATGCACCAGATTCCTTTACAGAAATGAAGAAAGTAGAGGAACCATAAGGAGAGGAGTTAGGTTCTATATGTCTAGAGTTTAAGACATATTGAAGATGTCACTCAATATCAAGAAATTCGTGAGGGGCTAAATGGTATATTGGAGCAATTGGAAGAGAAGATGCTGAGACAAGATCAATAGTGTGCTAGATGAAATGAATGGGGGGAAGGCCAACAGGAGGTGTAAATACATACACAAAATCATCTAACAAGGGATTCATATAGGGTGTGGAAGGATGGGAGTCATTATCAATCTTAACCCATTTAACCACACATAGTGACATGAATTTGTGAAGATTGACATGGAACACATCAACATTGTTGGACAACAAGGAAGGTGAATGGGTTATAGAAGATGTGAGATCACAAGCCTTTCCATCTTTAAAAATTTATAAGTGTTGTGGTGAGCATCATATAGGGAATGACGAATAATTTGGTAAGGGAACCCAGTAGTAAATATACACAATTGAGAGGAGACACATCACATTCCAAAGTATATTGAAATGCCCCAATGGAAATGGTGATAACATAATGCTCAGTGACATTTAGATGAGGAGCATATTTTGTAACCAAACCTGATATGGAGTTTGATGGTCTGTAGTGGGGAGTTGCAGATAGGAGACTAAATATCATGGGAAAATATATTTATTTGGCTACCATTATCCATAATTAGGGTGGTGATTTTAGATTTAATTTGATAATTATGAACAAATAGGAAACCTAGTTGATGCTGGAAGGATTTGTTGTACATGAATGATAGTGTAGGATCTGGGGTGGTGGCATTGGGTAAAAAAATTGGAGGACTCAAAAAATTGGTAGAAGAGTGAGATGAGGTACTAGGAATAGGCTTTGATATGAACAATAATTATAAAAGTTATCTCCAAGTAATTTTTTCCCAAGCAAATAAATAGACCCTTGAGAAATATCAATGACAAAGTGTGAAAATTAGTGTCCAATGTTTAGCTTGGATTTAAGATATGTAGCAATTCCAGTTAAGTTTCATAGATATAGCAGATTAGGAAACAGACGGATCATACCACTATCAAGGACATAATAAATTAAAAAGTCCCTATGTTTTCCTAGGGGATTTGAATATTTACTTTGATAAGTTCCCAGGATTGGATGAAGGCTACCATAAAATGAGAACATTGTTATCTTTCTGTTTAAATGAAAACTTTCATGAGTATGGCTTAACTCTACACAAATAGTTGTTGTGACCTTTTTTTCCTTGGAAAAAGTCGTAATTTTATTTCAAAAAGATGAACAAAATTAGATTCTGCACATGTATGTAGGATCACAAAATTAGATTCTACTCGGGAATCTGTAAAGCATAACCATTAATATATCCTATATCAATGATCATCTCATTCAAATAGGAAAAAAAAAGTAGATGAATATAGAAGGAAAACATAATCTGAACATTGCATTCACTGGAATCTTCTATCATGAAAATACAGACCTAAAAAGCAGAGTTTAAGAACATAGTTTAAAAGTATGTCTCTGAAACTTAGAACTCAGCCCTCTCAGTCTCTCCCACTCAAAACCCCGGTTACATTCAATGATAAAATATATAAATGTTGAATAAGCAAACTACTGCAAGTTTCGAGTAATAAATCCTAAATCTTTGATTTGCTACCAAGAATCTGGAAATGATCACTCTTCTGTCTTGAATGTTCAAATGCCACTTGAAGATGCACATCGAGCTCCTGGATATTTGGGATGCAAATTTGATCCTTTGACTGTTAATTTCACCCTTGAATTTGGATAATTTAATCTTTGTCCTGGAAATATGGAAACAATTGAACTTTAAAAGCCATCAAATCTAGAAATAATCCTCTGTCTTTAGGTTCTCTGCCAGCTGTATATTAAGTGCTTAAATGTTGCTCGAAGATATTGACCAAATCCTTAATTGTCTCGAGATGATGAGATCGAATTGCTGACTCAAAATTTAAAGATAATTAGTAGGGATTTTTTATAGAGTGCCCAGAATGGTTCTAAGAAATTTAAGGCTTATTCTAATCCTCAAAATCTAGGATTAGCTGGAACTGCTTCTTCAAATGTGGATCGATCTTCTGCCTTTTGATCTTGTGCCTAAGAATCTGGAAATAATATCTGTCTGCTGAATCTCTGCCTCCAATGAATCCTTTGACTGCCAGTTGTTCTCCATTATTATTCTGTGATCACTGAATTAATAAAAGACATGAAGATATGTATCCTTGTAACCAACAAGCACTCGAACGATTACATCACTGGGACAGACCATTGGAGCACTTATTCCACCTCAGAATGTATTAGCACTACTAAATGATCTTGGATATGTTTCTGATGTTCTTTCATATCTGCATACAAAATTATCTCCTTTTTCCTAGGCAGGGACTCTTCAACCTTTTCCTTCAGCCTTCTGAGAAGAAATGGTCTAAGAATCAAATTAAGCTTTGAAATTACCTAGAAAAGTACTTCTTATCAATTTAAACAAGGGAATTTCTTTATCAGACCATCACATAACTGCTATCTACAGCCAGCATATATCCATACAACTAAACAAAAACTGTTACAGAAATTAAAATAGGCGTCCATCCCTGGTCATCAAAATCTGAGCTATTGCTCAATTCCGTGCCTTTATAGCTTCATGAAATGGTCTGTGGTAATAACTGTAGGTGCCCCCAATAGAGTGAATAGTAATCCTCCAAGTGCCAAGTTCCCAGGATTGGATGAAGGCTACCATAAAATGAGAACATTGTTATCTTTCTGTTTAAATGAAAACTTTCATGAGTATGGCTTAACTCTACACAAATAGTTGTTGTGACCTAATAGTTGCTGTGACCTTTTTTTCCTTGGAAAAAGTTGTAATTTTATTTCAAAAAGATGAACAAAATTACATTCTGCACATGTATTAGGATCACTGTGATCCCTACATTGACACATATTTACTGTCCCATATTAATATCAAGTCCAAAGTTCCATACTACTTCAAAACAATGAGTCCAGCTGTTCATACAGCCCGCATTTATCCGATTACAGATAGACTACTGTATCAGACCATCACATAACTGCTATCTACAGCCGGCATATATCCATACAACTAAACAAAAACTGTTACAGAAATTAAAAAAGGCATCCATCCCTGGTCATCAAAATCTGAGCTATTGCTCAATTCCGTGCCTCTATAGCTTCATGAAATGGTCTGTGGTAATAACTGTAGGTGCCCCCAATAGAGTGAATAGTAATCCTCCAAGTTCCAAGTGCTAAATGTTGCTGCGTCGCTTCTTTGGAAAGCTGATCGGCCATCCCATTCCTCTCCCTGTAGACAAGTGTAAATGTAATATGATTAAATGACTGTTTTAACCGTATTACCTCCTCCAGTATAGGTATGAGTACCATCACATGACAATGAGTAATCTCCTTTTCCCAGTCAATAACTATCCTGGAGTCGCCAAATATCTGAAGAGATAAGACATCCTTGTTCAAGTGCAAATAACAGCAGCAGCCTAAGAGACATAAGTTCAGCATAGTTGTTAGATCCCCTCCCCAAACCAGCCACGATATGAAAGAAATGAGACTCGGTTTTGAAAAGGACTCCACCCCCACCACACTCCGATCGATGGTCAAGAGAAGCACCATCAAAATATGACCATGGCATGGTTTTATCGATCATTTCCTCACTCACAGGTCGAGTTCTAATCTCTTTGACAGGTGTCTTGTAGTGTTGGATAACAGCCACAGCTTGTGCCACTACAGTCTCCTTCAGAATCCTGCAATCTTGAAATATGATCTTATTTCTGGTAATCCATATGCCCCATGCGAAAATACAAAGGGAAGCCCGGATGGGAGAGGATTTTTGTAAAGTCCACCACAATTGGAATGCTTCATGGACACTCGCTCCCCACCATCTCACATTTAAATCCAGATATTTGCATATATCATCCCAAACTGCCTGAGTAAACCGACAATAAACAAATAGATGATTAATGGTCTCTTCCACATCTTTACAAAGTGGACAGAACCCCGGTCCCTGGAGGAAGCGTTTTTGCAGAATGTCCCAGGTTGGAGCCTTATTTTCCAGAATAGCCCAGAAGAGTAATTTTGCTTTACTCGGACACTTTAACTTCCACGGATATTTCCACCACCACACCAATTCCCTGTTATGTGCTTCCACATTCAGCTGGATATATCCATTCCTTGGGGTGTAAATTCTAGAGGGATGGTGATCCCAGATAAGTTCATCATTCCTATTGGTCAGTCGTATATACGAAAGTCTTAGGATCCGGAGAAAATCCTCCCAAACTCCTTGCATATCTTCAGGAATCTCAAGACGCTGTGCAGAGATCCACCCCTGATGCCAAAGAGTAGATGATCCCGGATCCTCTACATCATCCAGAAAATGGCAACCTCTAGCTGCCAAGAAGTTCCTCAAGTCCACAGGCATGACATGACCTCCCCTACAGCCAACCCAAGGGTCCAGTCCAATATGAGTGAGTCGCCCATTTCCTATCCTCCACACTAATCCAGAGCCGACCAAAGGAAAATGCTGCACCACCGCTTTCCAGACCACAGAGCAATTTGCTTAACTCTACACAAATAAAATCTATTGCTTAAATGCTACAGTACCGTGCTTGGAGATGTGAATCAAATTGCAAGTTAAGTCACCATAGAGATGTGAACAAATATAACTTGATATTAATCAATGGATTTCAGTCTAATTTCCCTCAGTTATTAGAAGCAAGAGCTAACAGGAATGAGTGCGACAAATGACCAATAAGGATAGGAAACTTGGGATAGACTTCTTAATAAACTGTAAGAAATAGGTCTAATGGCAGCATTCTATTCCTAGAAATGGAAGCAAAAAGTAAGATCTGCTCTTTGTTATGAAAAAAACCTGGTCAATGCTTTTTTCACTGCTAGGATACTGCACTTTTCTGAACATATAGAATCTGAGATCTCTTTATTGAGAAGTTTTATGAGTTAGTGGGGATTTATGTTCTGTTAGGGATTGTGTGGCCATTTAGGGTTAGTTCAGTGGTCTTTGCTCATGTTTATCTATTATTATTTTCTGAAGTAAAAAAGGAGAAATAATGTTGGAATCCTGGAACCAATAGGTTTTGGTAGTTTTGTGAATTTTTGAGAAATTGCTAGGAGTTTTTTGAAACAATGATAAATTGTTGAGTAGTTTCCATATGTTTGGAAACGTTGCTGAGGTAGTTTGTAGTGGTTTGACATATTTCAAAATTTGGCTATGGTCTCAAGGTACGTAGTTTCATTATGCAATCTACATCCTATTTGGGTTGCAAAAAGAAGGAATATTGAAAGGAGTCTATGATGTTGAACATGTATTGGAATGAATGTGGGGCAAGTAATGCACTTGAGCCTTGATTTTAGGTTTGATCAATTTCAAAAAATTAGATTTAGTCTTGTACTATTTTCTATTAATAAATTGTCATCAGTTTGCAATGAAGTTAGGTAACACCAACTACAATTGAAGTCACACAATGATCTCATTCTTAGATATGGGTATAGCACCTTATGCATAGTTACTTGACTCTTATGAGCTTGAGTCAAGTCTTCCAAGTTTAATTTGGTCTTGGTTCATATGCACAATTTTGTTGAGTCTAGAGAGCCATAGGATTGTTTGATTATATTTTTCAAAAATATTTTTAAAACACATCCTTTTATCAAAATTTCTTCAAAGTGGCTACTCTCCTGACCTGCCAGTCACGGCGGCAGCGAGGTGAGTTCATCAGGAGCACAAGGGACCCCATCACCACAACCTTAGGAAAATTTTTATTGTGGTGTGTTGTTTGTTCCCTGTTGTTCTAGTGGCCCCTAGGTTAATCACTTAGTATATTTTTGGTGCAATTGTGGAGGACCAACCTCCTCGTAGGGAATTGCAGTTGTACTAATTTTATATCATTTTTCTCATGCAGGCCTCCTTCTGGTTTCTATATTGATTTGGAATATCAATTGTGGAACATTAAGTAAGAAACAAGATGTCAAACATGGATCATGGAGAGAAAAATAAAACATTAAGACAAAAGGATGTAATGTCATATTTTCAAAAACATCAATCCAATCATCCACATCATATTCATGGTTCAAGATCTCTTGAGCAAGGTATCGGTGAGAGAGATGTCAACACTTTGGAGGATGCCTCTGCAAAACATACAATGGATGGTAGAATACATTCCTCTAGTGATCAAAGTGAGGCAAATGCATTTTCATCAGAAATTGGTAGCTCAAATGTTGAAGATTTTTCCTTGCAAGGTGACATAGACCATTCACTGAAGAGGAAAAAAGGCCGATGGGACTTCGGGAGACAATTCCAATCTGATTGGGTATCAAGATTCCCATTTATTGAACCGATACCTCCAACAAATAAGAATGAGACCTCACGAGAAGTTAAATGCATTTCATGTAGTTGGAAACTTGGCAAGTTAGTGAAATTGCAAATGAAGCTGGACACAATAGAGAAGCATGTTGGGAAGGTGTATGATAACAAAACTGGAAATGATGAGAAGAAATCTACTGTTAGATGGAAATCTGATAGCCGACATCTCCAATGTGAAGAGGAATACAATAAATACTTAATAAATAAGAGAAAACTAGATGAAAGTGGAGGAACCATCACTTCTCAATTCGGAAAGATGATGGAAAAATTTTTGTTATCGAAGTTGATACAATTAAGCACTGTATTTCACATCCTATCCAATGGTCGTCCTATGACAGATTATCCAAAAATGATGAAATATCTATCTTTTATTCAAGTGCCAAATTTTCCATCTTCTCATTGGTCTTTAACGAGTGGTTGGGAATGGGGAAAATATCTAGCTCAAGTAGAAAAGGATGATATGAAAGAGAAGATTGTGAATGCAACATTTTTGTCATTGTCCTTGGATGAAGTTACAGCTGTTGATAATACTGCATGGATTTGCATGAGCATTTATACGGTCAATTACCATATCAGGAATTCCTATCTACTTGGAATTCATAAAATGAGCAAAAGTTCTACATCAGAAAACATTTATGAACTTGTTATTAATACTTTGTAAGAAACTGGTGGTATGGATCATTCAATGATCGCAAAAAAGTTGGTATGCGTTGGAGCAGATGGGGCATCAGTAATGCAGGGACAAAGGAACGGCCTTTGTGCTAGACTACAACTCTCAGCTTCACCGTATATGATTGGTATTCATTGTATGGCTCATAGAATGAATCTTGCATTTAAAATAGTGAGCAACTTTCCATTGGTTTCAAAAGTTGAATATCTTGTACGTGAGGTTCATGCATACTTTTGTCGGAGTCCCAAACGGTTTTCAGAGTTTAAAAAATTTGCTGACGGTGTTACAAATGGAAACAAACTATTAAAAGATGTTGATACAAGATGGATCTCACTGAAGGGACCAGCTCAAAGACTATTCGATGAATATGCATCCTTGGTAGGGGTGATGTATGAACATCGCCTAAGTGTAGAAAAAGCTCAAACTCTTCTCTTTCTATTAACTGATATAGAGACATATTTAACATTGGCTGGAGTTCTTCCTCTGCTTCATGAAATGAATAGCCTCGTGAAGATGTCTCAGAATCGCACGATGTATATTGCTGAATACACAAATGCTAGAAAACTAGCATGCCTTGCATTAGATAATTTGTATATGAAGGCAGATTCTTTTACAGGTCTAGCATTTACAAATTGGGCTAAGATAATCAATATTGAAAATGATGAAAATTTATTGAAGTTTGATGAAAAAGGGTTTCTATGTATGGCAGTGCGTGGGTATATGGTTCCTTTTTATTATAATGACAAAATAGGAAGAACCACCAAAGAGTGCCCTGTGTCAAGAGAACAATTTGACAATGTTGTGATTTCAGTGAGGCGCAGCTTGATAGAAATTGCAAAATCACTATCATCAGAGATAAGAGAACGATTTCCTCGAGTTGAATTGTTGGAGGCCATGTCTGTGGTATACCCTCAATATTGGAACAATCGTCAATGTTCGAAAACTATAAAGGTTGACTTTATAGCTAAAATCAAGATTTTGCAAAGCCATTTTTGTCGAGAGACCGAGATACAAGGAGAACATATTCAAGGTATTTTAGATGGACAAAAATTGAAAGATCAAGCCCGATGCTTTGCTGATACAATGTGGGAGCAATTTTCTAAGTTGGATAATGCTCTAGAATATGGTGCAATTACAAAATTGTGGACTACACTCAGTGGTAGTGAATATCTACTGCAACATATGTCAGAGTATTTCAAATTAGTAGATTTATGTCAAACCATGATTTTGGGATCAGTGGAGGATGAGAGAATGTTTAGTGCATTAACATTTTTGAAGTCAAAGTTGAGGAATAAGCTTGATAAAAATGTGGATACATGCTTAAGATTATATGTAACAAAGTATGAGGTTGACAATTTTCCATATGAAAGAGCAGTAGCTCTCTCGCGATCAAATTGTGAAAGAAGGGGAGAAAACAATATGGCAAATTTATCTAATGAATTTGATATGGAACATAATGTTGTTGAGGATCATAATGACGGCTCATTCGAAGAAGGTCATGTTCAGAGTGCCGAAAATGAGGACCAGTCCCAGAATGTGAATTGGGAAATGGATTTCACCTAAGATTGTATATGATCCAATACACATGAGAGACTCTTGAGTCTTATTTTGGTATAGGTGTTCCATGGACCCTTGCGGGTGATCATTATATGTAAATTTGAGCTAGCATTTTAATTAAAAATAGATTCTACATTGTACTTTTTTGTTATAACATTGATGATATGACATACATTTCCTTGATGCAGTTTATTTTAAGATTGATGTTTTTATATTTATCTTTTACATTGTCTCTTTTTTTATGTGATAGGAAATGACACTGGAATTTGACAAAGCTAGGCCTAGGAGCTATCTCTTCACATAGATAGTGTCCTGGCATTGAAGGATAAATAACTAATTTGACTACACTTTCGCTAAGCAAGAATGAGCTCATTCAAGTACATGAAACCATGTTGGTGTTTATCTCAAATATTTTGTGCAAATTTTTATGGTTTGTTTATTGCTTTTATTTGAAACATTTTGTCGATTTGTGGAGTTTGCATGTATTTTGGTTAATTATTGTGTTAGACCCTTGAATGCTTCTAGTTCTCATTTGATGCTTGATTTAACCCTTTGTTGTAGCTTGAATCAATATTAGATTTAGTTGATTTCCATTGATTTAGGGTTCGAGAAAATAAGTTTTTATTACCTTTTATTTGCATGAATTAATTGTCTTCACTTTTTCGATTTGTTTATGCTGATTGTATATTTTCTTTGTAAATACTTATCGTTATTCAGAAAAATAAATGAGCTCTACATAGCTAAGCGAAGAGAAAAATGGTCTATGCACTAGGTTCCTATGCATTGATCATAGGAGACCTATTGGCACGAGACCAACATTCCTCTAGTCCAATTGGCTCAAAATTTTCCTAGCCTCCATGGGCATAATTGGCTAGTGAAGGCCAAAATGATGCATAATGTCTGATTCTATTAGTTTATCGGTTTGTCAAGGTCCAAGTCCCCACATGTCATGGAAACTCTAATCAATAGAAAAAAACAATTTGTAATAAAAGCTCTAACATGGGTTATAATAACATCTACACACCAATATCAACAAAAAATACAACATCTACAATCAAAATCAACTACTAGACACATTTAGATATGGTATCAACAAATGGTATAACATTTAGATATGGTACTAGTGTTGAGGAATTTAGATGGAAAAAAGTTACATTGTCCAAAAGTATGACACAACAATAAGATAGCCCCCAATAGTCGACACTATAGGATGCCAACAAAATCACTATAATGTTATTCAAAGTATGTGCCAAGAAAAATACTTAAGGAACATGCCTAGCTTAAAACCTATGTACAAACTTGCCTTGAAGTATCAAAAACAGTCTAGGGTAGCCACACAATCTATTGAAGGATAGTCTATGGGTGCAATTCCTTTGTTGATTTAAGCAATTCAAAAAAGTCATCTCCCAAGACTATTAAAGAAGAAAAAGAAGAAATCTATAATAATTGCAGGGAGGACTACAAATAGATTCTAGAAACTCAAGTAGTAGAGGAAAAAATTGTAAGTAAGAAGAAGATGCAATGCTAACGTCATCAGAGCTATGAATGACAATCTCCACCCGAAGAACCCCTCTGATAATGTTCCTCCCTACCATGTCCATGTTGAGCACATCTTGAAAGCATTGCATTCGATGAGGCTGTATTTCGCTTTGGCACTTGGCCAAACACTCTATGTGCATCCTCCAAACACCCACATTTAGAATACATGTCTCCAAGATCTACTCGGCTTTGCTTGGATATCAAGGCTTCATTAAGGCCACCACCATTTGGTATTGAGACCAAAACTTGAAATAGAGAAATTGAACTCAACATTTGAAGAAGCCTTGAACTCATAATTAACAAGCAGACTGTCATTCAATGTGTTTTATAGATCAATGAAAGATTCGCCAAATTTTTACAATATTTTATAATTCAGTGAAATATTCGCCAAATTTTTACAATATTTTATAATTTAGTGAAATATTCGTCAACTTTTTACAATATTTTATAATTCAGTAAAATATTCGCCAAGATTTTACAATATCTTATAATTTAGTGAAAGATTCGCCAAGATTTTACAATATCATATAATAAAATGAAAGATTCGCCAAAAAATTATATATACATATTATATTATTGATAAAATCGCTTTCAAATTTTCCTATATATCGGGGAGATTCGCCAATTTTTTTACCATATAAATTTGGGGGGAGTTCTTAAAATCATCCCTGGTCATGTCAAATCGCGCAGACATGTTGGAGGACTCCATACTCCCAATAGCTGCCAGAAGTGCATTTCGTTGCAATGGACAACTCTGCAAGACTTCTAGAGTAGACATGGCACAAGGGGTTTGGGCTAGATCTTCAACCACATTGTAGTTGGAAGCAGGCCGTGTGTTGGGATTGTGTGATGCCCTCTTCAAGACACCTTTCGGAATCTTGGGCATTAGGTCCACAGGTATGTGGAGTGGAGTGGAGGATTCAGCAATCTCCTTATCCTTTTTTTGCGCTTCCGGGGTATAGTTCCTGGATCTAGTTTGCGAAAGTGCATCTGAATTAACCATGTTTATAAATGTTTGATCAACCAAAGCGTGCGAAGTGCCCCCAGTTTTGGAGGTGCCAGAAGTTGAGCCTTTCCCTTTAGGAAATGGATCTTTCAAGATGACAGGCTTCTTCTCTCTTAAGAGCTTCTGGGCTTCTTCTAGTAGAGGGCATTGGTGGGTAAGGTGGTTCTGCTTGCAAAGTTTACAAGGGAACTTAACCTTGTTTTCTTCCTTGTTACCCTCTTCGGCATTGTCTTTTTTGGGCTTTTGTTGGTTCCCCTCTCCTTTCTTGCCCTTGTTTTTGTTGTTGGGCTGCTGAGGGCCCTTTTGATTGTTCTTAACCTGATTGACAGGCTCATACATGGAAGGAGAGGTTGTGACGGAAGCAATGTCTGCAGTCGAATGTTTGACAGTTAAGGCTTGGACCTGTTTGGTCAGTGCTTCGAAGGCTGCAGAGTTAACTGAACCCACTATGCCGTCAGCATGTGGTCCAGGTTTGGGTCTACTCAGATCAGTGTTTGATCTCGGTGCGTTAGGTATAATCTCGTACAGTAAACCAGATTGTGCATATACAAGGTCTAACTGTTGAGTCCTTAAGATGGCTTCTTCTTCATTGGATACTCCAAATGTCGCTACTTCCTTAGAAATATAAGGAAGGAGTGATTTCAAGTACCACTCAAGCAGGAACTCTGGAGGAATGTTGGCCTTTATGAGCCTCTTCCGTCTTCGCCACTCCTGAATGTGGTCAAATAAGTGAGTGGCTTTATTTTGTCTAAAAGTAGACAAAAGTTCTGTTCCGGCATCATACCGAACAGGAAGCTGAAAATGGTTCAAAAAGACGGTTGCTAGGTCCCCAAAACTAGAGAAAGTAGCCGTAGGTACTTCGATGTACCATTTGGCTATAGGACCAGTTAAGGTCCTTTGAAACAATCTCAATCTGATGGAATCCTCGTTTAAGGAATTGGAAGAACACCAAAGGTGGAAGGTAGTGACATGGTCACCAGGATCTTCACCTGTTTTGCCTTCGAATTTTGGAATATCCGAAGTTAATTTGGTGGGAACTGATGGCCACGTGGCATTATGACACACAAGATCATTTGTCAGTTTAGAAAGGTCTTGCAAATTCAAAGTTGCCAGAAAAGTTAGATGAGGCCGGTAAGATGATGCTTGATAAGGGGAACCACCCATCGTTTGTCCCATGAATTGTTGGTAGGGGTTGCCCCCAGCCATCTGGTGATAAGGGTTGCCCCCGGCCATGTGCTGATAGGAGTTGCCACCTACCAACTGTTGATAGGGGTTGCCCCCAGTTAACTGTTGGTAGGGGTTTCCCTCAGCTATTTGTTGGTAGGGGTTGCCCCCTGCCAGCTGTTGTTGTTGTACGAAAGAGTTATTAAAATTTCCCCACCCATACGAGAATGGATTAGTGCTTTGCGGGTTCGTCCACTATGGCTGGGTGTTAGCCCCGCCATATTGCTGGTTAAAGATATTACCCCCCTCCCCCTGAGAATAAGGAAAAAGGGGTGTTACCTGCAGGCATGTTACCTTGATTCAAGTTAGGGCCTACAAAGGTGTTGAAACCAGTAGAAGCTGATGTGGACGGTGCAGTCATGGTGCCCATGACTGGCATGTTTGCAGAAACACTTGGTCCTACCACAGGTGTGGAAACCTAAGTACTAGGAATTTGATATAACAGTTGTGAAGTAGAAGGTGTTGCACAGTTGGCCATACTACTAGGTCCAATAGTAGATGTAGGAATAGATGCCATCATTGTAAAACTAGGCATACCTAATGTACTACCGTTGAAACTGAAAGATGGAGTAGGCACAGATGTGGTTTGTGCCTGACTAGGTGTAGCAGTAAAAGAAGGGTTAACTATGCTGGTATTCATACCTAAAGTGGGAGTTTGGGGAACCCCCTGTTCACCTCCTGGGTTAGACATCAGATGATCGGGAAAGGAAAGAACTGCACTGAAAAGGGGCTGCTGGAAACCAACAGGTGACAGAAGCGGAATTCTAGTATTGGTTAAGGGAGGATTGAAAGGAGTGCTATACTCCGCGGAAGTAAGATCTTCCACCTCAACAGTACTAAAGTGTTGTTGATCTGTGATACCTGGTAGTGGTTCCTCAGGAACCTCAATTTCAAGGTTTTCTGTTACAAGGATTTCTTCAAGCAATTCTATTTCAGAGGTAATTTCTGAAGAAATACCAGGGTTTACCCGCTGTCATCTGGCTGGTTGTATAGGTTCTGTCCTAACTGGTGGAAGGTTTTGAATCCTTCTCGATCTACGGAGTTGTTGATTCTCCGTGATTATAAATATAAAAATAACAAACTAGAACCTAGTGGCCACTACAACTAGGGGGCAAACAGCACACCAACTAAAAAAATTCCTAAGTATACAAACCAATCAAACAAAGGTGCCTTCCGGAGAAGATTCTGGGATGATGAGGGCCCAGAACAGATCAACGAAGGAAGAAAGACAGTTACCCGAGGTCCACAATACAATGACTAATGGTGCAAGCGCTGGAATCACCCAACCTCCCTCCCAAAGACCTGCACGGGGTTTCCTCCCACGTCTGTCTTCGGTACAGCAGATATACCCTCTGCTGTCACCTGTGTATGAACCTAGAAGTCTGATACTATTTATACCACAACACCAAAAATTCCTGGGGGAACAGTCACCGGTCGAATCAGAAAGCGTGGGTAGGGTAGCTAAGCCCGAAACTCGAAAGAGTCCCCAATACGCAATCCGATCCTGGCGTATGCTCGAACAGTGAGTAGGAGGAGTATTCCCACAAACTGATCTCACAATGACCTACTGCATAGATCCCAGGCAAATTTTGAGTGAGGTGGGTTTACCTATGATAGTCTCACTACGATTTTTGCGCAATGTGTGATCTTGGGTGGTTTAAGGTGATTTAAA
Organism: Larix kaempferi; assembly: GCA_027924585.1. Classification (NCBI taxonomy): domain Eukaryota; kingdom Viridiplantae; phylum Streptophyta; class Pinopsida; order Pinales; family Pinaceae; genus Larix; species Larix kaempferi. Next base: position 1,558,110 of record BSBM01000837.1, on the reverse strand, counting down.
CCCAAGACCCTAACCAAAACTAGTTGGTGTAGTGTAACCTAAAAAGAAAAAGTTTCTAGTTCATTTTATTAACAAATTTTAGGGCTTTTATTACGCAAAAAGGATAGTGGGTGTGTGAGCGTGGTTATAACAAGAAAACAAAAGTGCAAATATAATCCAATCTTTCCTACAACAAAGCTTTTTTCATTTTTTATATCTACTTCTTTCCAAAACTGAAAATCTAAGCAAACTTACTTAAAAGAAATTTTGTTTTCTTTTTTGAAATTATACTAAGCTATTTTGCAATAACCGAAACAAGTTCTACTTAAGCTTAAAATACCAATTTTTTTTTTTGCTTTTTCAATAAACGAAAAAGAACTATGCAAAAATGGAAAGCCAAATAAAACTTTTTATGCAAAAGTGTGTAAGTATGGCTAAAAGTTCTTAGGCCTATAGCTGTCGAAACCCTAGCTCGAAAAAGACTTGATCTACAGGTTTTTTACTAAGAAAAAACCTATAAACTTGGACACCAAGTGGGAGAAAAAAAAGGAGAGAAACACCGAAGGACTGACCTAAAGTGTCTAGCCCTAGCAAGACCACAAAGCCAAGCACAAGTAGACAAGCAAGCTGCCCTACTAACACAAAGAAACTGAGAGGTGAAACTAGCCTACATCTGTTTAAAAAGCACTTGTAACCAGCAGAAGACAAGGAGTCTAGGAAGAATGAAACTTGACCCAAAAAAAGACACCCTAGAGGCTCTACCAAAAACCAAAACCTAAAACAAAGGATGGGGGTAGTAGAGAACAGACAACGTCACCACAAACAGCGGACACAGGAGTGTACAGGTTCGTAAACTGGAAACAGGAAGTCAGGGTCTAAAAAAGTGAAAGTGTTCGTCACCAAACACCACCAAGTCTTCCAAAAAGTCAATAAAAAGTTCCAAAAATCCCAAAGGTCAACAAGCGGTTTGAAAGATGGAAAAAACTTTAAGGAGAGGTTCTATGACGTGAACAACAATTAAAAACCTCATGCAATCATCAAAGGGATCCTACAGCACAGTTAGCAAATCGTAAACAAGGGCTAAAAACAAGCAAACCAAAAATTGACTGCTTCAGAAAGTGTACTCTACTGTTTAGTAGAGAAACTCGCGCCCCTACTGAAACAGGCGCTACTGTATATACAACACAGTAGCGTATTGGCGCTACTGTACATATATCAGAGTAGCGCTCATATTTCAAAGGCTTGAAAACTGACTTTGGAAGGTATAAAAAACTGATGAAAGCAGGCAAGAAAAAGGCAAGGGATACCTAAAAAGGTTCTTGACACATCAAAGAAGTCAAAACAAACTGAGAAGACACACAAGAACAAGGTTTCCTAAAGCCAAAAACTCTATTTCCCCAGCGGAGTCGCCAGTCTGTTGGCAGGAATTTCTACCCTATAGCAAGGAAACTACTGCTATCAACTTGGTTGGGGTGACAGGTAAGTGTATGGATGCTATTACAGAGGCATTTACAAAAAGAAATAGATTGTAGATTTAGGGAACACACCTTTTAACCGAAGTCTGATCCTAGCCTTGACTCGGTCTCGTGTCCAGCTTCCAAATATACCTTTCCTTCAGCAAACCTGCAACAACAATACCTTTCTCAAAACATTTTGGGCAACATATAAAGCTTGACATAAACAAAAACAATAATTAATATTCAGCATTGACCAAAATAAATCCAATTTAAAATGCCATTTCCTAACACATTCAAATTGGAACAAGAAAAACACTTCAACCTTTATTTGTCAAAAAGTAGAATGAAGTACAAGTATACCTGACAATGAAGCAGGCTCCTGCAACTAGATTCTGGGCTCTGGCTCTGCTCTGGCTTGGATGTCTTCTGCAACAACTTCTCCAATGTCTTAAAGTTTCTCCATTAACTCATCCTCTAGCTTTTCTAGCAATAATTTCTAACCTTGCTCCTTTAACCTTCTTGGTATTTATAGGTTCAAAGAAGCAGTTCAGGTCGAGATGTAGTTATGGAGGAAGTTGGGGGAGTTAGGAAACTACCATCAACTAATCCTCCTCGATGAATTAATATATTTTTTAATCATCTTTTAATGTGTACGCGACTCTTCTTCAGTGGAGTAGCGTATAGGGCGCTACCCTAGTGTTTAACAACTAGCGCTCAATCGAATTTAAATGTTGGGCGCGACTTTGATACACTGGAGTAGCGTATACTTGGATATGGGCGCTACTATTATACAGTGGAGTAGTGTATGGGCGCTAGTCTCTTTGAGTAGAGTAGCGCTCATATCTCAAAATGATATTTTTGTATGTTTTCCAGTATTTTCAGGAAATGGAATGAGTTGTCATATCATCCAAGGTCAACATGCTCCTCCATCCAAATTGTCCTTTTGTGTGATCAGCAGCGCAGGGTGATCACGGATGGAGAGGTGCAAGTTTAACCTATAACAGACGCAAATAATAGAATTAGAAGAGAATGACGAGGAGGTGATCTCGGCAACAAGACCTGAGATGATTCTAACCCAGACATTCGTAGGCTGGAAAGGTTAGTTGGCTTCGCATAGTTGGTAATATTTTTGCTCTAAATTGTCAATTTTGAATGTTTTGTTCTAGTAAAAAAGTGTTATGTTCTGTTCTTTGGTCGAATGTATAAAGCAACCAAGCCTCCTTACCTGCTCTTACAGACCAATGTTGCAACCAGGCGGGTAAGGAACATTAATCCATACCTGCTCTTATAGACCAATGTTGCAACCTCCTTATGCCGTTGGATTTGGGCAATTTACATCTAAAATTTAAATGGACGAAACCCGACTTCGCTAGGTTAATTCCAACATACCGTGGATGCAAAGAATAGAATTAGAATAGAATGACGAGGAGGTGATCTCGGCAGCAAGACCTGAGATGATTCTAACCCAGACATTCGTAGGCTGGAAAGGCTAGTTGGCTTCGCATAGTTGGTAATATTTTTGCTCTAAATTGTCAATTTTGAATGTTTTGTTCTAGTAAAAAAGTGTTATGTTTTGTTCTTTGGTCGAATGTATAAAGCAACCAAGCCTCCTTACCTGCTCTTACAGACCAATGTTGCCACCAGGCGGGTAAGGAAAATTAATCCATACCTGCTCTTACAGACCAATGTTGCAACCTCCTTATGGCAAGAATGATTTTATGCGCGGGTGAGGGACGAAGTAAAAGTAAAAGTAAATTAGGTACCCAATAAGCGAGTTTGGTCTTTTTGGTGGTTCGTGACTTCTCAAAACCTCCTTAAATGCCATTTTAGATATATAAAAACCTTGCCTTCATGCATGGAAAGGACTCCTAACGAGCAATATTCCTAATTTTGTTATTAATAAAGTTGGGCTCCTCTTATGATTGGGGAATCCGTCTGGTGTGCTCTCCGCTCGCTCCTTTATCCGCACCACAAAGTGAAACTATTGGAAATATTCTTAATGAGCTAACCTTCACTACCATGCATTTATGTTCCAAATTTATTCCATGCGTTGAATTCATCTTTGTTATCCTTTTCTCTCACCAAATATGCACATCAAAATCCATATTAAATAAAAGAATATATAGCGTGAGAATTGAGCACATCAATTAAGAAAAGAGAAATGTAAATTATCGCCAAGGGTGACAATGAGAAAGGAAGATAGAAATTTTCCCTTTCAACTTCATCGTTTCATCGCATGTTCTGATTTGTTGATGTAACTATTCTTGGATCTTTGCATTTACATCGAATTTCAATTGATATACTGGTGATGACAAGCAAAAGTATCTAAATCCCTCAATAAAATGGTAAATGGTTTTAACCTACAATCTAATCTCTTATGAACTGGTGCAATCCCTTTGTGTGGTTCAAAATTTCTTGAGAAACATGGAAAGGATAGTTATCAAACCCAATTAAGATTGTTCCTTGGCGATAATGATTGTGGCAGTTTAGATCTGTGAATTCGGTGGGCATCGCAATATTTCCAAGATCACATTAACTAATTTCAAGACCCAATATTTCATTCCTCTGACACATTTGATTGTTCCTTGTTTGGAATCCGTTTGGAGAGCAGCTTCAAAAACATTAGTGGATATAGGTATGTACGCCTTCTTGACCTGACTGAGCAAGCCGAGAAGGTGACCTCATACAGAGTGCTTGATCTTATCTCTCCTGACAACAACCAACATTTGTTATTCTTTTACAAGGACATGCTTCGCAAAACAGATAGGGTGACAAAAGTGAGACTGCGACAAGGGAAAATTGAAATTACCGAGGGGATAAGAGTTGAGATTGCGACAAATAGAAATGCAATTTTGAAGTTGTGAAATTGTTGATATAAGAGCATAGCAGTGTAACATTCGCTGATAAATGGGTAGGTCACCGAGAAAGCCACCAAAATTGATCACTAACTTTAAAAATGTGGAGCAACATGATATTAACATGAAGTGCTTTAGACTTGGCATGTGTCTGTTGGAGGATGTCTTGAACCTTTTTGTGGATTTTAGCCAAGTTCTGCAAAAAAGAAGAAGCTTTATCTTGTGCCTTGGGTGTGTGCAAGAAGATGAGGGTCACTTTAGATGCAATGCTACTTTTTCAAAACTTGTTCCTGATACATAAAAACATAACGTGTTTCTGATATTTACCACCTGCCATGGTAACACCCGAGCCTGACATGTCATTGGACATGTAGGATAGGTAACCATAACGCATACGCATTATAGAACTACAAAACGCGTACGCATTATGTAGTTACAAAACGCGTATGCGTTATTGAAATCTAAAATCAATTTAAAAACACAGTCCCGACCACCCGTGGCGCTCTTCATGCATCAGAAACGCGAAATAGACCCTAGACGAGGACGGTTTGTGTGCCCTGAAGTATCGGTGGAGCTCGATTTAGCTGGAGGGGAGGAAAATTCACCGGTGGATTGTCATCTAATCAGGTAATTCATTCACCCATACCATTTTTTTTTCATTTCTTAACCTAAATTACTATTTTTTTTATTGTTTAAAACAACCTAGTTTTGTAATATTGATAAAATTGGGAATAACCCAATCTCTAATTAAATTCACATCTCCCTCAACCAAGATGAGTGAATAATTAAAATGAATCCCTTTTCAAAAACTCAAAAATTCCTAATCCAACCAAAAATTGAAAAAAATAGAACTCCCCCCTTTCTACGATGTATCCATGTAAGTCACCTGACACGAGGACACGGGACACGAGTGTCCCCACAAGACACAGTGACCGCCGGAATTAGGACACGTAGGACACGTTTTATATACATATATATATATATATATATATATATATATTTAAAATATATTAAAATTTAAAAATATAGACATATATATCCAATAAAATTTAACATTTACAATTACAAATATTCAATCGAAATTACATTTACAATTACAAATATGAAATATTCAATAGAAATTAGATCATTCACAAATCACAACACATTTGTCATTCACAATCACAAATCACAACGAGACATTGAGACACATAGATGCATGTCAGAGACTCGGAACCATATTTCTCATTAAGTCATCAAAATCAAAATGTATTACATAGATGTCAGAATGCCACTGGGCACTGGCAAATGCCAAATAGACTAATAGTCTAATAGTCTAATAGTAAATACAAAAAAGGAGTGGATCAAGATGGAAGAATCCCATCTGTCAATGACTCAATAGTCCTCCTCCATTCCTGAATCAACAAACTCATCACTGCCCTGATCCTCCTCCTCCTCCTCCTCTCTGCCAATCTAACTAATTGCATCTGCTGGTGTGGAGGATGACCCCTCCATACGATCCCCCTCATCAAAAGTGATCGGCTCCAATTACTCTCACAACAAGAGGATGAAGTAACTTGAAAAAGGACCCTCAAATCTATCTTTTGTAGAAGAGGGCATGTTGCCCCATGAGTTGTCCACCAAACAAGGGGTTTCTTAACCCCCATGTCTCTAACCACCTCATATCCTCCAAATCTCCCAGTGCCACTAGAAAACTCATAAAATTCCTTCTCCACCACCTCAAGGTGGTCTCTATCCTGAAGTAGTCATCTAAATGCTATCTTCCTCCCCTCTGAGATCTCTCCATCCATGTGAGGAGGGACTCTGGATGAGGGCCCTGACCCACCACTGAGCCAATCCTAAGCGTAGAACTTGGGGTTCAATGAGTGGACCAAGCAATGCAAAGGTGTGCAATTATTATCCCACCTGGAGATAAGAATGCCCTGTATGATGGACCATAAGTTCTCTGCCGATGTCTCATACTTAGCACACTCATTCTCCATAACAATGGTCCTCATGGACTCAATCATGGAATCCCACCCCACATAAACATCTCCTAGGATGGGCTGGTCCGTGTCTACAAACCGCAAGAAAGAAATGATTGGCTCCATGATCTTGATGCTAAGGACTACCCTATCCCACCAACCATCATCTAAAACCGTGTCCCACACAACACGGGGACCCTGTTGGACGTGTCTAGTTACTTAGGCATCCATCCACATGAAACCCAAATTTCCAACCCTCAAAGGCCATTTCCCATGATACTAATTAAATAATTTTCTATGGTAATGGCCATAACAAGATGAAATGCATGCACAAGCCTGAATAAAAAAATGCAAAAAAAATGAGTAACTTGGTTTCTCAAAATTTCATCACAATCATTTGTCCATGAACATAATCAAAATTTTATCAGAAGTGTATGTAGCTATACATTGCCTCTTAGTCAAGCACCCTTGACTAAATGCCAAAACACATTAACAAACTGTCTCTCGGGCCTGCCCTATCCACACCCTCGATCAATCTACTCAGCGCTCAGGGACTGTCGATTCAACTAAAAGACTTCATATAGAAAATCACTATGTTTTTTATTTAATTTTATGAACTTGCCATACAATGTAGAGATCGATTTTATAGAGAGAAATTGTCTCTGTTTTGAGAAGTTGACATTGTTGTTATTGTCATTCTAGTCACAATCTCTCGTTGATTATTCAACATCTTAATCATTGATATTCATCTCAAGTACATATGTAATCATATTGGCAAGACAAACTTATACATATCCATTTCATTCCATTCCACTTTGTCCTCCCCTCCAACCACAAGGCGTAATATATTGAAATCAATAAATTTAATGTTAGCTTATGAAGTTGATGGAAATATTGTTTTCTGCAATGGACGTAAAGGCCAAAACATGTCAAAATAATACTCCTAAATTCTAAGAAGTTTAAACCCAAGTTTGCATGGAAAAGTCACCAATGAGGGTTAAGAAGTGCCTTAACTTCTAGAAAGAAATTGAACGAAACTTACTTTTTAATTGTTAAATGTTTAATTTTAAGTTTTAAATGTATGTAAGTGAATGCCATTAAATTGCTTACTTGAGTTTGATTTAATACATTTTCAATTTTGAAGAGACGTCATTATATACCATGTATATGTTTCTAATGATTTTCATATTGATGTCTTTATTGCAGTTGCGGCTATGGACACCAATGCCGAGATACTGATTGAGCTTGCCCACTTGATGGGCATTAGTGCAGCTTTTAGTGGTGATGATAGGATTCGCCGCTCGCTTGCATCAACCTTGGATGCAATTGTTGACACCATTGCACAGTCTAGCAATGTACTATATGATATTACATCATATAGAGAAAGAAAAAGACAACAATATGCTGATGGGCTAGACTACAATGCAATAAAAAAGTTGAAAATATCCAAAGAGCTCATATTTGCATTATTTAGGGACCCTCGAATGGGGGACATCCCAAATGCAAACAGGCCGCATATCTCCATTGAGTGGTGCACGTTTCAACCATTTGTTGATAACTGGATGGACAGATGGTACATGGTTTTTGATATGCCACCACACAACAACAGGGAAATTCCCTTGTATTTCCTTCGAAAGATGTACGCAGAGTTCGTGTTACATAAACACGTAAACTATTTTGACATCTTGAGTTTCATGGGATCGGTGGGGGGATGCCCCAAAACCAACCCAATGCGAGGCTTCGAGACCAGGATCGCCCTATCCCTGCACCTTGCAGGCAGTTGCCTGGGCCAGATGTCCCACCTGCACATTGTATTATTCCACAGACACGGGATGCATTTTTGAGTTTGGCACAGGCGGTTGTTCGCCATGGCACTATGGTTCAACATATGGGTGAGGAAGGGACATCTGTCCCTGGTGTGGTACATACACCAGCACGTCACCATGCAGGACCATCAACTAGTGTAGGACCATCAGGACCATCCACTAATGCAAGACCATCGACACATCCCAATCCTAGTACTGATCCTCACGAGTGCACATCATGTGGTCGTCCCTGCTATGGTCTTGCCTCAGATGTTGCCTTCGGTGGGTTTTTGAGAGAGGTATGTTGATGGTTAATTGTAATAAATTCTTCATTTATTTTCGTCTTTGTACACATATATATAGTTTGAGCTAATATATTAATTTTGTGAACTTGCAGTTGATGCTTTATGCCGACAGCGACGCCCCAAAGCCGGATGTTCCAGACTCTACAGGGGGGCATGATGCTACCCATTTGGTAGGCCCATCTTATATAGCACCTATTGCCATATCTCACACCGAGGTAAACATTTTAAAATTTCAGTTTTTTAATACTTGTTAATTTCCACATACTTTACATTTTAGTTCACTAATGCTATATACGGTATAATATTTACAATTATTAAACTTGCAGATGGCAGATCCTTCACTGGGGCAAGGTAATCTGGAGGTAGCACCCATGGTCATACCGTCCCATGAAACATCTAGGCTCCAGGTAAACAATTAAAAATGACATTTTTTAAATACATGTTTGTTTGTTGAATCATGCATGTCTAACTACATGAACACTTGCTGATTGTAGGCACCATCCGAGACATCTGGACCATTGCTTGGATTTGTATCTCCCTCAAGGCCATTCGTGAACAAGGGTCGTGTGTATGTGAGGCGTTCTACTCCTATAAAGACTCCAGCTGCCCACGATCATGGGCTTACTCACACCATGGTAATGTATATCCTTCGATGATATTTGTTGTTTAACTTGAAATCCAGTGCATAAATCATTTTTTTTAATATTTGAATTGCATGTTTATTGCATCAGGAACCCGAGTTGTCTACTGAAAACCTCGCATCGATGGTTGATGCAGCATTCAATGCCACATATGCAATGGCAACTGATCACACGTAGGTATGTAACTATTTCAACATTATCTTTACATAGTTTATTATTGTTGTCTATTGTTTATTCATGCATTTCTAACTATTTCAACATTTTTTCATTGTAGCCACCACCACTAGGAGCATTTCCTGGCCCCCCTGGTTCGACCATCCTGGATGTTCAACCAACGGCTCCATCTGCTACACAAGCAACGCAATCTCCTTTATCAGTTGAGGTGAGATGTCCTTCAGTGACCAAGTGTTTCATGCACTTTCCATGCACCAGTTGATAATTGTTGAGTTAATTGTTGAGCTAATGTATTAGTGTACATAGTTAGTTGAATTTAACAATTGATATTTAATTTGTAGGATCCAGAGACGCACACTGATCCTAGAGATGTGCCTAGAGGATCAACGTCGGGAAAGAACAAGAGGAAGCTTGAGTTTTGATGTGTCTTATGGGATATATGTACATTTGGATACATGTACATGTGGCTTTGATAGTTTTGGACACATGTGCTTTTGGATACTTTTGTATATATATGTACTTTTCGATACATTCACTTTTGGAGACATGTACATTGACTTTATTGTGCATGTACTTTTGGAGACATATACATTGACTTCATTGGATACATGTACTTTTGGATATACATGTACTTTTGGAGACATGCACTTTTGGATACTTTTGGATATATATGTACTTTTGGAGACATGCACATTGACATTTCACTTATAAATGAATGATACATTTCACTTTGTATTTGTTCTTCGGTTTACACGTGTTTTTGTGTCAATCTAATGTGTTGATTTGTGTGGATTATCTATTACTCATGAATGCGCTATGTCAAAAGAACAAACTATTATATTTAAAGGTTTCAATGAACTCACTACATGCGTGCACTAATTGGTATCTAATTAAAATTTGTGATTTTGGATGATCATTACAAGTTATGTCAAAGTTCTTGCTCGTGTAATTTAATCAAACTAAATGCAATACAATGTTTTTCAAGGTTTCAACGAACTCACTCATGCACACCCATTGCACATTCTAGGGCAATTGCTAGTTAATATGCCATTGTTGTCTGTGGAAGAGAACATACCACCTGCTTATAAAGTAGTTTGAGTCTCGAGAGAACATGGGCGATTCAGAGGATAGTAGAGTTTGTAATATAAAGTAGACTTTGCTAAAAAGGGAATGGGAGCTCTTTTTTATTTCTTGTATCGTATTTAAAAATTGTGTTTTATATTATTTTATTATAATATAATTATTAAAAAGAAATAGTTGGTGGACACTACTAAAACAAAAGGTGCTTTTCATGATTTGAATGTAACTCATTTTCACTAAAAGTCAAAGGCAATGGTATGCAAATTTATTGTGGCATATTCTTCAACAATTCTTCTCCGAAATAACCATAAAAAGAAGTTCTTCATTTTTCAAAATATTAACCACTTGAAATATTCTACTCTTTCAAAAATAATATGGAAGTTCAAATATTTAAAAGTGGCTTAAATTATAAAATGGATTACATTTCAATAAATCTTCTTGGTGGACATCTTCCTAAATCTCAAGAAGAATGTTATAATTTATATATCTAGAAGTGATTTCAAATTAGATTGACTTTAAGCTTTGGAAGTTGTATATATTTAGGTTATCATTAGATTTATTTTGTTTTGATATATGTATGTATGTAAGGTGTTTCTAAGTTTTTCCGTTTAGAAGAAAAAACATTTTTTGGTAAAGCTTTTTTTGAACTTTTCTAAAAAACCCTCAATTTCCTTCAATGTAATCTCACATTGGTGGGTCAACTCTGCAAAAACATCCCCCGAGCTAGTTTTGGTAGTGTTCCCACGTCGGCATTTCCCACACACTTGTAGGAGCCAATGGCACGCAATCTTCCTGCTCCGTTTGCTTTTTGGCTCCCAGGCGGAAATTCAGCAAGTGTCCCTGGATGACATTTTCATGCGACTTGCAACTCGACATAACTCGGAAACTGGATGTCGGACCGACGAACCGTCGACTCCGTTGGTCTCCTAACGTGCGATTACCTCTAGGGGGGCCTCTCCCTCGTCTCCCCATGGCCCAATGGCTTCATTGTGCATTCATTTCGTAAACTAGGGTTTTGCTCAGTTTAATTGCATGCAATCTCGCATTGGTGGGTCAACTCTGCAAAAACATCCCCCGAGCCAATGGTGGCATTGTTCCCACGTCGGCATTTCCCACACACACTTGTAGGAGCCAACGGCACGCAATCTTCCTGCTCAGTTTGCTTTTTGGCTCCCGGGCGAAAATTCACCAAGTGTCCCTGAACGACATTTTCATGCGACTTGCAACTCGACATTACTCGAAAACCAGAAGTTGGACCGACGAACCATTGACTCCGTTGGTCTCCTGGCATGCGATTACCTCTAGGGGGCCCTCTCCCTCGTCTCCCCATGGCCCAGTGGCTTCATTTTACATTCATTTCATAAACTAGGTTTTTGCTCAGTTTAATTGCATGTAATCTCGCATTGGTGGGTCAACTCTGCAAAAACATCCCCCGAGCCAGTGTTTCTAGTTTCCCACATCGGCATTGCCTAAACACACTTGCAGAAGCCAACGACACGCAATCTTTCTGCTCCGTTTGCTTTTTGGCTCCCGGACGGAAATTCACCAAGTGTCCCTGAACGACATTTTAATGCGACTTGCAACTCGACATAACTCGGAAATCGGACGTCGGACCGATGAACCGTCGACTCCGTTGGTCTCCTGGCGTGCGATTACCTCTAGGGGGCCCTCTCCCTCGTCTCCCCATGGCCCAGTGGCTTCATTTTACATTCATTTCATAAACTAGGGTTTTGCTCAGTTTAATTGCATGCAATCTCGCATTGGTGGGCCAACTCTGCAAAAACCTCCCCCAAGCCAGTGTTGGAAGTGTTCCCACGTCGGCATTGCCCACACACACTTGCAGGAGCCAACAGCACGCAATCTTCTTGCTCTATTTTATTTTTGGCTCCTGGATGGAAATTCACCAAGTGTCCCTGAACGACATTTTCATGCGACTTGCAACTCGACATAACTCGGAAACCGGACGTCGAACCGATGAACCGTCAACTCCGTTGGTCTCCTGGCGTGCGGTTACCTCTAGGGGCCCTCTCCCTCATCTCCCCATGGCCCAGTGGCTTCATTGTGCATTCATTTCGTAAACTAGGGTTTTTCTCAGTGTGGGAGTGTGCAATTTTTGCACACGGGGGTCAACTTTGGAAAATCATCCACTGGGCAAATATGGCTAGTGTTCCTAGCCCGAACCTTCCTAGACACACCTGCAGGACTCCCGGGAACCCATTTTTGTTGCACGGTTGGAGTTCTATGCCCCCGGTAGGTATCCATCAAGTGTCTCTGAAGGCCTTCTGGCAGCGATACGGGACGAGCCATAGAATGAAGACCGTGGCTTGGATCGACGAACCGTTGACTCCGTTGGATTCAGCACACTGGGATAGTGCCAGGGGGTGCCCCTCCCCTCCTGCCCGGTGGCCCATGTGTCACCTTGTAGGTCCATCTTGGAAACTAGGGTTTTGCTTAGTGTGGCAGTGTGCAATTTTTGCACACGGGGGTCAACTTTGGAAAATCATCCACCGGGCGGGTATGGCTAGTGTTCCCAGCCCAAACCTGCCTAGACACTTTGGAAACTAGGGTTTTGCAGGTCCATGATGAAGATTTTCATGATGATGATGATGGTGATGATGATGATGATGGCTTGGTCTAAGGTGGTGCTCTCAAATAGCTAATTCATTATGAAATATTTAACAAGACATGAATTAAATTTAATAAAAGTGTATTGTTTAATATAGTGAGCATGAATTGAATTAATTTTGTTGGGTGAAGCCAATAACCAACATGATGAACATAATATAATTTTAGGGTTTACTGATCATATGTAAAAAATGGCATATTCATAAACTTGACATACAAGAGAACTTTTGGCATATTTATAAACAACGTAAACGTACATTTGGCATATCAAGAACACAAAATTGACATATTCATATGAAACATACATGTGAAAATTGAGCATATATCAATATTCAATTACAAATAGTATAAATAGTATAGTATTAAAAGTATGTAACGTACCTCATCATGCTAGATCCCACCTATTATCATACAACCAAGCCCTCCGGATCATCTCTTATACTGATGGTCTCCATTAGTCTCTCATGCTCTGTATCCGATAAGAAGTAGCGTACCTTCGATGTATTTCGACTAGGCATTGTTTGTACCTGAAGGTTTGTGCCAATGATTAAGTTGGTAAAGTGATACACACTTGCACCTGGTTTGTAATCCCTATAAACATATCCACCCTTCTTTCTTCCATTGCTATCCCGTGTCAAGTATTCACCTTTAACAACCATAGACCCAGTTGGAAAGTGGTTGTTTTCATCGTCAGTCATGGACATAATGAGGGTTTGCTTTCCATCTATACAGTGTGCCAACCAGTATTCATCACCCCATTCAGTATCTTTTGAGGCAACCACTGCGTATATGTGCCCTGCATTATATGATTGTAGGTATATGATCAAAATATTTTTCGTGCAATACAAGGCCATTAATGTGCATTTGAAGACTACGTAAACAAACAAAAAATGTTAAGGAAATGCATCATACCGGGTTGTACAAGGTCTGAGACATGATCAAAATCTGCAGAAATAGATGATTGGTCTTCTTCCAACGGAGTTAACTGAACAATTGCACGCTAATCAAGTGTAAGTGATATGCGATCCCATCCATCAACCCAATCCAATGATTCACACCCATCCCAGTCACCATCACAACAAGGCTGGCAAAAACAAGCGAGTTTTCTGGTCCAAATTTCAAATATTGGGTTATCAGAGCTTCGAACCGAATGAAAGCCACGAGTTCCAAGCACAGTCTTGCATTCCCATGCATGTGAACGATCTATGTCTCTTTCTTGTGGATTCTACTCGCATAGTTGATTCCTCTCCCATTACTGACGTGCACCACCTAACTGTAGATTGAGCATTTAGAATAGTAGATTATGTAGATACTTTCAATTTCTCTCTTCGTAGGGCTGTTTGGACACATGCTCCGGATCCATCATGCTCTCCTTTACCATGCCCAGTCTCAAAATAGTTCCACATATGTGGCACTTTGTAGTTTTTATGCAATGAACACAACCATTGAAATATGCGTGCATTTTTGAACTGACCAACACACCCATCAGACCAAATCCAGTCTCGATCCATCTGTATGTTCCTTCCCTTCAAGTGATCATAGAACATGATGAAGCAATGACGTACATAGTGGAAGTCGTGGCACCTATCATCACTTATGTAGAAGTGATATTCCTTCAGAATTTCTCTTTGCTCTTCAGTGCTATTTGGGCCATGCCTATATGTGATATGGACCATCAAGGAAACCTACTCAGAGTGATAATACTGGCTTTGGATCTCATTTTGAGGTTGCAGAGTGTAGTTCTCGGCAAAATCAACAACTGAAAGTATAGTACCAAGGGGAAATGTATCTCTGCATATTCTAAACTTCTCATCCTGCCATCGTGCCACGTGGACATGCTGAACATATTGATGTGTCTTTTCAATAAATTCCTTGATGAAGTCATTAACTTGTACCTGGTGACACAAAATAATCTCAATGTCAGTTTTTTGTTGTAAGTAAGGATTGAAATGTAACCGTTACAACATAATTTTATAGATATAAATGCATACCTGAGATGTCACCAATTGTATTTTTTTGCTTTCTTTCCCTAGGACTATTTCATAGTTGATATATTTGAAACTTTTCATGTCTGTAACCATTTTCCCAAATTCACTGTCTCCATTCTCGTGCATACATTGGCTCAATAATGCCATTCCAGCACAATTGGAGCATGTTCCATCCAAACAAGATTTTGCATAGTATGTTTGCCCCTCGGGCCTATTGCACATGATGCTATGAATGAATTCTCTTGATGAAGTCGGTGGTATTGTCATGGAGCAATCCTGCACAATGTTAATATGCAACACACGACGAATGTACAAAAATGTTTCATAGTAATATTCATATTATACATGGTATCTACAACAACAAGTGTTACAAAGAGTATTTATTCTAACATACCATGGCTTACATTTCTCAAAAGATCTTTGCCCCAAGTTCAATTGTCTATGCTCAATCCTAAATTTCTCATAAAGTTATGTCCGTGTTATATCAAGAAGATGCTTAGTATGTGGTTCACGATCCTTTGAACCCCTTCTTAGTTTTAGTACATCCTTTCGGTTTGAAGAAGGCCTTGTGTGATCATTCCAAAAACTGTGCACTAGTCCCTTTACTGCATCAACTAGCTTCATGTCACGACGTGGCAACTAACCAACAAAGGCCCAAAAATCTGTCTGATCGGTTGTGTCAAGATGTTCTCTTCTAATAGAATACCTACGGAGGGTTTTTATATTCAAATTAACTAGTTCGGATGTAGGCCTGAGAATACGAAGGGCCCTGGTGTTCTTATTTGCAATTGCTTGTGACAACACACGACGAGCAGTATTGCGGTCCTTTGAACGTGTGTTCTTACCACTTTTACCAAATGCATCTACTAGGCTTTTAACTATATGAGAACTTGGTTCATAATTCTTTATCATCTTTATCCCTAACTTTTTCCTAACAACATTCATGCTCCTAGATTTTAACAATGATAAAAATAATCTACATTTATCTCCATCACATTTAGAAACAAAATATTTATCAAGTATCTGTTGAGTTTGATAAGCAATACTACGTTTAGATAGCGTACCTTCAATGGAATTGATAAGACTTTCATCAACTTGTATACGCTTCAGAGTTCTTCGACGTGTGCTTGCTAATGGAGGTAAGGGGGTTGGAATTTTACCATGTAGCGCATCACCAAGATGCTCTGGCGTTTCAGTAGTAGCTTGGTGTCCTTCATTCTCTTCCTGGTAGTTGGATGGTGGAAGTCCAACATCCTCATCGATGGTCTTTGGAAGTCCAACATCCTCATCGATGGTGTGGATAACATTCTCTTCTTCAACAATAGGAAAAATGTCCAACGCCTCTCTGACTTCATCGCTTGTATAACCACATCTGGATAGCAAATTGGGTGTTTCTTTGTGAGCTTCATCTTGAGATGGTAACTTATCACTTTGACTTGAAGTGGGAATTGAAACATCCCCCAATGAGCACCTACGTTTTGCTTCTTGATTACTTCCATGGGGTGCTTGTTCAACAACTATTGTGGAAATTGAAGGTCCCTCTTGTCGTGGATTAATAGGATGATCCGCGGTATCCTCTACAATTGGATTTGGATTAGTTTCCAAAGAAAGCCTCCGATTCATCATGTATATTCTTTTCTTTTCTTTCTCTTCTTCAATGACTTCTTGAGATCTCTTCTTCCTTGTTGATTTGTTTACTCGGTTACGTGGATTCCCCATCACCACAATGATCAATTCAATATAGTTTGTTTTTGTTGCTCCTCAATTACAAGCTCTTCAATAATAAGCAAATGGAAGTTAAATCATAAATTGTTTGGGCTCTTTGATTCTCTTGTACACTTGTGTATATCCACCATCACCATGAAATGGTCTTGAAGCTTGATATCTTATCTTGTGTGCTCCTCAAATATAGGCAAAATGAATCTTTCAAAGGCCTTATCTTTGGTGTTATTCAATTGGAGATTCTTCAAGCTTGTTGATTATCTTCTTCAAATATGGCCATATAACCCAACACCACACTGAGCAACCATGAAATATGTCCTCAATGCTGCACCTGCATAAAAAAAATAATGATGGAGTTGGTGTAGAGTGTGAGAATTTCCAATGGCGGGCTCGTGCTGTTCGAAAAATCGCAGGAGTGTTGTTTTGGCTCGGACATAGTGAAGTTGCTCTCGGACAGGGATAGTCCACTATTTATGGAGTTACAAAACGCGCACGCATTATATAAAGAAAAAAAGCGTGCACGATATGTAGTGCAAAAACGCGTACGCAATATTGTCAAGAACAATAAATAGGTTAGGTGCACGGCTAGGGCAACAAACAAAATCAAAAGAAAACTAATAATTTATATGGTTACATACAAAACAAATGTTTTTAGTGTGGGGACAAATGTTTTGTATGGTTTAATAGCCCCTAGCTCTCTCCCAATAATCCCTAGACACCCCCTATCTCTTTCTAAATATCTGTCCCACATTCTCCCTACATCCCTCCCTAAATGTTTTTTTCATGTTTCTTTCTCTCCCTTACTCCAGCCATGTCTCTACCACCCCACTCTCCATCTCTCCACCTTCTCTTTATATTCATCATTATCCCTCCCTATAGTACTCTTTCCCTTCTTCTCCCTTAATCAATAACCCTCTATGCCTTTATCCCTCCCCACTGCCCTCTCTGTCTTACCTTGTTCCTAGAGCCCCTCCCCCATAAAGGCCTTTAGACCCTCTTCTAAACATTATTCCCTAAGTGCATAAGTGCACAAGATCATGAGGAGGAGGAGGGTGATGACAATGAAGATGATCATGATGTAGATGAAGATGATAAAGATGATGATGAGGAGGAGGGTGATGACAATGAAGATGATCATGATGCAAATGAAGATGATAAAGATGATGATGTTGATAAAGATGATGGTGATGATGATAAAAATGTTGATGATGATGGTGATGGTGATGTTCGGATGATGATGATGATGAAGATGATGGTGACATGATGGAGATGTTGATCTGATGAGGAAGATGATGATGATGATGGTGATGATGATGAAGATGTTGATGATGATGATGGTGGTGATGAAGATGATGATGATGAAGAAGATGATGATGATGGAGATGTTGTGTTGATGGGGAACCTAGAGATGACAATGATGATGAAGATGGTGATGGTGATGGTGATGGTGATGACGATGAAGATTTTGATGATGATGCTGATGGTGATGATGATGAAGATGTTGACGATGATGGTGATGGTGATGTTTAGATGATGATCATGATGATGTTCAGAAGATCATGATGGTGATGATGATGGAGAAGATGACAATGATGGATATGTTGATGAGGAACCTGCAGATGCCAATGATGATGATGATGATAGTGATGAATATGATGATGATGGAGATGTTGATGAGGAACCTACAGATGCCAATGATGATGGTGATGACGATGAAGATGTTGATGATGATGGTGTTGGTAATGGTGATGAAGATGTTGATGATGATGGTGATGTTCGGACGATGATGATGATGATGAAGATGATGGTGACATGATGGAGATGTTGATCTAATGAGGAAGATGATGATGATGATGGTGATGATGATGAAGATGTTGTTGATGATGATGATGGTGATGAAGATGATGATGATAAAGAAGATGATGATGATGGAGATGTTGTGTTGATGGGGAACCTAGAGATGACAATGATGATGAAGATGGTGATGGTGATGGTGATGGTGATGGTGATGACGATGAAGATTTTGATGATGATGCTAGTGGTGATGATGATGAAGATGTTGGCGATGATGGTGATGGTGATGTTTAGATGATGATCATGATGATGTTCAGAAGATCATGATGGTGATGATGGTGATGATGATGGAGAAGATGACGATGATGGATATGTTGATGAGGAACCTACAGATGCCAATGATGTAGTGTCCCCTCTATCATACCAGCGTGATAGAGAGGATCACAGTGCTCAGTCCGGGCAATTAGCCCCAAAACGTTTTAATTAAAATCATTGATGCAAAGAACTGTATCTATGCATACTATGGAAAAACGACGGTGATCGAATCAATGTTGTTGATCTCTAACACACATTCAAGATTCTGTGACAAGATCATATGGAAATGCCTAAACTTTTTAAAAAAAAACACAGCAGAGGCAAATTCGTTTAATACATCCACATACATTCATAACATTCATCAAATGATAATTGCCAATTTACACAAGAGAATACTTATCTCAATAAGGCAGTCCCAAGCAACTGGCTATGCAACTGCAACGTTCCACCCAACCATAGGCCAGTGTGCTCCTCAATCTCTCAGCACCACTGCCACCCCCGAGCTGGGCATGATCTCTACAAGGAACCAGGGAACAGCAGACTCACACATAGCCAAGCATACACCAAGATGAGCCAAGCCAATCTACAATTGGGTTTATCAGGCTACTAGGAGATGGAAAGGAAGAGTTGCTAAGCTAGTGAGCTCCAGCACAGAGCCAGGGATAACCTTGCAAGATCTATCTAGCTTGGCACCCACAATACCTACACACCCAGCACAAGGAAGTATTCTTTTCACTGCTGTGCAGTCCCTCAAGCCATACCTTCCCTATCTAGTGCTCTCAGGGTATGCATAGAAGAGTAACCAAAGCCCTCTTGATCTTTTTGAGAGGTTGTCTCCCCCACTAGGTTTATCAAGCCACTTCTATCCACTACCACTCCAACACTTCAGCTCACAGGCTCAAACCAAGAACAAGGATGCACATAACAGCAGGACCCCACTTGCTGGGCATGAGGAAAACGTTTTCCACAGTGGAATGCATGAGATGGGGTTTCAACTAACCCAGAAAAACGTGGGAACCCACAAAAACGAAATGGGGAGTTGGTGAACAACCCAGGAAGCCAAATCCGTTTTTAGAAAAACGTCCAGGGGCAAAAACGACCTCCCTACAGTCCTCAAAACGTGGCCCTCCCTCTCCCAACTGTTATATACTGCAAAAACGACTCCCGGGCATGGAAAAATGCAGTATTTAGATGAAAAACGTAAATGGAAGACCCCAGCTAACTCCCCCTGCGTGAATGATCCAAGGCTGCCTGTACAGAATGGCTTTGGGCACCATTTTGTGGGTGGTTTCTTGCCCAAGGAGACAAAACACGTTTTTCCAAGTTGATGGCTTGCCCATGCACGAAAATGGCTTGCCCATACTCTTTCATTCCCAAGGCATTAACTGCCTTAACCAATTTCT
The DNA here is from genome assembly GCA_027924585.1 of Larix kaempferi. Classification (NCBI taxonomy): domain Eukaryota; kingdom Viridiplantae; phylum Streptophyta; class Pinopsida; order Pinales; family Pinaceae; genus Larix; species Larix kaempferi. Next base: position 1,538,003 of record BSBM01000837.1, on the reverse strand, counting down.
TGGAAAAAAATTAAATGATTGGGTACATGAGACAAAATGGGTAGTTGGTGGTTTATGGGTTTCCCCATTGACACATGGATTAATACCATTGGCTCAAGGTTTGAATAATTTCCCTCCCTTTTCCTTGTAGAGTCATGCCCCATCTCTTTTGTTGCATTGCATAGCCGGTTGTGGGTTTTTCCATTAAAATTCGTATTTACATGGTGTCTTATTTACATTGTGCCCATCTCGCACAAGAACCATGGGCATCTATTTTTAATTTCCGATTCATGAAACGCTAAATCAATGGTGGGGCCTTGGCCTTGAGCTCCTCACCATGATTAAATTACAATATTTACATCATTTACGGTTTAATACAAAGGGGGTCAAAATGGGGACATTACATTCCCCTCCCCTTACATTAGCACTGTCCTCAGTGCTCATCAAAATTGAACAAAAATGGATATGCCACCCTCATGGCATCCTCCAGATCCCATGTAGCCTCATCGGGACCATAGTGCTTCCATTGCACCTTTACCTGTCCGATGGCTCGGTTCCGGAGCAATGTTACCTTCTTGTCTAGGATGCACAATGGATCGGTTTGGAATTCTCCCTCGGGTTCCACCTGGATCACATCCCAATTAATCACATGGTTAGGATCATGTACATATTTCTTAAGCAAAGAGACGTGAAAAACATTATGAGCTTTAGTGCTAGCAGGCAATGCAAGTCTATATGCAACTGGTCCTATTCTTTCAAGCACTTCAAATGGCCCACAATATCTAGGTGATAGCTTGGCACAATTCCCAAGCTTCAAGGAACTCTTCCTTGATTTCACTCTAAGATATACATGATCCCCAACATTGAATTCCCTATGCATTCTATGTTTATCTGCATAGCTTTTCTGTCTATCCTGGGCTGCTTTTAAATTTTGCCGGATCTTTGCAACCTCTTGTTCCATTTCCTTAAGCAATTCTGGCCCAAGTACAATTCTGTTCACTGGATTGTCCCAAGTCACTGGTGTCCTACACCTTCTGCCGTACAAAGCCTCATAAGGACTCATTCCAAATGATGCTTGTTGCCCATTGTTATATGCAAATTCTACCAAGTGTAGATAATCCTCCCACTTGGATGGTTTGTCCATTACATACATGCGGAGCATGTCTTCAAGCACCCGATTTACTCTTTCAGTTTGCCCATCTGTTTGAGGATGGTAGGCGGTACTAAAGCTCAACTGCGTACCCAAATCTGCAAAGAGACCTTTCCAAAAATTGGAAGTGAACTTAGTATCCCTGTCAGAAATTATTGCTTTAGGCAACCCATGTAATCTGAAAATTTCCTTCATGAAAATATTTGCAATGGCATCGGATTTATGTGTGGACTTAACCGGTATAAAATGTGCTGCCTTTGTTAACTTGTCCACCACAACCATGATGGAATCATGCTGTCTCTTAGTCATTGGCAATCCTGTAATAAAATCCATGGATATTACTTCCCATTTCCATTCTGGAATTGGTACTGGAAGCAATAAACCTGTTGGATGTTGGTGTTCACTCTTCACTTGTTGACATTCCATGCACTTAGAAATGTATTCAGCAACATCCCTCTTCATGCCTGGCCAGAAATAATATTTCCTTGCTGTAGCAATTGTTTTCTGATATCCTGGGTGACCAGAGTATGGAGCTTTATGGATCTCATCCATAACCATTCTCCTCAAACCTGCCGCATTTGGAATATAGACTCTATTCTTATAAGTAAGAAGTCCTTCTTCTTCCAAATGATAGCCCTCATACTTCTTTTCAAGGTTTTGCTGCTGCAATTTTCCCTTTATCTGCTCATACACTTCATCCTCAACCATATGGTTAACAATTTGTTGCTTCAAGTCTGGCTGGCAAGTACTAAGCGCTGCCACATACATTTCATGTACCTTCCTGCTGAGTGCATCAGCCACCTTGTTTTCTTTCCCTTTTATATGTTTGATCTCAAAATCAAATTCACACAAAAATTCCAACCATCTGGCTTGCCTAGCATTTAACATTGGCTGATCAAACAAGTATTTCAGACCACAATGGTCTGTCCTTAACTCGAATTTTCTTCCCATTAAGTAATGCCTCCACATCTTTAAAGCATGTACTATGGCTGCAAGTTCTATATCATGAGTAGCATAGTTCTTCTCGTGCTCCTTCAACTTTCTTGACTCATAGCATATCACGTGGTTATCTTGCATAAGAACTCCTCCAAGTCCTTGATTGCATGCGTCTGTACACACCACAAAGTCTTTTTCTGGGTCTGCAATCTTCAAAATAGGTGCACTTGTAAGAAGATTCTTCAACCGCTGAAAACTTTCCTCACATCTTGGTGACCATTCAAACTTTACCCCCTTCTTTTGCAAAGAAGTGATCGGGTTTGCAACCTTGGAAAATCCTTCGATAAACCTCCTGTAGTAACCAGCAAGGCCCATAAATGATCTCACATCAGTCACATTCCTTGGAGTTGGCCAATTCATAATGGCTTCAATTTTCTCAGGATCTACGGATATTCCTTCGTCGGAGATAATGTGACCCAAATAATGAATTTTATCTTTATAGAAGTCACATTTGCTCAACTTGGCATACAGCTTATGCTCCCTTAATAATTGCATTGTCATTCTCAAATGTTCTTCATGTTCTTCATGTTCTTCTTCATTCTTGGAATAGATAAGAATGTCATCTAGGAATACGAGAACAAACTTGTCCAAATACTTGCTAAAAACATTATTCATGAGACACATGAATGTAGCTGGTGCATTTGTGAGACCGAATGGTACCACTACAAACTCATAGTGTCCATACCTCGTTCTAAAGGCTGTCTTATGGATATCTTCTTCTTTGATTCTTACCTGATGGTAACCAGACCTCAAGTCAATCTTTGAAAATACCTTTGCTCCTCTCATTTGGTCAAATAGGTCGTCAATTCGGGGCAATGGGTATTTGTTCTTCACAGTGACTTTGTTCAACTGCCTGTAGTCAATACATAGCCTGAGTGTTCCATCTTTCTTTTTCACAAATAGAACAGGTGCTCCCCACGGGGACACACTTGGCCTAATATATTTCTTTTCTAGCAACTCTTGTAATTGCATCTTCAATTCTAGCAATTCCGGTGTACTCATCCTGTAGGGTATCTTAGACACTGGTGCCGCTCCTGGCACAAGTTCAATTGTAAAGTCAATGTCTCTCTTTGGAGGGAGTCCCGGAATCTCATCAGGAAAAACATCCCTGAATTCTTGCAATACCTGATAGTCCTCCAATTTCAGAGTTTCATTCTCTGTTGCCTCTAAAATGTGGGCTCCATACAATTGACATCCCTTCCTACAGAACTTCTTCAGCTGCATGGCCGAAACCTGTCTAATAGAAGTCACCTTTGGAACGCCTTTTACAACCCTCGGGTTTCCTTCTTCGTCCATGCATTCAAATGTCTTATTGTAGCAGTCGAGTTTAACCCTGTGTGCTTCTAACCAATCCATTCCAATGAGAATATCATAGGAACCAAGTGGCAAAATATTCAGATCTGCATAAGTGAATAGCCCATCCATCTCTAATGGACATTTCTCTACTATTTCACTAACTTTCCTCTTGGTTCCAGTGGCTAGTTGAACTAACCATGATTTAGTATGCTTTACTTTCTTGAAAACACACATCTCAACAATTCTAGGAGTGACATAACTGTGAGTAGATCCAGGATCAATCAAAATAGAAACAGATTGCTTAGCAATCTTACCTTCAACTTCAACCACAGTTGACTGATGATCCGCCTGGCGGTCTTCTACTGCTGCATAGATTCTAGGGATTGTCCTCGCCACTTGTCCCACAGTTCCAGCTCCTTGGATGTTGTGAACTTGATTTGCATTCCCATTCCGATGTGGACAGTTCCTAAGCATGTGGTCTCCTCCACAACCCCAACATTGAAGTGGTTCTCTTGGCTCTTTTGGATCTCTCGGCTTGTCTCCCATCGTCCTGGTTGGCTTAGTCACAACCTGTGATGGCTGCCTTTGCTGATTCCGGAATTGAGGAGGCTTGAACCCCTTCTTCCTTTGATCAAACTTCTCATTTTTCTTATCCTTCCATGCCTTATGGAATTCTGGTTTGCTTCTATTTTGATCAAAGCAATACTTGGCCTTTCTTATGGCCTCCTCTAGAGTTCGAGGTTCATCGAACTCAATTCTGTCTTTATATGACTGGGGCAGTCCGCTTAGGAAACGCTGAATTTTGACCTTATCATCTCGAATATACTTAACATACCTCAGCAGCTCCAAGAACTTGTTTGCATATTCTTCCATGGTCGATTGTCCCAATCTCAGCTCATGGAACTCCTTGATCTTATCATCATAGTACCTATCAGAGAGGTACTTCTGTTTGAAGTATTTCTTGAACTGCTTCCACACAATCTTCCGTTCATTGATCTTCTTCACTTGCCTGGTGTGTTCCCACCATATAGATGCTCTTCCATTCAAGTTGAAGATGGCAACCCTTGCCTTCATATTCCCAGAGTAGTCTTGGACTTGGAAATATTTTCTCATCCCAAGAAGCCAAGCTTCAGCTTCTTGACCAGACTTTACTTCTCCATCAAATGTAGGAGGTTTTGCCTTCTTAAATTCCCCATGTGAATTGTTCTTGTAGTGCTTCTTCCTCTTGCTCCTATGAGATGAAGAGCTTGAACCCTCAATGGATTCTTCCGAATCAGATGATTCATTAGAAGATATTTCTGGACTATATGTGCTGTCTGTAGAAATTCTTCTTGGGCTACTGGCCCTCTTACGGGAATTTATTCTAGAGCTACTCCCACCCCTTTCTAGATTTGATATCTGATGCCCAGAGTTTATTTGCCTTTGGATGTCTGTTAAACTCTGCAGCATCGCGGCATTCAGCTGATTTTGTTCTTCTTGAGCTTTAATCATCCTTTCATTATCTTCCCTACAGCTTTGCAACTCCACCCTTAGGCTTCTCATGGTGGCTGCAACATCTGGAGGGGTCTCTTGATTTCTTCTCCCATTAGATTCTGTCTCAGCATTCTCAACCTGTATGTTCTCCCCCATGGCATCTGTCTCAGGCTCATAGGGATCCTGAGCATCATTCATGATGTGCATTTTCTTGGCCCAACCAAGATCCAAAATTTTTCCACTGTATTATCTAGAGTGTTACCCTGCTGTAACTGTGACTCTCTGAAATGTGTTCATCAACACAATTGTTAGCTGCATTACATTCTCAAAATTTACAAATTACTTCATGCACATGGGAAAACATTACATTGACAATTCGTCAAATCACAACAACGAAACTATGAGGGGAAAAAGAAAAAGGGGGTCAAGGGGGCTTGCCCCCTTGTGGCCGCCATAGCAGGGCGGGTCGAGGGCAGCGCCCTCGTTTTTTTTTTTTTTTTTTTTTTTTTTTACAAATCACGCCTCATCGGGCGATTCGCTGAATCCTGCCGCAACGGGCAGTTCGCGAAATCTGGCCGCGACGGGCGATTCACAGATTACTCCCGCAACCGCGGGGAGGTTCGTGGTATGCTCCCGCAACTACAGGACGGTTGGCTATAGGCTTCCGCAATGAGCGGTTCCCCAGCTCGCCTCCGTTGCGGGGTGCTTCACTATAGGCTTCCGCAACTGCGGGCCGGTTGGGTGAAGCCCTCCGCAACTGCGGGGCATTTGGCGGAACCCTTCCGCAATTGCGGGGTGGTTTGGCAACGGCTTCCGCGCGGCGCGGTTCGGAAACGGCTTCCGCAATTGCGGAGCAGTTCGCCGAACGCTTCCGCAATTGCGGAGCAGTTCGCCGAACGCTTCCGCAATGGCGGGGCGATTTGCCGAACGGAGCCATTCGGCGAAGGCTTCCGCAGTTGCGGAGCCATTCGGTGAATGCTCCCGCAATTGCGGAGCCATTCGGCGAAGGCTTCCGCAGTACCGGAGCCGTTCGCGGAATGCTTCCGCTGGAATGCTTCCTCGATTTCGGGTGATTTTTTGGAATGATTCGGTGAAGTCTTCCGCAGTTGCGGAACGATTCGGCGAAGTCTTCCGCAGTTGCGGAACGATTCGCCGAAGTCTTCCACAGTTGCGGAACGATTCGCCGAAGTCTTCCGCAGTTGCGGAACGATTCGGCGAAGTCTTCCGCAGTTGCGGAACGATTCGCCGAAGTCTTCTGCAGTTGCGGAACGATTCGGCGAAGTCTTCCGCAGTTGCGGAACGATTCGGCGAAGTCTTCCGCAACTTCGGAACGACTCGCCGAACTCTTCTGCGTTTCGGAACGATTCGCGGAATCCTTCCGAAATTTCGGAAGAGAATTCCTTCCGCAATTTCGGAAGAGAATTCTTTCCGAAAATTTCCGATACTTAGAAAAATTTTTCACTTAAAAACATTTTTCTCCGCTGTTTCGGAGCCATTGGCTGAATTCTTCCGCAATTTCGGGAAGGTTCGCGGAATCCTTCCACAATTTCGGGAAGGTTCGCCGAACTCTTCCGCAATTGCGGGAAGGTTCGCGAAACCTTTCCAAAATTTCGGAACGACTTCCCGAAACGGCTCAAAACGCAATTTTTTTCAAAACAGACTTAAACCAAAAAAATTTTCAAAACTCATAAGACAACAATTTTATTGTAATTGCTTATCAGATTTGGCCCATAGAGGCCCAATGCTACAACGCAGCTCTGATACCATAATGTAGTGTCCCCTCTATCATACCAGCGTGATAGAGAGGATCACAGTGCTCAGTCCGGGCAATTAGCCCCAAAACGTTTTAATTAAAATCATTGATGCAAAGAACTGTATCTATGCATACTATGGAAAAACGACGGTGATCGAATCAATGTTGTTGATCTCTAACACACATTCAAGATTCTGTGACAAGATCATATGGAAATGCCTAAACTTTTTTAAAAAAAACACAGCAGAGGCAAATTCGTTTAATACATCCACATACATTCATAACATTCATCAAATGATAATTGCCAATTTACACAAGAGAATACTTATCTCAATAAGGCAGTCCCAAGCAACTGGCTATGCAACTGCAACGTTCCACCCAACCATAGGCCAGTGTGCTCCTCAATCTCTCAGCACCACTGCCACCCCCGAGCTGGGCATGATCTCTACAAGGAACCAGGGAACAGCAGACTCACACATAGCCAAGCATACACCAAGATGAGCCAAGCCAATCTACAATTGGGTTTATCAGGCTACTAGGAGATGGAAAGGAAGAGTTGCTAAGCTAGTGAGCTCCAGCACAGAGCCAGGGATAACCTTGCAAGATCTATCTAGCTTGGCACCCACAATACCTACACACCCAGCACAAGGAAGTATTCTTTTCACTGCTGTGCAGTCCCTCAAGCCATACCTTCCCTATCTAGTGCTCTCAGGGTATGCATAGAAGAGTAACCAAAGCCCTCTTGATCTTTTTGAGAGGTTGTCTCCCCCACTAGGTTTATCAAGCCACTTCTATCCACTACCACTCCAACACTTCAGCTCACAGGCTCAAACCAAGAACAAGGATGCACATAACAGCAGGACCCCACTTGCTGGGCATGAGGAAAACGTTTTCCACAGTGGAATGCATGAGATGGGGTTTCAACTAACCCAGAAAAACGTGGGAACCCACAAAAACGAAATGGGGAGTTGGTGAACAACCCAGGAATCCAAATCCGTTTTTAGAAAAATGTCCAGGGGCAAAAACAACCTCCCTACAGTCCTCAAAACGTGGCCCTCCCTCTCCCAACTGTTATATACTGCAAAAACGACTCCCAGGCATGGAAAAATGCAGTATTTAGATGAAAAACGTAAATGGAAGACCCCAGCTAACTCCCCCTGCGTGAATGATCCAAGGCTGCCTGTACAGAATGGCTTTGGGCACCATTTCGTGGGTGGTTTCTTGCCCAAGGAGACAAAACACGTTTTTCCAAGTTGATGGCTTGCCCATGCACGAAAATGGCTTGCCCATACTCTTTCATTCCCAAGGCATTAACTGCCTTAACCAATTTCTTGGAAAAAAATTAAATGATTGGGTATATGAGACAAAATGGGTAGTTGGTGGTTTATGGGTTTCCCCATTGACACATGGATTAATACCATTGGCTCAAGGTTTGAATAATTTCCCTCCCTTTTCCTTGTAGAGTCATGCCCCATCTCTTTTGTTGCATTGCATAGCCGGCTGTGGGTTTTTCCATTAAAATTCGTATTTACATGGTGTCTTATTTACATTGTGCCCATCTCGCACAAGAACCATGGGCATCTATTTTTAATTGCCGATTCATGAAACGCTAAATCAATGGTGGGGCCTTGGCCTTGAGCTCCTCACCATGATTAAATTACAATATTTACATCATTTACGGTTTAATACAAAGGGGGTCAAAATGGGGACATTACAAATGATGATGATGATGATGGTGATGAAGATGATGATGATGGAGATGTTGATGAGGAACCTACAGATGCCAATGATAATGGTGATGACGATGAAAATGTTGATGATGATGGTGCTGGTAATGATGATGATGATGATGATGATGATGATGAGATGATGGTGACATGATGGAGATGTTGATCTGATGAGGAAGATGATGATGATGATGGTGATGATGATGAAGATGTTGATGATGATGATGATGGTGATGAAGATGATGATGATGAAGAAGATGATGATGATGGAGATGTGTTGATGGGGAACCTAGAGATGACAATGATGATGAAGATGGTGATGGTGATGATGATGAAGATTTTGATGATGATGCTGATGGTGATGATGATGATGATGATGATGTTGATGGTGATGATGATGAAGATGTTGACGATGATGGTGATGGTGATGTTCAGATGGTGATGATGATGATGATGATGATGATGGAGATGTTGATGAGGAAGGGGGAGATGACAATGATGATGAATATGTTTATGGTCATGAAGATGATGATGATGGTGATGGTGATGATGATGGAGATGTTGAAGATGATGGAGATGGTGATGAAGATGATGATGATGATGATGATGGTGAATATGATGAAGAAGATGATGATGATGGAGATGTTGACCTGATGAAGATGAAGATGATGATTATGGTGATGATGATGAAGATGTTGATGCTGATGATGATGGTGATGAAGATGATGATGATGGAGAAGATGATGATGATGGAGATGTTGATGAGGAACCTACAAATGCCAATGATGATGATGATGATGGTGATGACAATGAAGATGTTGATGATGATGGTGATGGTAATGATGATGAAGATGTTGATGATGATAGTGATGGTGATGGTGATGTTCAGATGATGATGAAGAAGATGATGGTGACATGATGGAGATGTTGATCTGATTCAAGGAAGATGATGATGATGATGGTGATGATGATGAAGATGTTGATGATGATGATGATGGTGATGAAGATGATGATGATGGAGACGTTGATGTTGATGGGGAACCTAGAGATGACAATGATGATGAATATGGTGATGGTGATGGTGATGGTGATGGTGATGGTGATGACGATGAAGATTTTGATGATGATGGTGATGGTGATGATGATGAAGATGTTGATGATGATGGTGATGGTGATGTTTAGATGATGATCATGATGATGTTCAGAAGATGATGATGATGATGATGGAGATGTTGATTTGATGAGGAATATGATGAGGATGATGATGATGGTGATGATGATGAAGATGTTGATGATGACTATGATGGTCATGAAGATGATGATGATGGAGAATATGATGCTGATGGAGAATATGATGCTGATGGAGAATATGATGCTCACAACTCCCTCTAGTCTCTCTCTCTCTCTCTCTCAAACACACACACATACACACACATTATGTCACTTTCCATTCTCAAAACCATCCCCCCTCCATCCATATCTATCTCCACCTTTCTCCCTCCATCCCTCACCCTACCTTCTCTCCCTCTCTCTCTCATCGCCTGTCTCTCTCTCACCTTCTATCCCTCCCTCATGTTATCTTTCCCTCAACCTATCCCAATCTCTCCATCACTCCCTCTCTCTCCAACACTTTATGTCCCTTCCCCCTCCTCTCATATTCTCTCTCTCTCTCTCTCTCTCTCTCTCCATCGCCACCACTCCCTGCATGTCTCCCACCAACAATTTCTGTCCCTCCCTTCCTATCTCTTTATTTCATTCTATCCCCATCTATCTCTCATTCCCTCCAAATCCATTCCTCCCCATTGTCCCTCTCCCTCCCTCGCTCTATGTATCCCCCCCCCCCTTGTATTCTTTATTTCTCTCTCACATCCCCCTTGCCTCCATCCATTCCCCCTTGTCACTCAAGTCTCACTTTCAACTTCTAACCTTATACCTCTTCAGAACCTATTCTACTCCTAATAGTGCTCTCAAGCTCCACTTCCCTTCACCCCCTGTAGCCCATGATGTTCTCATTCCCTTCATCTCTCCCCACTCAAGCTTCCAACATCCTTCTAAGCCCTTGACCCTTTCCCACCCCTATTAAATATTAACCATAGATTCCCTTGACCCTTCCCCACCCCTTCTCAAATATTAAACAAAAATTCCCTTGAGTCTTCCACACCCCCTCTTTCTCAAGTATTAAACATGTATTTTATGATTTGCATAACGCGTACGTGTTATGTAGTTATATAACGCGTACGCATTATGTACATCTAAAAGCGCGGAAATATTTTTGAATTTAAACAGAACGCGCTCGTGTTTTGTAGAGCCTAAACCAGGCCGAGTCACATGCTCACATGTCAACAATAATCCTATGTGTATGCTTTGAAGTTTGCTTCGCTAATTCCAAACCTGTGCTATGTTAATGAAAAACCAAAGCTAATTGGGTATTTCTTCCAGTTTATGGAGAAGCCTGTGCTTAGCCACTCGTTACAATATGCTACACAGAGTCATTTTTGACGAAATCTTAGACACAAATAACATTTTTTCTGCAGATTCCAAATATGTAACTTTTATTTTGAAATATTAATTTTTCCTATTTTCTTTCAATTTCTTTTCTGTCCTACCTCCTTAACTCGTGAAACACACTGTTAGTGTTTCTTCCATAACTTTTTCAATTCTCAATCATTTCAAAAAAAAATTGTATGGTGCACAAGAGGACACTAACCTCCACGTTCTATGAAAAACCCATTTAAAGATTTTTGCATTAAGACCTTCAAAGGCTCTACCCACAAAAGAGGTACTATTTTCGAGGTTTGATCACTTAGACAATTATAAAAAAATTATAAAATTACTAATTTAATTTTTGAAAAATAATGGCGCACAAGTGCTATGTGTTCTCTACATGCATGCCGATTTTTGTAGCTTGATCCATCATTTAGGCCCTCAAAGGCTCTACCCACAAAAACATATACCTTATCATTTGCCTGAAAAATAAAAAGTGTCTGTTAGGAAAAATGAAACTTGACATAGCTATGCAAATTTTCAATACATAAAAGTTATATATTCGGAAACGTGATTCAATTTCCTACATTTCATCTTTTTTACTCAATGCAAGATATTTTGCGTAAGTAGCTCAAAAAATCCAAGTAAGTTGAGGGATGCCTACTTTTTCAGTTTTCTATTGCATCTAACGCGCCAAAAGTGACCCTCATTAGCTTGCACTGACCCCCTTATTATGAGTCAATTTTGCTGAACCGATTCAAGGTTTCTATCAGATCCATCTCGTCCCGATTTGCTTGTTTCTTCACTAAATTTATCAGGTCGACATGAGAAGATCCCTTCCGGAGGACCATTGTTCATCGCTTATTTCTTCTCTCTGAAGGCACTCCAGAAACCGATTGTCAATGCATCTCAGTGCCCTTCGTAGGAAATTTAGACATAGCATTTGTACACGTCTCAAATGACCAGCGTTTACAACCATCCATCCCACGGACATCAAGCCACCATGCGTTGCCTCCAAGCAGAGTGGTGTAAGAGCAAGAAACAATGCCCTTCTAAGTTTAAAAACAGGTTTTCAGGTTTTCACTTTACTTCAATTTAGTATTGCTATTTTTTTTATAATATTTTTCTAAATCTTGAGATATATATATATATATTTGTTATTAAATAGGTATTTGTTTAATTGTATCAAGTTTTAATTATTTAAGATCTTTGAAATTAAAAAAAAATAATAGTTCTATTTTAATTTCACATTCAATAAAAAAATGGTTAAATATAGTTTAGAATTATGGTATCTACTTCTTTCACATTATTATGAACTAGCAAGCCATATTAATAATTACTATGGCTTATATACACCGATCGGCGTATATCAACCACATTTAAATATGTGGCCTATATACGTCGATCGGCATATATAAGCCATATTAATTATTAATATGGCTTGCTAGTTGACGGTCGACCTGCTCGTGAGGTTTGGTTAATGAACAAATTAGAAAGGAATTAAAAGGGAATTAAGGAAATAATAATAATAATAATAATAAAAATAATAATAATAATAATTAAAAAAATATTATTGTGTACACATATACTCTTCTCGTAAAGAATACTATATTTTTATATTATTATTATTATTATTAAAGTTGTGAATTCTCATTATAAATTATTTTCATTTATTATTGTTATAATTATATTTTCTTTTTTTCATTTACAATTATTTTAATTAATAATTAATAAGTAATTAATAATTATTATATATTATTTTATTATTAGTATTTTAATTAATTTCTTATTTTCATTAATTAATACAAAATAATATAAACGTCCATGTGAGGTTAATAAATAGATGGATGGTTATGTCACATTGCAACATTCTGAAGTAGACTTGTAAAAATGTTATATTCTAGCATTAGTAGGAGTATGTAGTATCCTTAACCATGGTGAAACATAGTAGAATGTGGCATGGCAAGTTTTGTGACAATGCGACAATGCGACGTGGCAAGTTTTGTGACAATGCGACATGGCAAGTTTTGTTTTACTATGGTTAACTATGGTTCAGCATGGTTGACTATGGTCCACCATGGTTGACCATGTTGGACCATGGTTGACCATGGTCAACCATGAATAAATTAGAAAGGAATTAAGATTATTTATATGGTTGACCATGGCCAACCATGAACAAATTAGAAAGGAATTAAGATTATTTATATGGTTGACCATGGTCAACTATGCAACCATGGTTCACCATGGTCAACGATGGTTGACTATGGATGAATAATCTCTCTTTGTATCTCACTATGGTTGACCATGGTTGAAATTGGTTAAATGTGGAGTTATTGCATGCTGTGTCAAACAATAGTAAACCATGGTCAACCAATAGTCAATGAATGGTAAACAAATGTTAACCATATCCAACCATAGTCAACTAATGTCAGCCAATGTCAAGCAATGGTCAACCATTGGTTGACCATGGCCAACAAATATCAACCAAAGCTCAACCATTGGTTGACCATGGTTAACTGTGGTTGAGATTGGTTTACTATTGGTTGGTTATTTTTTTACTATTGGTTTACCATTTATTGACTATTGCTTGACCATCGATCAACCATTGGTTATGGTTTACCATAGGTTGACTATTGGTCAACTAATGGTTGACCATGGTTGACTATACATTAACCATGTTTGACTATGGTTGACCATGGTTTTCTATGATTGATGATTGGTTTACAATCATTGATTATTAGTTGACTATGTTTGACAATGGTTGGGTTTGGTTGATAATGGTTGAGTATGGTTAACTATGATTGAGCATGGTTGACTATTGGTTTCAACCATGGTTGACTATGGTTTACCATGGTTTCATTTAGTTGACAATGGTATACCATGGTTGACTTTGCCTTACTTGGGTTGATTATGGTCGACTTTCATTGAATACAGTTGCTTTTGGATGACTTTGGTTGACCTTAGTTGACAATAGTTAACCACAGCTGACTATGCTTGACTTTGCTTTTCCATAATTAACTATCGATTAACCTTGTTTGAATTTTTACTATGGTTGACTATGGTTTACCATGTTTGACTATGGTTTACCATGTTTGACTATGGTTGAATTTAGTTGAGTATGGTTTAATTTGGTTGACTTTAGTAGTATTTGGTAAACTATGGTTGGATTTGTTTCACTATGGTTGACATTAGTAGATTAATTAAATAAATGGTTGACCATAGTTTCGTTTGGTTGAATTTCATTGACTTTTGTTAAACATGGTTGACTTTGATTGTCCATGGTTGAATTTGGTTAACTTTGGTCGACCATGGCTGCCCTTGGTTGACTTTGGTTGTCTTAGGTTGAGTATGGTTGACTTTGGTAAACCATTCTTCACTTGGTTCACTTTGTGTTTACCATGGTTAGCTTTGGTACTTTGTCTAGAACCATGGTTGATTTTCATTTTTTTTGGTTGACCATGGCTGACTTTGGTTTACCATGGCTAACTTTGCTTGACGTTTAGTTGACTGTGGTTAGTTACGGTTGATTATGGTTGACCATGGTTGACTTTGGTTAACTATGATTGACCATGGTTAGTTATGGGTGACTTTAGTTTACCATGGTTGACTCTAATTCATTATGGTTGACCATGGTTGACTAGGGTTAACCATGGTTTACTTTGATTGACTTTGGTTAGCCATGGTTTACTTTGATTGACTTTGGTTAACCATGGTTTACTTTAGTTGACCATGGTTGACATTAGCTGGCTTTTGGTTGACTCTTGGTTTATTGTTGTTGACATTGGTTTAGCATGGTCGACTTTTGTTGACATTGGTTGATTATGGTTGACTATGGTTGACCATGGATGACTTTGGTCGACCATGGTTGGCTTTGGTTGACTATTTTTTACTATGGTTGATTATTCTCACCATGGTTTACTAAGGTTGACTATGGTTGACTTTGGTTGACTGTCGTTGACTTTGGATTATTGTGGTAGAGTTTTGTCGATCATGGTTGACTTTGGTTGACCATGTTTGACTATGTTATATTATTCTTGACCATGGTTAGTTATGGTTAACTTTGGTTTAACATGGTTGACTTTTGGTTGAATTTTGTTGATTTCGGTTAATTATGGTTTACCATGGTTGACTATGGTTATATATGATTGTCCATGGTTGACTATGGTTAACGATGGTAGACCATGGTTAACATTGTCTAACCATGGTTGACTTTGTTTGAACATAGTTGACTTTGGTTGACCTTGGTTGACTTTGGTTGACTTTAGAAGACCATGGTTGACTTTTGCATATCATAGTTGACTTTGGTTAACCATGGTTGACTATGGTCGATTATGGTTGAAAATGGCTAACCACAGTTCACTATGGATGACTTTGTTTTGCCATGACTAATTATTGGTTAACCTTGTTTGAATTTGGATAATGGTTGACTCTAGTTAACCATGGTTAACTTCAGTTGACTATGGTTTAATTTGGTTGGTTATGGTTTAATTTGGTTAACTATGGTTGAATTAATATGACTATGGTTGACTTTGGTGGACTAATTGACTTCATGGTTGAACATGGTTGACTTTAGTTGATGATGATTGACTTTGGTTGACCATGGCTCTGACTATGGTTAACTTCTGTTGACTATGGTTTAATTTCGTTGACTATGGTATAATTTGGTTAACTATGGTTGAGTTTATTTGATTATGGTTGACTTTGGTGGACCATAGTTCACTTTGGTGGACCATGGTTCACTTTGGTGGACTTTTATTTATCACAGTTGAATTTTGTTTACTTTTAGTTGACTTTGGTTGACCATGGTTGGCAATGGTTGACTATGGTTAACCATGGATAACCACGGTTAACTATGGTTGAGTTTGTTTGCCATAATTAACTATTGGTTAACTTTGTTTGAATTTTGACTGTGGTTGACTCTAATTAACCATGGTTGACTTCAGTTGACTATGGAGGACTAATTGAATTCCTGGTTGAACATGGTTTCCTTTAGTTGACTATGGTTGGTCATGGTTGATAATGGTTGACTTTGGTTGATGATGGTTGACTTTGATTTATCTTGCTTGAATTTGAATTTTGGCTTATATTAATATTGGTCATTGTATTCATGTTGTTAATATTAATTATATTAATGATCGTATTAATTTTATTAATACTCTTTATCGTGGTTGACTTATGGTTAGCATTTTCTATTTCAATGTTCTTAACATTAATGTTAATAACAATGTTAGTAGTGTTATTACTAGCATTTTCCCCTTGAGGGGCAAAAATGAACGCCAGTAGGAAAAAAGGAAAGTTGGAAGGAACAAAAACATAGGCTCGGGCAGTGAAGATGGTGATTTGAAGAATGCTAGTATGAACTCGCAACCAAAGGAATTTTCGATGAAAGGTAATTCTCTAAGAACATGCAAGAGGAAACATGATAAAGATTTTAAAATTGCTAGTATGAAATCACAACCAAAGGAATTTTCGATGAAAGGTAATTCTCTAAGAAAATGCAAGAGGAAACATGATAAAGATTAAAAGAAGAAACATGTAATGGGATTATGGTATATTTGAAATGAAGACAAAACAGGGGTCAAAATGCTCTATGGAACAAAGGATTCTGACATATTAATTTGGAAGGCATTATACCTCTTAATTATGCAAAACCATGAAGGACTATAGACCCTAAATATGATTACTTCATCATATAAACATGAAGCAATTGACACTGTGTCCATGTGGTTACATATATGCAAACATTTAAATAATCCATAAATAAAAAGAAAACATAAAGCAAATCTTCAACCATACTCAAGCCAAACACAAAATAAAATCCAAACTCTTGTTTGAATAATGACATTTTTTGCAAAAAGCTCAAGATATTGATTTGCTATATGAATGCATTGATCAACCATTTAAATTCCCTTTGCATAACCCCAATAAATAACTAAAAAACAAAACAACCAATAGTGGTTTTCCTTGTTAAGGGTTTCCACTACAAGTGTGTGTATTGTGTTCATTTGTATAATCAATTTGTTGTTTTTCTTTTATTATGTGTTTGATTTATTAGATATCTCTAACATATATTGGTTTAATAGTAATGTGCTTACAATTATACACCATTGAACTTTATGTTTCATACAAGTTGAATTTGATTATAAATTAATTTTAAGATGAACAAATGTTATGAGTGACGCTATTGTGACATCATTTGTAATCCCTTAGTCTGATTATAACTGTCACATGCCACAAGTCAACACTACTTAGAAAGTGTTCACTCATAAGAGTAATACTCTAGGAAATCGGAAAACCAGCTTGAATGAACTCCACTAAATACCTATAGGTAGATTGTGTGAATCTTATGATAGGTGCAACAAGAGATATTAGAGGTTGGTTTTACAACACTTATTCCATTTTGAGTACATACTTGTGCTTGGTTTTATGAGTACATAGAGGTTGGCCCTATGCTTAATCTACGAAGTATTATGAAGATATAATACTTACACTTGATTCAATTAATAAAAAATGTGCTTGAATACATCAAGGTCCCACTCCTAGTGACAAAAAGCAATTATATTCATAGAGATGGATGAAAAAGAAACCAAAGTGTAAATTTTTCAATGCTTACAAGATGTAGATTAAGATAAATTTACAACTTTTAATATTTTTGTAAATTTTTCAATGCTTATAAGATGTAGATTAAGATGGATTTACAACTTTATTATTATTATTATTATTATTATTATTGGCATTTTTTTACTTTTACATTAAGTAGTTTTACTTTTATTTCATTTTAGCTTACTATTATTAGGTTACGCATTTTGTCCAAAATGGGTTGTAAAATGCACTTTATTTTTCTTGTACTCACTAATTCAAACGAGAATAACACAAGTACATGAAATTACACAATTGTAGGAATTTGACAATAATTACACATGAGTTATTAATGACCTTAAATATTTTTATTTGTTGGTGAAAGTACAAATGTCAATGTGGATATAATTGAGTCTAAAATAACATTATACATAACTGAGTAGGATTAAATAACATTCCATCTCTTTGGATGTAATTTATTTTAGGAAATTTGTCAAATAGTTGGAAAACATTATGAAAATTCATGCCTTTGTAGACATTCTCCACTATATGATGTACTGAACACCCTCACCAAAATATCATTATTATTTCTCATTTGATATTTCATTATAAATTAACAAAAAAACTAAGTAGTATATCCTTAGTTAACACCCTCACCAAAATATCATTATTATTTGTTATTTGACATTTCATTCTAAATTAACCAAAAAACTATTTTTAGAAAATAATAATTATAAATATTTGAAAAAAAACAATGACAACAAATGGTTAAAAAAACAAAAACACCATTACAAACTACGCAAGATATTCCCCATACAAATTTGCTAAATATTTACTATATTACAATCAACCTCACTACTATAATACAAGGCCCTAGTGTTGAAATATACCATGCTTGAAAATATTTTTTTAATATTCTTTTTTAAGTTTTCACAATGCAAAATATGATGCAATTGGGGATGTCATCATATACATCACACACTATGTGAGTTTTAGTATCTTTAATTTCGACACCAAAGTGGATGTCAATCACTCTACCATGGAGTTCGTGTATGTCCCAATCATGATGGTTGTATTATTATTATTATCTATTCTCACAAAATAGATTTGTTATTTTAATATTGACGTTATAGATACACTAGTAATATAGACTTTTTTTATATGATTTTAGGGTGATTTAAAAACTCTGAAAATTATATTTTAATATTTGAATTAAGTATCATAATATTAATAATTTTAGTTTAATCAATAATTTAATTAATTATATATTTACTTTTCTAAATACTCGTAAAATCCTGAAGAATCAAGAATTAGTGTTGGACTCCTCTTCTTAATACTAATTTTTAGAGAGAAGTACTTTCCTACCACGCTTCCTAGCGATTTTGAAAGAGAACATTTAATGGATGAATTCTAACTTGGATGGCAAAGCAATGAAATCATTCTTTTGAAATTTTGTGTTGGTAAATGATAGATACATAATAATCATCAATTTATGTTTTGTAGTTTGATAAACGATTGAGTGAATATATCTACAAGATTGGGTTTTGATATATTCATGTTGTAAACTTATTAAGATCTTAATAATATCTTATGGAAAGCCTTCATTTACAGATGGTGCAAAATTCAATTTCTTCATGAGACCTGTGCATTGGTATTGGTTATAGAAATGCAACAGATTCGGTTTTAGATTAGGTTTTATACTGATTCGTAGACCTTATCCTCGGAACACTGCATTCGGGATGAATTAATTTTTAATATAAATTAACCCTGATCAAACAAATTTCATCTCACGCTCACTACCTTAACCTGCACATCCAAAACATCATGAAAAGTCAATAAATAAAAAATAAGATTTCCACTGCATTTTCCTTATGGCGATTTGGTGTAAACTTCTATGATTATATTCTTTGTAGGTGAGTTCCAAAATGGCCTCAGTAAATGGAAATAATCTCTGGTGAAAACGTGGCTTTGGTGTAAACTTCTACAATTATGAAACACACATTTACTTTACATTAGGGAAATATAAATTTCACTTCCTTTCTTATTCTTAATTTATTTAAAATGAGATTCCTGAATTTCTACACATATCCATATTCTAAATAAAATGATAAGTGTTTCCATTCACAAATGAATAATTAAATTCTTTCTAACATTAGATATGTATATATACTTAATTCTCATATGCGTTGTTTTTCTATTATGCATGAAATGTAAAAAAAATAGAATCATAGCAAATAAATGTCAATTCCAATTTCTTATAACTTACACAGCAAATGTTTTGCTTTTCTTTTTCATTTTTTTTATAATTTTTTTTTCTTTTAACATCTAAACATAATTAAAATTCTTTCTTTTAATATCTAAACATAACTATAATCCTTTTCTTTAAACATAATTTCTTTTAATATAAAATCATTTTCTTTCAACATCTAAACATAATTAAAATTATTTTCTTTTAACATCTAAACATAACTATAACCCTTTTCTTTTAACATAATTTCTTTTAATATAAAATCATTTTCTTTAACATCTAAACATTGCTTTGCCATCCAAATGTCTACTTGTCCCACTCTCTTCCGGACTGCGTAGTGTTTTTCTAGCAATGATAGAAGCAGCATAAAGAAGACTATTTGGTTAGTTTTTTTTTATTTTGTAGTAAATGAAAATAAATCCTAATAATCAATGATTTAAGCTTTAGGAGTTTCTAATTTTGGTTTTCCAGAAAGAATTTATTAATGGAAATAAAAATTTCTTGAACTAACGTTAATACCAATGATTTAAGCTTTAAAAGTTCTTGATTTTCGTTTTTTAATGAAAATTTATTAACGGAAACATAAATTTCCTGAACTAACCTTACCTGCAAATAGTGCGAAAATGATTCACCTTCAAATAGTGCGAAAATGCTTCATTATCATGATGTGAAGAGCGCAGCCACGCCTTCTGCTTCTGCAGTGGCCTGTCTGAGCTCGGCGATGAGTCGGAGGTCGGAGCTCAACGGTTGGAGATCGGCCGTCGGAGCTCGGCGATGGGTCCAAGATCAAAGATCGGCGGTCCGAGCTTGCCAGTCGGAGCTTGGTGGTAGGAGTTGATTGGAGCTCGAGGCCTCAAAACCAGCGACCTACCACGAGCGTCCAGCGATTGGCGGTCGGAGCTTGCCAGTCGGAGCTTGGTGGTCGGAGTTGATCGGAGCTCCGAGGTCTCAAAACCAGCGACCGAAGAGCGACCAGCTACCTGCGACCGTGTTGCAGGTTTTGGCTCATTCACAGTTTCGCAGTTATTTTAATTTATTTGCCCTTCCACGCGGACCCGCAACGGGTGACACGATTACATTTAGTTTACCCTTCAATAATTGATAAATTCAGTTTAAACATATTATCATAAAAATACTAAATATATTTATATATTTAAAAATGCAATTTTCACAATATAAAATTACAAATTAACCAAAAATTATATAACTAAATTTCATTAATAATAATAGAAAAAAATCAAAACCAAGTACTCATAAACTATGTCTATACTAATTATACATTATACCATATATATCAAATAAATGAACTTCCACACTACGGACAACAAATGGCATACAATTTCCAACCTTTGAACTACCAAGCAACCATATCTGCGTGGTGTGTGGAGTTGTATGAATCTTTGTGACGAGAGGCTTCGATTTCCGCTCCTTTCGCATCATGCGTGTTGCTATGCATTTTAGTTTGACTAAATCATTCATTTTAAAATCCTTTTTAGCCTTTTTTAAAATATTGATGCTTCGGTAGAAAGAAAGCATCATTTGGGGATACTCCTGGATATTCACCGGTGGAAACTTCAACATCATTTCCACAGATTTTTCATTGCGGTAAGTGGGGCATATCACACTATTCAGAGGTGGAGCATCTTAACGTTTTTGTACCCATCTGAGGCCATTTTGGCCCTTACTCAATGGTTTAAGGTCAGTTTCAACCCTCAATACCCCACTGTGTTTCACTGCTATTGAGCACCTGCTTCGCTGTTGTTGCTTTTGAAGAGGTTGATTTTGTAAATCTAGTTTGTTTTAATGGTGTATTGAGGCAGGTGATTTTCTGATTTTTGTTGGAACTTATACTTCTTGCATTATTTTCTTCAGTTCACTACTGTTGCCCTATTTTTGGGGTAATGGAATTAACTGCTTGCCCATTTTGATTCTGTAGAATCTTGCATACGCAGCTCATGTTTGGACCATCTGGATCCATATATTGGATAATAAATTCAATGTCTTTTTAGCAACATCTTTCATATCTTTGGTTTTATATGAACTGTGCACCTGATCTTGTAAAATAAAAAAATCATCTTCTTGTTCTTTTATATTTGTGTCTATTTTTGGCGTGTCTTTGAATGAAAGAGACTCAAAACTTATGTAATTGTGTGGGGGAGATTGATGGATGGGCAGATATTTGCTTATTTAATCTGTTTATCGTTGTCCTTTGAAGGTCGTAATTACACTATATAAATGACAGAGTCACACAGCCTTGACAGCTGCGATTCAGCTGATCTCAAGAGATCAACACTGTAATTTATATTGACTTTCCGCCCACGACAAAGGTGTAACTTGTAGTTAATGGATAGAGGACCATGAATTCAAGTGAATGGGTACCACAGTTTGGAGCGATGGACCGTTCTCCATACTGGAGAAACTCGTAGAGGAGGAATTGGTTTAAAATTCCAGAAGGAGGTTGGTTTGATAATTAAAGATGTTACGATTTGCCGGGCTCGACATCAATCTTAACGCAGCCTGTCACACACAACTGCCACACTATTGGGATGCGTCGATGGACTCGCTCGTGTTAGTCCTGGAAATTCACTACAGAATCCCTCTAATTCAAAGTATTTCCTAACATCGTGAAAACTCACCACTCACCGTCAAAATCTCAGCCTCGCTCAGGGAAATTCGCTGAACACCAAATTCATTTTACTTTTAAGAAAACAATTTTATAAACCAAGTTATCAGAAAAAAAAATAGGCATTGAAATGCAGAGCTTCTCTTCATCCAAACGCCAGAGAAATAATCAAGCAATCGCGAGCCTGGAGGGCGACCAGCGAGCAAGGCTACCAGCGAGCTGCTGGAGAGAGCAGGGCTAAATGGCCCGTCCAAAAAACATATCGCTGGAAACTTGCTAGAATGCAACGACGCGTCGATGGGAGGAAGGTAAGGAGAACTATAGCCTTTCACGTGGCATTCGCTCCATGAGCTAAGAATCTTGCTGATGCGAAAATGTGGAAGTAATGCTTCTTCATGCTGAAAACTTATGGCCTAATTAATATTATTAGTATTAGTGATATTATTAATGTTATTCATATGTCATATAACCACAATTAACAATCAATATAGCAAAATAAAAAACATTTAATAATATTTTGATAGATTATGTTTCAAAGTAAATATAAACATGTTTAGAGTAATTTTTTATAATATTAATATTTTTAATCCATTAACATTAATGTTATAAGGATTTCGATTTTATCTATAATTTTTATGAATTTGATGAACAAATATTCTATTTATATATATCTATCTCTTATCCAAATTACACACAAAAGTTTATATAACATTATCACACAATTAAATAAGAAATGGGTTGTATGTATGTTTTGAGATATAATAGAAATTTAAACTAAATAATAAAATGTTGGCTTATAAATTAAATCCAAAAGTCAAACATGAAGACAATATTTAATGGACAAATCATACATCATTTTATACCGTCTATTTTTTAATATTTGTGGTAATTATTTTGTCAAATTTATTTTATTTAAGAGATAAAAATTAAAACTTAAATTGAATATTTAATGTTGCACCATGTTATGCATTATGTTGATGGACAAATCATACATAATTTTGTAGAGATCTATTTTTTAAATATTTGTGGCAATTATTTTGTCAAATTTATTTTAATTAAAGGAAAAAAAATTTAAATTTTTTGTCTCTTATGTTTTTAATATAGCATTATAAATAATTATTTTAATTTTGAAAAGTATTTTTTTTAAATTATATTATACAAAAGAATTTAATATAAATGTATATGAAATGATAATGAATTACATTAATGTTAATATTAATATTATTAATGTTAATATTAATATTAGTTAATATTATTAATTAATATTATTAATATTAGTTAATATTATTAATTAATATAATTCATAATTATGAACATTATGTAATTATTAATATTAACATGTTAATATTAACATTAACATTAATTAATATTATTAATAAATAATTTAAGAGTTATTTCAATTGATGATTGACTTCCATATATGATTAAAATTAATGTTATAATATGTTTGATATTAATATTAATGTTTGATATTAAATATGGTATGTTTGATATAACATGACATGATAAGTTTCATGTATTAATATTTCATAAAATTAATGTTATAAACTATGTTTGATATAGTTCACAATATTAATGTTTGATATATTTAATGTTATATATATATATATATATATATATATATATATATATATATAATACTAAATCTTTATTTTTATATAATTATAGTTTTACAAAAACATAAATATTCTTTACAATATTATTTAATTTTTAGGTTTATGTGAAAGGTTTTTTAATTGTGTGATAATGTTATATCAACTTTTATGTCTAATTTGGATAAGAGATAGATATATATAAATAGAATATTTGATCATCAAATTCATAAAATTTATAGATAAAATCAAAATCCTTATAACATTAATGCTAATGGATTAAAAATATTAATATTATAAAAAATTACTCTAAACATGTTTATATTTACTTTGAAACATAACCTATAAAGATATTATTAAATGTTTTTATTTTGCTATATTGATTGTTAATTGTGGTTATATGACATATGAATAACATTAATAATAACATTAATAATATCACTAATACTAATAATATTAATAATAACACTACTAACATTGTTATTAACATTAATGTTAAGAACATTGAAATAGAAAATGTTCAACATAAGTCAACCACCATAAAGAGTATTAATAAAATTAATGCTATCATTAATATAATTAATATTAACAACATGAATACAATGACCAATATTAGTATAAACCATATTTAATATTGTGAACCAAAGTCAACCATCATCAACCAAAAGTCAACCATGTTAAACCAAAGTTAACCATAATTAACCATGGTCAAGAATAATATAACATAGTCAAACATGGTCAACCAAAGTCAACCATGATTGACCAAACTTTACCACAATAATCCAAAGTCAACAACGGTCAACCAAAGTCAACCATAGTCAACCTTAGTAAACCATGGTGAGCATAATCAACCATAGTAAAAAATAGTCAACCAAAGCCAACCATGGTCAACCAAAGTCATCCATGGTCAACCATAGTTAACCATAATCAACCAATGTCATCAAAAGTCGACCATGCTACACCAATGTCAACAACAATCAACCAAGAGTCAACCAAAAGCCAGCCAATGTCAACCATGGTCAACTAAAGTAAACCATGGTTAACCAAAGTCAATCAAAGTAAACCATGGTTAACCCTAGTCAACCATGGTCAACCATAGTCAACTAGAGTCAACCATAGTCAACCATGGTAAACTAAAATCACCCATAACTAACCATGGTCAATCATAGTTAACCAGAGTCATCCATGGTCAACCATAATCAACCATAACTAACTACAGTCAACTAAACGTCAAGCAAAGTTAGCCATGGTAAACCAAAGTGAACCATGGTCAACCAAAAAACAACGAAAATCAACCATGGTTCTAGACAAAGTACCAAAGCTAACCATGGTAAACACAAAGTGAACCAAGTGAAGCATGGTTTACCAAAGTCAACCATACTCAACCTAAGACAACCAAAGTCAACCAAGGGCAGCCATGGTCGACCAAAGTGAACCAAATTCAACCATGGACAATCAAAGTCAACCATGGTCAACAAAAGTCAACAAAATTCAACCAAACTAAACTATGGTCAACCATTTATTTAATTAATCTACTAATGTCAACCATAGTGAAACAAATCCAACCATAGTTTACCAAATACTACTAAAGTCAACCAAATTAAACCATACTCAACTAAAGTCAACCATAGTCAAACATAATCAAACATGGTAAACCATAGTCAACCATAGTAAAAATTCAAACAAGGTTAATCGATAGTTAATTATGGAAAAACAAAGTCAAGCATAGTCAGCTGTGGTTAACTATTGTCAACTAAAGTAAACCAAAGTCATCCAAAAGCAACTGTATTCAATGAAAGTCGACCATACTCAACCCAAGTAAGGCAAAGTCAACCATGATATACTATTGTCAACTAAATGCAACCATGGTAAACCATAGTTAACCATGGTTGAAACCAATAGTCAACCATGCTCAATCATAGTTAACCATAGTCAACCATTATCAACCAAACCCAACCATTGTAAAACATAGTCAACTAATAATCAACGATTGTAAACCAATCATCAACCATAGAAAACCATGGTCAACCATAGTCGAACATGGTTAATGTATAATCAACCATGGTCAACCATTAGTTGACCAATAGTCAACCTATGGTAAACCATAACCAATGGTTGATCGATGGTCAAGCAATAGTCAATAAATGGTAAACCAATAGTAAAAAAATAGCCAACCAATAATAAACCAATCTCAACCATGGTCAACCAATGGTTGAGCTTTGGTTGATATTTGTTGGCCATGGTCAACCAATGGTTGACCATTGGTTGACATTAGTTGACTATGGTTGGATATGGTTAACATTTGTTTACCATTCATTGACTATTGGTTTACTATTGTTTGACACAGCGTGCAATAACTCCACATTTAACCAATTTCAACCATGGTCAACCATAGTAGAGAGATTAGTCATCCATAGTCAACCATCGTTGACCATGGTGAACCATGGTTGCATGGTTGACTATGGTCAACCATATAAATAATCTTAATTCCTTTCTAATTTGTTCATGGTTGGCCATGGTCAACCATATAAATAATCTTAATTCCTTTCTAATTTATTCATGGTTGACCATGGTCCAACATGGTCAACCATGGTGGACCATAGTCAACCATGCTGAAGCATAGTTAACCATAGTAAAACAAAAGTAAACAAAACTTGCCATGTCGCATTGTCGCATTGTCACAAAACTTGCCACGTCGCGTTGTCACAAAACTTGCCATGCCACATTCTACTATGTTTCACCATGATTAAGGATACTACATACTCCTACCAATGCTAGAATATGACATTTTTACAAGTCTACTTCAGAATGTTGCAATGTGAAATAACCATCCATCTATTTATTAACCTCACATAGACGTTTATAATATTTTTTATTAATTTATGAAAATAAAAAATTAATTAAAATACTAATAATAAAATAATATATAATAATTATTAATTACTTATTAATTATTAATTAAAATAATTGTAAATGAAAAAAAGAAAATATAATTATAACAATAATAAATGAAAATAATTTATAAGGAGAATTCACAACTTTAATAATAATAATAATAATATAAAAATATAGTATTCTTTACGAGAAGAGTATATGTGTACACAATAATATTTTTTTAATTATTATTATTATTATTAATTCCTTAATTCCCTTTTAATTCCTTTCTAATTTGTTCATTAACCAAACCTCACAAGCAGGTCGGCCGTCAACTAACAAGCTATATTAATAATTAATATGGCTTATATACGCTAATGATTCAGTGTATATAGGCCACACATTTAAGACGTATATAAACCATATTAATTATTAATATGGCTTGCTAGTATGATATGTTTGATATTAAATATGGTATGTTTGATATGATATGATATGATAAGTTTCATATTAATATTTCATAAAATTAATGTTATGAACTATGTTTGATATAGTTCACAATATTAATGTTTGATATATTTAATATTATGATATATATATATATATATATATATATTACTGAATCTTTATTTTTATATAATTATAGTCTTACAAAAACATAAATATTCTTCACAATATTTTTTAATTTTTAGGTTTATGTGAAAAGTTTTTTAATATACTTTTATTTATAGTTATTATATAATATATTAAAATACAAAATTTCAACATAATTTTTTTTAATTTTTTCTTCTTTTGATTTTAACATTTAAAAATGAGGAAAATCATAAAATCATAAACATCTTCGACCAGTCATTCAACGCAGCCCCAAACAATCTTTAAACACTCATTTAATGATAGTTCTTATGACAATGGCCTCAAACAATATTAATTATTGTTTTCTATGATAGTTCTTATGAAAATATTTACCATTGTTGGAATATTTTAACACTCATTCAATGTGGCGTCAAACAGTTTTCATTGACAAGTGAATTATAAACTAAATGTGGGGAATATCTAACAGTTTATTGACTTAAACATAGTAGGCCTTTCTGGTTTTAAAGTTAATTTTAAAATTAAATCCACGGTATAGTTTTCTATGCCAACTCTTATGAAAAGCTTGACCACTATTGGGAATCCATGAGGCAAGAGGCATGTAACAGAAGGTATAGTTTATCTTGGTTGATATGAAAATATGAGGCAAATAGAATGAACAGAAATTTACAACAAATAGTGATTGGCAAGGTGTATAGTCTTTTGCTAATGCACTGAAAATTCAAGGACACGTTTAAAATATTTTGTTGGTCCAAATTTGATTAATGTGCAGACCAACTCGAGATATTTGGTCATATGAATGTTATCTATTTAATAGATTCATTCTTCTATATATCTTTAACTATATCTTTTGCCAATTATTAACTCACTTGTTCAAAAAGAAAAAAATAATACAATAATAGATTCATAAAACAATCACATTTACATAATGCATAAATAATACATTAATGCCCACATATTTCTCCATTCCTCGGATTCCTTCGAGAGATGCCAAATATTACAAGTATTGTCCAGTTTTGGTGGTTGTGTAGATAATGGTTACCATATTAACTTTATAATTTAATTACCATTATTCGAAATAGAGAATCACCATTTTTGAAATTACCATTCTTTGAAACAACCGCTTATGTGGAAATTTATTGGAATCTAGATATCATTTTGTATTAACACAATTTTGTAGAAATCTAGTTCCCACATGGCATTCCAATCAAATCGTGAGCAAACCATATTAATAGTTTGAGCTCTGAAATTATTGTTAGCCATATTAATAATTTGAGCTCTGAAATTATTGTTATTTTTTGTGTGCTTCTTTAAGCTCTGAAATGAAACGCATCTACTTTGTTCGCATGCTATTCATATCAAATCCTTTACATAGTACGAGTGTTCTAATTGAAAACAAACATTATATGTAAATATTTATGCATATTTGCATAGGATTAAGCATTTCAGCTCTCATTTTGAAAGTTCCACTAAGCAGTGCACCCCTTAGAACTGCAAAACTTCAAAGGCTTAAGAAACTATTTGGTTCAGGAATACTATGTGCCATAGACAGAAATTACAACACCGAGCAACTATCAAAGACAATCGACTAGTACATGTGCAAGTTTCGCTTGTAATGAAGACCATATATTCATTGTGTGTGTCTAAATTAAATTAGGGTATACATGGTCACGGCCTATCAATCCTGTCTAAATACTCTTAACTACACTCGGTAGTTTATAAAGAATCCAATAAAAGAACTATGTAGGGAAATTAAAGCACCAAGAAACTGTTTAAATACTCTTAGCTACACCGGGTAGTTTATAAAGAATCCAATAAACGAACTGTGCACGGAAATTAAAGCACTAAGAAACTGCGAGAGAAAGCTGACCATATCCGCCTTAAAAGAAAAAGCATCAACCAGTGCATGTGCAAGTTTGGCTTCTAATAAAGGCCATATATTCATTGTCTGTACAGATATATTAATACAGAAAATTAAATTAGGATAAACAATGAAGATCAGGGCCACACCTACAGTATCAGGCTCCATAGATCCATATCGGAATGCGAGAGTTCACTCAGCCGATGCAACCGATGCAAATCTTTCGTTATTTCCCTCCCCTTTGAAGCCACTAACCGCGGGAAAAGTAGGGCCACTTCCCTCTTCCCATACATACCCTGCGCGCAGGGGCTATTTCCATCATCCACCGCATATGAGTTGTTGCTATTGTCTTCGGAATCGCCATTACCAGAGAATTTGCCGATGAGAAAACGATCTTGAAACAAAAACCCTAACATGCAGCAAACCCTAAGGACAACACTTTGTTAAACTGCGATCCGCGGTGAATTGGAGAGCGTTTAATAAGAGAGAATTGCTTGCAAACCAAAGAGAAAGGTAACTCAGAGACAAATTCCAGAGCTGTGATTTCCACTATGCCGTATGTTGGGCATGCCGTGGTGTGAATTTAAAAGGGCAGAGGGTAGCCGGATTTTGGGATGCCGCTTGGGGTAGTGGAGCTGAGCGGACGAGCAGCGGATCAGTGTGGGGGAGTGGAGCACTACAGGTAACAGAGTGTGGGGGAGTGGAGCATAATCATAAATTCAATAAATTATTTTAAACCGTGTCATTTGGATTTAAAGCTGCACCCAAGGTAAGTCAGTAAATTTGGGTGGTTGATTTAGTCAGTAAATTTGGGTGGTTCATCTATGCATTACACTAAGCATATTCCCGGATTAGTAAAATCTAACCATTCATTATTTAAAAAATAAGAAATCAGCCACCCAACCTCCATCCCAAAAGTTAAAAGAAAATGCCTATGGGTGTAATTATGAATATGAATTATCATTATTTATCTTAAATTAAACATAAACTTATTATTGGTGGTTTAAGAGAAAGTAGTTTTACTGTTCAATGGTGCATTTTTTGGTCAACTCTCAATGAATATTCATGGAAACCATGTAAGTTAGGGTGAATATTTACTTAAGAGAATATTTGTAATTTATTTGTATCAAGACTATAGGTTAATGTTTCTCTCTTAGTGCACCTCATGTTCTAAATGAGTTAGATTAACTTATTGTTTATGTTCTAAATGAGTTAAATTAACTTATTGTTTATGTTCTAAATGAGTTAGATTAACTTATTGTTTATGATGTATGGAAACAAATAAAAACTAGAAAGACTTTTCCATTGGACAAATATATTTATGTTTTCAATAATGTAAGCTCGAATACTTTTGAAGGATATCAAATGTATCGAGGAGAAATGTGTTTGTTTATTATTTTTGTTGGAATGTGTTCATTTATGGAATATAAAAATAATTTATCGACACTAGTAAGAAAAAATTGCATATTTTAGCTATGTTTTATTGAAAAGTTATTTGTTCCCCGCTTAAAAGGAAAGGTAGTAATTAAATGTTTGGAAATGCCTTATTTCCTTTCCTCTTTAAACTTAAAGAGGATTGAGACTATATGTTTAGGAAACGACTTTGATTGTTTGGCCCATGTGGCATGTATTTGCAAAATGTCCTCTAGAGACTATAACCAACTATGCTTGTTTGGTTTTACCTTCCTTTCTTTCTATTGAATTTGTTCTAATTTTATGAAAATTGAAACTATTTACCACTTTTATAAATACTTTGGATAATTTTGTAATACATTTTGAAATTAGTAGTTATGATTATTTAGTTATATTTTTATAGTTGTTATGATTCTAATTTTTTAACTTAATTATTTATTGATATTCACACAACATATATTCCACTTTCCATACAAGATATGTCATATTTTATTTACAATATAATTTCATATTATTTTTAATAATTTAAATTTTGTTTTATCTCATTCTTTAGAATTGTTATAATTCATATTAATGTTTATGTTATAATTTGTATTTATGTGATGATTATTTCAAGATTTACTATATACATTTTTTTTTTAAACGATTGATATTAATGATTATTTCAATATTGTTTAGTAAATGTTTAAAATTGAAATTATTATATAAATGTTAATGTTTTAACTCTTATTGATTTTAATTATTATCGTTAGAAATGTTATAATTTATATACAATCTCTTTCATTTTTTCATTTGATACTAATGTTAATGATCATTTCAATATTTTTTTCATTTCTTATAAATGTTATATTTCATATCAATGTTGATGTTACATCTCAATGATGTGATCATTATGTCAAAACTTTTTCTTCATTAAATTATGAAATTATCATATTAATGTTGATGTTATAACTCATATTGATCTAGATAATTATTTCAATATGTTTTGTTTTCATTCCTTATTCTTTATGATGGTATTTTCATAATTTAAATACAATCTTTTTCTTTTTTTAATTCGTATTCCAATATTTTTTTCTCTTTTCTTTAGAAATATTATAATTCATGTGAATGTCAATGTTATAACTCATATTAATGTGATGATTATTTTAACATTTTTTTTCCTTAAAATTGAAATGATCATATTAATATCGATGTTATAACTCATGTTGGTCTTCATGATTATTTCAAGGTTTAATTTTTTTATCATTCTTTACAGTGGTATTATCTAATTATTTCAAGTTTTGTCATATCCAATCTCCTTCATTTTTTAATTCATATTGATGTTAATGATTATTTTAGTATTGTTTAGTAAATGTTTAAAATTGAAATTGTAATATTAATGTTGATATTTTATCTCATGTCGGTTTTGATGATATATTGATTTTGATGACTATTTTTTTAGAAATGTTATAATTCATATGAATGGTGATATGAATTATAACATTTTCATATTGATATTAATGTTTTTTTTTTTTAATTAGTAAATTTTTAAAATTGAAAATTATCATTCCATGTTAATGTTATAACTCAATTTGGTCTAGATGATTATGTGAATTCTTTTCTCATTCTTTAGGGTGGCAATCTCTTTCATTTTTAATTCATATCGATGTTTTTTTTTTTTTGTAAGTTGCATAGAAAATTCATATTATAGTACAAAAAATAGTACAAACATCAGGAGGGGCTGAATATGACATTCTAGTGCAGCTCTCAGAGTCCATATTACAGAGAAGCATGGAAAAACCTAGAGTAAACAGAATATCTACCGATCAAGAAAGACAGATGACAGAGTGGGACTCTACGATACATATAGATAACAAAAAACAAAACTAGACAAGCCTATTCAAGAGTTGGCTTCCGTTCCCTTGGAGTCCTGAATTTCAGCAGAAATGGGGCATGGATCAAAGAAATCATTAGTCCATTGTTGTTCACGGAGCTTGATCGGCAGAGGTTCTGTTTTGCGCGGGATGATTTCCTCAAGTCCATTTTTGCGAGAGCGTTTTTGCTGGGTGACTGCGATGGTGGATGGAACTGGGAAGGAGGTCCTAAGGGACACTTCTTGCACCACTACCGCCGCAGGAGAGTCCGGGCTAAAGGCGATTCTAGGGATTGGTGCTGCCATGGAGTCATGCAGAGAGCTGCCGGTTGCTTGCACAGTTTCCTGTGAGCCTGTACCTTTTTTGAGAGCAATGCTCTCCTTCCTGACACTTGTAACAAGGTCGTCCAATCCAAAACCAATGGGCTGAGCCGACTAAGGAAACAACAAGTAGAGGTGGCGATTTGTGAGATTGGCTTCCAATTCCATGAGAATGTCGTCCAGATGAGCCATGGTGGACCTAGTGTCCGTTATGGACATCTTCGACAAATGCGAATGGGTCAACATTTCTTCTACCAGCGTGCCAATCAGGTTCTTGAGCAGCCAGTAGTGATTTACCTATGTGCTTGGGCTACCAAAAGCTAGAATATCCACCACATTTCGCGATTCCCAGTCATCCACTAAGCGTCGGACCGACATTGAGACATTATCTTTGTACCCAATGTTTGCAGGGATTTCTTTTTCAGTCGACGTAGATTTTCCACTGCTATGCATGGAGCCATGCCTGGAAGTGCCCCTTGAACGCTTCATGGTCGTGACGGGGAGATTGTAGAAGCGATGCATAGGGGCTGAACTTTTAGCAGAAGATGCAGGTGGAGAGAACCGGCGGTGTGGAATGAACACAAGAGGATGGGTCGGCCTCTTCATATCTCGGAGGGGGCGTCTAGGAGGGAGGGGCTTCACACGGGACAGAGTAATGGCGAAATGAGACCAACAAGGGTTAGAGGACGTAGGGAAATGATCCGGCATTAAGGCCACCCACCGATCCATGTGATCAGAGTCAGTTCGAGCAAGTGAAACAACCTACTGGGATGGGATTGGGCTTGGCATTTAAGTGGCATCTCGGATCGAGGCCAGCTTAGGATCTAGAGCCGGGGGAGATCGGGTGTCTAGGTGGCTGCCTTGTCCTTCGCACGTAGCAGAGGCTTGAGTTTGCATGCAAGTCATGTCGCCACTTACGGGGTGGTGTGGTGGCATCCTCTCGGCTGACACAACATCCGAGGAGAATGCAGCAGGATTACCCGCATCCCGGATGTTCAGGTCTTTTTTTGCAGTCGCTTGACATCTTTGGTGCAACTCTCTGTTGTCCATTGTGGCTGCCATGTCAATGGTGAGTAAGGAGCTGTCTTCTGCACCAATGTTGGCCAGAATGTCAACTACCGAGTTTGCTTTATGTTTGACATGTTGGAAGGAGATGGTTATGAATCCTGTCAAAAGTTCAGAGAGCTCTTGGAAGCGTTGTTCCAATCTCTAGCTGGGGGAGATTTTTTTAATCGCGGTGCCATGAAAGATTTTGCTTGCCAAGGTGATTATGATTTGGGAGTCACCTTCAATGATTAGGGGGGTGTAGTTATTCCGGATAGCGATTTTTATTCCTTCAACTAACCCTGATAGTTCAGCTGCATTGTTAGTGTCATAACCTAAAGTACCATGGAAAATGCATTGGATGGTTCCTGAATTGTCCCTAAAAACTCCACCAAATCCAGCTGCTCTCGAGTTTCCTTTTGAGGCGCCATCAAAATTCAGTTTGTAGAAGTTAGGGCCGGGTCTGCTCCAGAAGTCTGGGCTTGATAGTTTGGGTGTAGCCAGGGGAAGAAGGTTAGTTGGGGTAGGGAGGTTGAGTTCCCATCTGATCAGGATCATTTTTTATTCTGGCATAGTTGGGAGATCTGGAGTATTCCATCTCGTGATGCCAAGAGTTTCCTAGAGGTTGGTTTTGAAGCTGAGCCATATTTCTGAGAAGTTCTTGTGTTTGCCTTCAAAGATTCTTCGGTTTCTTTCCTTCCAAATATTCCAGGTGACCAAGCCTGGGGTGAGTTCCCAGAAACGGTTGAGCATCTTGCTTTGGAATGGGTGGCTGTCCCAAATGGAGATGGTGTTGACAATGTCATCCTGTGTTCTGTTGGTGTATTGAAATAAGGTTTCTATAAGCTTCCAGAAATTGTCTGCCATTTCACAGGAATCCAGAAGGTGATCCATATTTTCAGCACGGGAGTTGCACATTATGCACCAAGATGGTCCTTGAAATCCTCTTTTGAGCAGATTTTCCCACGTAAGAATCTTATGATGAGTGAGGACCGAAAGAAAGGTGGTAACTTTTGGCTAGAGGTTCGAGCCCCTAATTTTTTTCCAGATTGGATTTCTTAGGTTATTGTTGTCCTGCGTTTTGACCTGATAGGCTTCTTTGATTGAGAAGGTTCCTTTGGTGGAGTATCCCCATCTAAGAATGTCATGTTTTTCATTGATCTTCTGATGACGGGTTTGTAGTTCAATATGAATATCCTCTTCACTGATGAGAGGTATCGGTGGGTCCCATATGTGCGGATCTTTCCAGATTTGATTGCCAAAATTGCTCTCCTGTAGCCAATAGTCTTTGATGGTAGAGTTGATATGAGCTTGTAGATGAGGTATTAGGTCCAGGTGTGTAGTGAGTGAGTGGAGGCTGGGTCTTTGCTGCTAGGAATCGTTCCAAAAGAGAGCTTGGTTGCCTGCACGTACTTCCCAGAATCTGTGCTGTTGTACAAGGGCTCGTTGATTATTTGCTGGCCGCCAGATGAGTGAGCCCGGAGGGTCAAGATTGTAACGGATTCTCTGCTGAGGGGCCCAGTATTTAGCGTATTTGATGTTCCAGAGTTGGATCCACGGAGCGTTGTTTGTCGTTACCTAATTCCACTAGATTTTAGCTGAGAGAACATGATTATTGATTTCCGGGTCTCTAAGACCTAGACCTCTAGCAAATTTAGGTTGGCAAAGCGTTTTCCAGCTGACAAGTGCCCATTTACAGTTGTCGTGATTACCTCCCCATAGGAAAGAGCGCTGCATCTTCTTCATTGATTTGATGACCCATTTGGGGGCAGCTAGGACTGAAAAGAGATAGAGGGGCATAGATTGTAGGACAGCTTTAAGCATGATTAGACGGCTGGGAAGATTTAAGGTTCTGAAGGTCCAAGAGGAAATTTTTGCTTCCATTTTGTCAAGGAGTTCTCTCCAAGAGGAGCGTTTGATGGTCGTTTCAAAGAGCGGAGCCCCAAGGTATTTGGACGGAAGCTTAGAGACTTGGAAGCCGAGGATGCGCACAATGTTCCTTTGAGTTATAACATTGGTATTAAAAAATAAGAGCTGAGACTTTTCAAGGTTAATGGTGGTGCCTGAGGTAGCCTAGAAAGTATTGAGGGCTCTTTTCAGGGTGTGAGCTTCCTGCATAGAGGGGTGACCAAAGAGGAGGTTATCATCAACAAATTGTTGGTGAGTGATAGGGTGGCAACCATGAGGAGTGAGTCCTTTGAGATGGTTGTTTGAGACAAAATTTTTAAGCATTCGGCTTAGCCCTTCCATCATGAGGATGAAGAGAATGGGAGAGAGGGGATCTCCTTGACGAATGCCCCTAGAGGGAGAGAAGGTGGGCGCCGGGAAGCCATTGACCAAAACAGAGAAAAAAACAGAGGAGGTGAGTGAGAGAATCCATTGTATCCATTCATTGCTGAATCCATAGGCTTGAAGCATTTTTTGAATGAAGGCCCAGCTGATCTTGTCAAAGGATTTTGAGAGGTCAAGTTTAACAAGCATTCCAAGGGTTTTGGCAGTTTTAAGGGAGTGGATCACTTCGTGGGCAAGGATAATCCCATCCAGGATTTGACGGCCTTCAACATAGCTAGTTTGCTCGAGAGATATGAGGATAGGAAGCAGAGCGTTGAACCTGTTAACAATTGCTTTGGTTATGATTTTATAGATGACATTACAAAGAGAGATTGGTCGAAACTTACCAGGGCAAGTAGTTCCTAATTTTTTGGGTATCAAAGTGAGGAAAGTAGCATTCAAGGCTGGGAGGACCCAACGTTTTCTTCTAGATTCATCCACCAGTTACAGAATATCATGCATGAGAAAGTTCCAGCAATGCTTGCAAAAATTTATAGTAAAACCATCTGGTCCTAGTGATTTGCCTTCTGTTGTTTGCATCGCCACGATTTCAATTTCCTGAAGAGTAAAAACTTTCATGAGAGAGGCGTTGTGCTCTACAGTCACTAGCTTGGGGATATGGCTTGTGACTGTATTAATGGCCTCCTCCCTGTTGGGAATATCTTCCGTGAGAAGGTTGTTGAAGTGAGTCATGAGCTCCTGTTCAATGTCAGTTTGATTTTTGAGGAGGTCGCCTTGTTCATCTTTGATTGCTGAGATACGGTTGGCTATTTTGTGTTGAATCGCAGTCCTATGGAAGAAAGTGGTGTTTTTTTCACCTTCCTTCAACCAGTTGTTGCGGGATTTTTGTTTCCAAAGAATTTCCTCTTGATTGCAGCGATCATCCAGCTATCTGTGTAAGTTTTGTTCTTGTTCTTTGAGAGAGTCAGAGTATCCTTCTTCCATGATATTCTTTTGGATTTGTTCAAGCTCTTTCTCCAGGGAGCTTTTTTGTTTGAAAATGTTGCCGAAGGAAGTATGATTCCAAATATTTAGCTTGGCCCTCAGAAGCTTGATTTTTTGGTGCATTATGGCCATTTTGGAGCGCCCTTCTACTTTGGTGTTGATCCACCAGGTTCTTACCATATCCAAGAAGGTGGGATGGGTTAGCCAAAAATTTTCAAATCTGAATGGATGGAATTTGAGATTACCTGAGGTTTGCCAAGAGAACGATATGGGCCAGTGATCAGAGCCTACGGATGGAAGGACGATTGCCACGATGTTGCCTAGAGATGATATGATTTCCTGGGTGATGAGGAAGCGATCAAGCCTAGAAGAGATTTGATTGCTTCCTCCTCTTTTGTTTTTCCAGGTCATGAAGCCTTCCGAGGGAAGAATATCAATAAGGTCACAATCCTCAATACATTCTTTGAAACTGGTGTCTTCCTTGGTTAGGAAGCATCTTCCTCTTTTTTTTTCTTGTAGTGAAGTGATCATGTTGAAATCCCCGCCAATGATGAGCATTTTCCCCGAGTGAAGTTGAGAGAACCAGGTTACATGGTTGAGGAGATGGGTCTTTAGAGTAGGGGTTTGAGGTCCGTAGACATTCATGAGGAAACCAGAGATGTCAGTGCCTTCCATGTGAAAGGAAGCAGAGAGGGAATGGGTTGTGGCAACAAAATCATTGAGCTAGATTTATGAAGGGTTCTAGGCTATTGCTAGGCCGCCGGAGGCACCTTTAGCATCTATTTCCATTGTTTGACAACCTTTCCATATGTTTTTTTGGAAAAGGTCTTGGAGAGTATCATCAATACATTTGGTTTCTTGAAGAAATATTATGGTAGGCTTGTCCTACATAATTTTTATTTTCAGCATACGGTGTTTGGTGGCACCGTTCAGGCCTCTTACATTCCAAGAGATTAGCTACACTGAGAACCGGAATTAAAAGTAGGGAAGAATTCCGTGAGTTGGGTGTATTTCCCAGACTTGATTAATCTTGTGCCAAGCTGACTGATTCTCTGCAGATCTGTTTTTATGCCTCTTTTCTTGTTATCCCTTTGGATCTTCTGTTTGTCTTTTTGTGGCAGATTAAGTATTCTGAGTTTGTTATTTTTGACTTTTTTGAGAACTTCTAACAGGAGTTGGATTTGTTTGGGCAAAATGGAGTTGAAGCCTTTTTTTGAACATGCATCTTCCATGCCTAGAATATCCAGATCTCCTATCTCTAGATCCATCATGGACTCATCCATGGGTGCTTCAGCATAGATGGGGTCCCCTGTTTCCTGCGTTTTGGCTGCTTCCTGAACTGAAGATTTTGGGTCATTTTCTTTCTGGGGAATACATATTTCCCCCTGAGGGGTGGCAGGGTCTATGTGGATCTCATTTGTGTTGTCTAGATCTATGGGTTTTTAAACAGCTATTTCCATTTTTTCAGGTCCTTTTATGAGATCTTCCTGCTGATCAATGAGGGCATCAAATTTGTTGCTGGTGTCGGTAGTACTTGGTTTTTTTCCTTCTTGCGGGGGTTTACGATGATGTTTTTTCCGGTGGCCAATTCTCTAGAATCCATCTTCATCTTTATTAGTGTCTGTGGCCATTTGACTTAGTGGGCATTCCTGGTATAGATGCCCATGTTCATGACATCGTCTACAACGGAATGGTATGTGCTCATAGTCTAGGGGTTGTATTCATTCATAGTCATCATGCATGAGGTTGATAGAGTCTGGCAGAGCTTTGGCTATATGCATGTAAACACAAATTCAAGCATAGGAGGTATACCTGTTGTATTTGGTTTGTTCTGCAACTTTGACAAAGCTCCCTAGTGAGTTGCCAATGTCCTTGAGGGTGTCTTCATCCCAATATTCTTGAGGAAGAGAGTACATTCGGATCCAGACCGGAGCCCAAGTGAAGTCTTCTTTTTCAGGGCTAAATATTTCTGTCCAGTTCTTCAGATACAAACCTGCAGAGTTGAAGAAGTAGGGGCTGCCTTCTTCCACTCTTGCTTTGTCATCGAGCCTTTCAAAGATTGTGGTAAAGAATCCCTTTGAGTCGAGCTGCAAGTCGAAATGTGCTTTGGGATTCCATTTGGCTATGATCCATCCTCTAAGAGCTTGTTCTGTGGGCTAGAATACCATGAACTTGCCTATTAGGGAATTATCTTTCATATATTGAGCTCGGACATTAATTCGTTCTGCAGGGAGGCAGAGAGTTGGCCGATCTCTAGTTTTAGCTATGCATTTCGAGCTATTTTTTGTTGTTGCAGTATTTTGAGAAGCCTGCGGATCTCCTTGCTTGTTGCCATCATTTCCAAGAGGGACGTTTGAGGATCCAATCTGAATGGATTCAGGAATGGAGGTGGTGTTGAGATTCATTTTGGGTGGCGATGTCGTATGAGAGGGGCCAGGAGCCCCTCCCAGAGGAGCCTCCATGGGATCTGCCAAGAAGAGCATTCCAAAGTCTGTCCTGATCAGAATAGAGGGCTGAAGGTTGAGCTGAAGAACCCTAGCGTACGCATAACCCTGAGCTTAGGAGGCAGAGCGATTAGGTCCTTTTCGTAATTCATATCGATGTTAATGACTATTTCAATAATTAATTTTCCATTCCATGGAAATGTTTTAATTCATATTAATGTTGATGTTATAACTCATATAACATGATGACTGTTTCAATTTTTTTTCTTCTAATTGTCATAAGTTATATACAATGTCATCCATTTTTTAATTCATAATTATCTCAATGATTAATTTAATATTTTTTCTCTCTTTATTTGAAATGTTATAATTGATGTCAATGTTGACATTATAAATCATATTGGTGTGATGATTATATCAATATTTTTTTCATTGAAATTAAGATGATCATATTAATATTGATGTTATAACTCATATTGGTCTTCATGATTATTTCAAGGTTTCTCATTCCTTATGGTGGTATTGGCATAATTTATATATAAGCTCCTTCATTTTTTAATTCATATCAATATGGTATCAATATTCATTTTTTCTCATTTCTTAGAATGGTTATAATTCATATCAGTGTTGATGTTTTAACTCATATTGATGTTGATGATTATTTCAAGATTATTTTTTCTCATTCCTTTTAGTGGTGTTGTCATACACAATATTTTTCATTTTTGGATGTATATTGATATTTTTCTCGTTCTTTATGGTACTATTGTGATTCAAAGTTTATATTGATATTGATGATTATTGTGTAGTATATGTTCAATACTTCATTAAGTGAGATATGTTCCAATGTCAGAAGTCAAGGGACATGTGATTTCATTTATATGGTGAGGCCCCCCTTGCACATCCATCATTTGATGTTAGATTGACAAAAGAGATATCAATGATATCACAAACCAATACTAAGTTAAATAACATATACATTTTAGTTTTCTATCATTATATATAAAATATATAATAATACAAAATATTAAATTCCATAATACCATTATAAAACTAATAATGTACAATCTATTTAAACAAGTATCATTTTACAATAAAAATATTAAATTGTGTACATCCACTTAATACATTACTATGTAATGTACATTGTGTAAAAGTCATACCACTCTAATATATTTATTGTATAGTAATAGTTGTTTTAAATAAAGTGTACATTATTAGTTTTATAACAATGTGATAGAATTTAAAATGTTATATTATTATGAATTTAATACATAATAATACACTTTATAATAAGATATCAACTTACGATCTTTGTTTTTGTTTAAGATGGAATAGTCTAAGACAAATGTTACAGTTGGAATTAAACATTTGATTGATGAACCATGACTTAGAAGACGTTTTCAAATTCATGTTATTCATCCTCGTCATGGAAACCTATCTAGCCCTAGGTGTGGATCATTGGCGATTCGCTTGATATGAAGTCACATGTTGTAAAAAGAGGTCACAAGTTCAAATCACACTCGGGCTTACCTGTGTCTCATGCTTGCGGGCGGTTGTGGGGAACCTAGGGGTATAGTGGTAGCGATATTGGATACCTGGACCCCATGTCACACGAGTACCATCCCAGTCTCCAGTTGTTGATTCCCCTAGTTACAAAAAAAAAATCACCAAACAATTTTTGGTTTTGGTTTTCGTACATATGGTTATAGATCTTCTTGTTTTGGCATGGTCTATGAAAATTTGGAGGATGCCTTCAAATATGAGCCAACTCGTAGATTGGTTAAAAATGGCCTACATGGTGTTGTCAACAAAATCCTAAAAGATAGTAAACATAGGTGCAAGAAAACTAGGCGTGTGAAAAATAGGAAGAAATAGATGTAATTTCTATCCATTGACCAACATATGTTTTTTATTTCTCCTTGACATTTGTATATTACAATCTATTGTTATATATATTTTTGAAATACATTTATGTCTATTTTGTTATATACAATCACTATAAAAAATGTCCACGGTTTCATATTGATGTTAATGATTATTTCAATATTGTTTGGTAAATGTTTAAAATTCAAAGTATCATATTAATGTTGATGTTTTCTTGAAATGTTATAATTCATATTAATGTTGACATGAATTATAACATTTCTAATCTTATCATTCTTATTGATATTAATGATTTTTTTTTAATTTAGTAAATGTTTATAATTGAAATTATCATCTCAATGTTGATGTTATAACACATATTTGAGTGATAATTATTTCAAGAATTTTGTATCGTTAAATTATGAAATTCTCATATTAATGTTAACGCCAATATTGATGATTATTTCAATGTGTTTTTTTTTTCTTATTCCTTGTTTTGGTATTATCATTACTTATATTCAATGTCATTCATTTTTTAATTCATTGATGGTAATGATTATTTCAATATTTTTTCGCTCTTCTTTAGAAATGTTATAGTCCATATCAATGTTGATGTTATAATGCATATTGATGTGTTAATTATGTCAAGTTATTTTTTCATTAAATTTGAAATTATCATATTAATATTGATGCTATAATCATATTGGCCTTGATGATTATTTCAATGTGATTTTTTTCTCATTCTTTATTATGGTATTGTCATAAACTTATATACAATTTCCTTCATTTTTGTAATTCATATTGATGGTAATGGTCATTTCAATATTTTTTGCTCATTCCCTATAAGTGTTATAATCCATGTCAATATTGATGTTTTAACTAGTATTGGTGATGATGATTAATGCAAGAATTTATTGTATAGTCATATTATTCTACTATATTTATTGTACAATAATAGTTGTTTTAAATAGAGTGTAAATTATTAGTTTTTTTTAATGGTATTATGGAATTTAAGATTTGTATTATTATATATTTTATACATCATAATACACAAACTGTAAAATAAGGTAACAACTTATATTCCTCATTTTTGTTTTAGATAACAACACACTATATTGATAAAAAATGGCCTAAATGGATTCGTCAACAAAAGTCTATAGGATAGTAAACATAGGTGCAATAAATTTAGGGGTGTGAAAAATAGGAAGAAATAGATGTAATTTCTATTCAATGACAAACATATGTTTTTTTGTTGTCTCCTTGACATTCGTATATTAGATTCTATTTTTATATGTACTTATGAAATAGACTATTATGCTATGTACAATCATTAGTTTGATATACGAATTAATATACTCATTTTCCATGAATTTTGTTCAAGGTTCTTTAAGTGGTTCCCCCAACTTGTTCCTAAAAGAGCATATATCATAAGACAATGGCAGTAACACAGGTATGCCATGTATGTAAAATTACATTAATGTGAAGACTCATTATTTCTCATAAATACTTTTGCATAACTTATTTTCCAATTGTAGGAGGATGCAACTTATAGGGTGGTGAAAGGTGATGAAGGTCGTAACTACTTCTATTGTTTGGCCCCCGAATGTAATGGTCTACGCTGCAATAAGTGTCACTATTTTAACAACCATAGGATAAAGGTCCATTCATGGGATCCAATAGCATTACATGTTGGTGCACCACCAGGACCGAACTATAGGGTTAGATCAGAATCATTTCTAAAAAAAGAAAGAGATCGAAAAAATTACAATATAGAATACCAAGTGAAGAAGAAGAGAGATAGAACAGAGAATGTTGCAATCAGAGCCGAGATTAGAAAGGAGGTACACATAATTCTATAACAAT
Organism: Larix kaempferi; assembly: GCA_027924585.1. Lineage (NCBI taxonomy): Eukaryota > Viridiplantae > Streptophyta > Pinopsida > Pinales > Pinaceae > Larix > Larix kaempferi. Next base: position 1,494,701 of record BSBM01000837.1, on the reverse strand, counting down.
TTATTTTTATGTTTTCACTACGTCGTTCATGAGATAATCTATATGTGTTTTTTACAAGCAGGGTGTGAAATCTATGCAAGAACTAAGTATTGAAGCCTTGGATCAGATAAAAGAACGTGTTTCTATTTTTGATGCTCAATCAATGGATTTAAGAGAGAAGCTCATCAAATTTGACATCTTTGTTTATGATGATTTTGTGGACAGTAGGATTCCACAACCTATATCCCTTAACACCATCACCATATCCAAAAAAGATCAATTTTCTTGACTTAGGATCTAGTTTGGAACGCTGATTTTTTGGAATAAGTGCATAGGCTTCACAACCAAATACTCTAAGATTAGAATAATCACATGATTGACCTGTCCATACCTCTTCTGGAATTTTGCAGTCAATTGCTGTTGATGGTGATCGATTGACCAGGTAACAAGCTGTAAGAAATGCCTCTCCCCACAATTCCTGCTGCAACTTCACATTATTGAGCATACTCCTTGCTCTTTCAAAAAGAGTCCTCTTCATGCGTTTAGCAACACCGTTCTGCTACAGAGTGTAAACAGTGGTCTTATGCCTCTCTATCCCATCCTGCTTGCAATAATTATCAAACTCCTTCGAAGTAAATTCGGTTCCATTATCTGTTCTAAGACATTTAATGAACCTGCCAGTGCTCTTTTCAACCAAATCTCTAAACTGCTTAAATATATCAAAAACATCAGCTTTTCTCTTTAATAAATAGATCCAAACTTTCCTTGAGTAATCATCTATAAAACTGACGAAATATGATGATCCCCCATAAGAAATTTTAGAAGATGGTCCCCATAGATCAGAATGTATGTAGTCTAGGATACCTTTACTCGTGTGTTTTCCATATTTAAATTTTTGTCTAGACTGTTTACCATAAATACAGTGCTCACAAAACTTCAAATCTACAGTTTTTAAACTAGGAAGCAACTTTCGATCAGCAAGTACCTTCATACCTCTTTTGCTGATATGAACTAACCGCTGATACCATAGACGAGTGATGTCTGTTGCTGCACCAATTGATTCTACTGTTGCGTTATTGACTTCTATCCTCCCTTCAAGTCTATATAGGTTCCCAACTCTGTTTTCCTTCATAACAACCAAGATACCTTTCGATACGTTCATAACTCCACCTTGAACTATAAACTTGTAACTAGCATCATCAAGAACTCCCATTGATATCAAGTTCTTCCTTAGTTCAAGTACATGTCTCACATCTGTTAGAGTCCTAATAGTCCCATCATACATTTTAATTATGATACTCCCTACCCCAACAGTTTTACATGTAACATTATTTCCCATATAAACTACCCCGTCATCTATAGATTGGTATGAGGAATACCATTTTCTATGAAGACACATGTGGTGAGATGCTCCAGAATCAATTAACCAGTCAGAATGGTATTGTGAGACAGTAGATGTAGATAATACCTCATCGATCATACCTGAATCATTCTCGGCTATGTTTGCCTCCTTTGTAGAGTCCTCCTCCTCAGAAGCTCGCGTTTCCAACAATCTTTCTTAAGATGTCCTGCTTTATTGCAGTACTAACACTTCAATTTACTCTTTTTTCCCTTTGACTTTGACCTTGATGTACCCTTTGAATGTTGTCCTGTTTCATTGGTTCTTCCTCTGGCCACCATTACTTCTGATGTCGAGGTTTCAAGACTGGATTTCTTTCGAGTTTCCTCAGAAAGTAAGGCTCCCACAACTTCATCAAAGGTAATAGACTTAGTAGAACTAAAACTGATAGAGGTTACAAAATGTGCTCACGACTCAAGCAGAGAGCACAACAGTAAAATCGCCTTGTCTTTAGATTTAATAATATCTTCCATACTAGCCAACTGACAAATAATAGTATTGAATGCATTCAAGTGATTAGAAAATTTTGTACCTTCTTTCAGATGCAAGGTAAACAACTGCCACTTTAGGAGGATTTTATTCGTCAAGGATTTAGTCATGTACAAACTTTCCAACTTTGTCCAGAGACCTGTTGTTGTAGTTTTAGACACAATGTTAAATAAAACATCGTCGGCCAAGCACAGACGAATAGCACTGAGAGCTCTTTCATCCATCTCGCTCCAGTATTCATCTGAAATATCCATAGGTTTCTTTGTCTTCCCTGCCAGTGCCTTCGCCACTCCTTGCTGCATGAGCATATCCTGCATCTTGACCTTCCACAACTTGAAATTATTACTCCCATTGAACTTCTCAATTTCAAATTTGACACTCTGCGTTTTCGCCATTTTCTCAAGAAACTGAATAAAAAAAAAAACTTAAAACTCCAAGCCTTTTAAAATATATATAATGGATAAAAAAGGATTAATGACCCAAATTAAATATTATAACAAATACCTTATACCTCCCACTTTAATATTTAAAAAAAAAATATTACAAATAAGGTATTCCTTATAACTCCCATCCACCATATGCTTTATATCTCAAAAGCATTTCAAATATTCACGGCCATATACATTTCACTTTAATTATATTAAACCAACATATATAATATATGTTCGGCATCAATTTTCTTTCACCTGAAATCTCAAACAAAATAACTTTTCACGTTTTAACTCAAACAAAAAACAGTACCGCGCTCCCCGATGGTTCAGTGCCGCAGCAATTCCCACAATCCGGATTTCATAAGTGTGCCTCAATACTACCGCGCCTCACTAAGCAATGGACCCGTAGTAGTTGAAGATTACTACCCCTTCTCCTCAGGCTTCACGCTTTTCTCCTTCGATAACTTTTGACCCATAAAACGAATTGAAATTTCTCAAAACAATGATCATTCGGCTTTCTCGTTCTCTGTGGCTTTCTACCAAGCTCTGATACCACTTGTTAAATCTAATAGCCACAAAACAAAATATGCAGCGGAAATAAATAAAACAAGAAAGCAAAAAAATACACACACATGAGATATACGCAGAGATTTACGTGGTAAAACCCTCTCTTAGGGAAACATCCATGGAGCAATGGTATCGGTCTTCTTATTATTCAATAACTGAAGAATACAACAACTCTCAACTCTCCAATATCTTCTCTTACGAGAATACAAGAAACATATACATTTCTTACACTGTTACTAATAACTGCATATTTGGTTAGCCAGTTACATAGTTACTGTCGTAGCCGGTTGTCACCCGTTTCTAACACAAGGGAAATCCATTCAATATGAATAAGTTAAATCTAATGTTGCTCGAAAATTTTCATTTCTATGTGCGAATTTTACATTTGTATTTGTAGATGTATTGCAATTCTCAGCAGGCTTATGCCGCCCTTCTGAATATTTTCAGTAAATGCCCAAATAAATACACAAACCATTGTGATGGAGCCAGAAGATGCTCTGTAATTCTTCTTCAATCAAATTGTGCACAAGTAAAGCAATTTCAGGGAATAATGGAGATCCAAATGGTTCATTATATTGCAGAAGTTCTTTGAAGTCGGCTCACTGAAGTTGGTTGACATTTTTGTTGTCAATGCTAAGCCTAGTAAGAAGTACACCTTCAATGCATTCTGCACAAACGCAATACAACCAAACATAAAAGCTAGTTGATCTAAATTAGGGCCATTAAACAAAGGCCATTAGCATTTGGAACCAATTGCCACCAAGAAAAGTAGCAAAAGACTCGATTTCGAAGACCACATTGAATCTACAGTATAAATTGCAGTATAAAAGATGTGGTAGGAATTGCAGAGAGGTTGGATGGATGACCTGCGGATGCTTTAAATTTTAAATTTAAGTCCGCCCAAATCCATCTACACCAATTAAATTGGTTCATCCAGCTTACAGTGTTTTCGGAAGACGAAAGTATACAAGCCGACCATCAGGTCAGGGAAGTGAAGTGATTATTGGACACCATCGCAGCCGAGCTCCTGAGCGCGTAGAATTAAATGGATTAGACTGTAAGTTTTCCGTCAACAAAATCTCCAATTGAGCTACCGCGGAGGAGTATCATGGTGGATTCCATCCTCTTTAGTCCATAAGGCCATGGAGGATGGAAGGTGCATATGTCGGTTGATGCCACATGCTAGAGATGTATGCGACATGACTTTGACACTAGACATGCAAGCCTTAAATGAAATTCTGTCTGTTGGATAAGGCTGGCCTTATATGGATGGGAGGACTGGTCGTCGGGGAACAATCAGGAGATCGCTAGAAAAAAGGGACGGTCCTTTCTACTTGAGGGAATCAATTCCTCATGGGTTCAATTAAGGAAAGGTCTCAATATAATCCCGATAATTTTCCGGAGGCGCTTCAATGAGATGTTGTGTGTATATGGAGGGCAATCGCAGCTAATATGGGAAATCTAGGTATATTCTTCGTCGAGCACATATATCCAACCACACAGATTTAACCACACAGATTTGCCGTTTGCTGAAAGGTTACCCAAAGGTTTTATCGGATTAGCAATAATCAGTGGTTTCTTTTGTTTAATTGAATGGGAGAACGAAAGGTTGAGCCTATGGGAGAACCAAAGGTTGTCCGTTTGTTTAAACAAAACGGTGAATCGTTTCTGAATCGCCGCTGATCCCACCTATTTAGCAGATAAATTATGCGTCGGAATTGTGAATTGCTAGGTCTTGGATTGGATTTTCCAGGATGAAGGTGCCAGGGGAATGCAAAGAACGTTGTGTATTGGATATGCCAGGATGAAGGTGCGGCGAGCAGGAAGCATGGATCAGACTCCTCAACGTTAATCTGTAAATTATGCAAGGTGATTTGGAGTTCTGTTATTGTCCTTATGTTTGAGAAATTAACATTAATTAGCTTGGATTTGTAAAACTTGGTGGTTTTATTATTTTACTACACATATTTTCTTGGAAAGAAACACACTGCTAATGCTCAGCCAGCTCCACTTTGGATTGCTCCACTGTTATAACGCTCAGCTCCATTATCCATGGCTCCATTCCTTTCTTATCGATTCAGCTTTTCTTCTATTATAGACTTTCCATATTACAAACTCTCCACATGATAAACTGATTCTGAAAAGTTTTATGGTTCAATTTTTAACCTAAATCATTACCATATTGTCTTATTCATGGCCTACTCTTGAATCCTGAGAATTTTGCAATCCAAAATTCCTAAGTTCTCTTGATTGTGGCATACTACACTAGATCTTTCCACCAGGGCATTCCAGTCAACTGCTTCTTCATCAGTTGCATTTGTCTCTAATAAACTCCTCAGCAAGGTAATATCGTCTCCATTCTCCCATTCTCCATTTTGTACCATGGGGAATGGTTCTCCAAGGTAGAGCAGCCGCAATTTTCTTCCAATAATTACGAACTTCTGAAATTTTCTTTCTATATGGATGCCTTTTTCTTCTTCAAAACCGTGTTCCTGGATGTAGGCCGAGACTACATTTCTCATTGCTTGGTCTTCTGCTTTTGAGAACCGCTTCCCTCACACTTGTTTAGAGCCATCACCACTTGCATCAATACTAATCTCGCCATCCTTTCTCTTCTCTCCATTCTTCTTATCCTCTCCTTAATTTGCACTAAGGGTGCCACCATTGTCACATATTATGAATGGCAGCACTGCTGTAGTGAAGAAAAACCCCATCACCACCATAAGCAACGAGGATGCTAACGCTGTCATAATGGAGAAACTGCCACTACTGGGGATCGGTGAGGATGTAATTTACTGCCATTGGTAACCTCTCGCACGAATTTTCAAAGGTGGTAATTGTTCGGATAAAGATATAGCAACATTGAGATTCACGATGCCATTATTCACAATTTCTTAACCTTTAATTATTTGCGAGGAAGATGGTTTCACCGCAAATGAGGGTTCGGATATTAGTGCTAACCCTAATTATTGGCTCCCAAAGAAAACTCCATCACACACAGGACACAAATAGCTCATCTGTATAGAAAAATTTTACGATCTGAGAAGAGAAGAAACACTCCAAAGCATTCAAAACTAACCCCCATCATCTTTTACAGCCAGCGCTTCAGCTTCTTATGTTTTTTATTCCTCCGGTCACTTCCTCGAAACAAATAGAATGATGAGTTTCGTAAATAAATAGAGGATGTTTTTTGGGTGCCACGTAAGGCAGTTCCGCATTGCCTTTGAGTGGTTTTCAACACCATTTTTCCCATACGTGGATGTATCAAAAGTGGACACATGTGAGGGTTGTTTATATTCCGCAACCACTAATCTTCATTCCTTTTTGTGTATGTAGATGATGCCAGATGACTTGAGAACCGTCATTCTTCCTTTACGACTCTTACAAACATCGTACAAAAAAGGAATCTTCATTCTTTAAGGTCCCATTTGGCTTCATCCTCCACTTTCATTCCATAACCAATTGAAGAATGTTTTAATGGGGCTTTGATTACTGAACATGAATTCCTTTGTATCCTTGAGTTGCAGTCAAATTTAAGTCAAGTCCGTTCTTCAACTGTTTTTCTTTACAATTTTTTAGGCAATTTTTTCGGCTGGTACAAATGATGATGATTAAGGAAATACGTATCCATAAGACCTGACTTATAAGTTGACAAACCAATCACAATTTCTAACAAAACCGAAAGAGGAAAATGATAGCAATGGAAAAGGTATGCATTTCAATATAACAGTGAGCTTGAAGGACTATTAACCTTAGTGGTCTATAAAGTGGAATGTTTGAAACTAAGGTTCACTCCCTGAATCATCAGCAGCAAACCATAGTAAAGTCCATGAATCTTTGAATATGCATTATCTTATGTTCATAATTGATCGAAAAGTGCTTGAATCCACATTAAATTAGAATTTAGTACTGCATATCTTCTATTCATAATTGATAGAGCCGACTGCCAGATAGATATTTAATTCTTCTTTGTTCACATGAAAGTTAGTAAGTACTGGATGGATTTTTTCATAACAGTTGTTCTAGATCCAGGAACTCTTTTCATAACAATTGTTCTAGATCAATTGACATGGATAGTCTTTTCATTGTGCAAAATATTACTCTTATATAAGGAAAATATCTTAGTGAAGCAACAGTTCTTTGAATACTTCACAATATAAAAAGCTGAGAAGGAGAGAGCTCAGCAACTAGAGCTTTATGGAGCAGGGGTTCTAAATTTTGGTTTTTGATTATGTAGAATGCAGGTTGAGTACTGAGTATAATTATGTATAATGCAGGTTGAGTAATGATCCTCATAGTAAAAAGTTTGCTGCGCTACAGGATCGAAGAAGATAGATTTTGTTTGATGTTCTTTGAAATTTTCTACAATTCGATGAGAGAATTGAAATGTTCTTTCTTCTTCAAAATATGTTTACAGATGTGAACATTTAACCTCATAATCCACATTCAAACATTCCTCATCGTTAACAGCTATAGATAATCAGAAAGGGTCCTCAAAAGAAAAAAAATTATTTTGGTCGTCTCGGGACTGTATTTGACCTTCTAAAACCTCAATATCATTCTGAAGCTTTTCAACAAATTCTTTTAAAAATCTGACCCTATGTTCGGCAGAACTTTTACATGATTTCAAATATATGGATAAAAAATTCTAGAAAGCCTGCTCGATTTGATCTTCATCCAACATATCAAAATATTCTTTGTGTTGCAGAGTTTCAGGCCGTTTTCTTCGTTTTCTGGATAAAGAAGTTAGATAGAAGCTTTAGATGTGTTAAAGATAAACTCTGTTATAAATATTCTGGTGCACAGGAAAGGCTACCAAATTCCTTACCTCGCAAATTTAGAGTGGCACGTTTAATGACAGGGATGGGAGAAGTATCATCCTTGTAGAATGAGCTATCAAGAACGGACACGAGACTTGGCTGTTCCGGAACTTCTGAACGATTTTCTCCGGAGAGGTCCATAACGGCGTTGATTAAATGGGGTTTTCCTGAAGCCTTAAGATCTTCTTTGGAAGCTTCGTTTATACCATTGGAATGGTTAACGCTCGACAAAATCTAACTACAGAGATGATAGACAAAAGAATCAACGGCGATCGTGGAGCGCCGCACCGCCAAAAAGCACGTTTGCAATATGTTGTAAGTGGTTGCGGTAAATAAACCATCAGGATACGTGGCACACTTGTATTGCATCGCATCGACACAATGGTGGTATCACATCCCACTATGTGCCATGCGGAAACCGCCAAGGAACTTAACTATGGGAGATGCGTGGGCCATGGCACATGGCAGATGTACAGGCAGCTGGGAAATGCACCCACTTATTTGACGGTGATCGGATGGTAGAGGGATGTAATATGGGAGATCAACGATGTTATTGGGTTGTAGATAATGATCACATTCACATTTTATATTCATGCACATTCACATTTTATATTCATGCTGTTATTCACATTTTATTTTGAAAAAGTAGTATTTTTGGACGTTATAATAAAATTTAAATAAATAAATAAATAATTATTTTCAAAGATTTAAGTGGGATTTTAAATATAAAGAAAAAAAAATATAAAGTTGGTCAATGTTTTCTGACGGCTATATGACAATTGAATAATGTTTTCTAAGGGCTATATAACAATTGAATATTGAGTATAACATTTTGTTTGATAAATATAAAAGTAATTAAACTGTTAATTGTATAAAAATTAATATAACAAATTGTACATTATTGTTATTTATTGTTTTTTTTAACAAAGCATAAGTTTTTACAACATATTACTTAAAAAGATTTAAAAGAGTTTTTCATGTTGAGGAGTTAATGGAATTTAATAAAAGTATCTGGTTGGTTGTTTGGATTTAGTTTTTTATAAAATAAGAAGAAAAGTAGTTTCTTTATTAATAATATTTATATTATCTTTTTTATATGTTTTTTTTCCAAATATTTATACTAACTCAAACATAATTAAAATATATGTAAATTATAAAAATATTTATATGGATAATTAGATAAGGCAAATTATTTAGAGGCATAAGTTCAACACTATTTATGTTTTTTTATCAAATATTTATTACCAACTCAAACATACTTAAAATCTATCTAAATTCATATCATGGTTGACCAACATTAACATAGTTAATGTTGGTATAAGGTCTGGAATTTAAGCTCGTTTTGCCCGTCACGAGGTTTACAAATTACATTAAACCGTTAAGGAATAAGTTCAAAATGTACAAAACGTTTTAAAAGGATTCTAAGTGTCAAATTTAATGGATGACATGGATTTGAAATTCCAACCCTCGTTGGTATATAATCGATGTAAATTCATACCATAATTGACCAATAATATTAATTATTAAACAATAAGGATAATAGAAAACATTAACATTGCTATAAAACATTAATAATAATATTATTATCAATAATTTTAACATTAATAAAAAACCATTATTAATAATATTCATATCAATAATGTCATTCATATTAATATTAATAATTATTAATATTAATATTAACATTGGTATTAATATTAATATGCACATTATTAATAATATTATTAATTTTAATAGTATTCATATGTTAAACATATTAATATTAATATTAATAATTAATAATATTAATATTAATAATTATTAATATTATTATTAACATTGATATTAATATTAATATGCACATTATTAATAATATTATTACTTTTAATAGTATTTATATCAATAATTTTAATTATATTAATATTAATAATTGTTAACATTATTAATAACATTGGTATTAATATTAAATGCAGATTATTAATATTAATATAGACATTATTAATAATATTAAACATTAATTCCATAAAAAATACAATAATATTAATTAAAAAACATTCATAAAAATATTAATATTAACATTAATAATAATGTTATTCATATCAATTATATTAACATTAAAGAAAAACATTATTGGTAATATTCATATACATAATATTAACATTATTAAAAAAACATAAACATTATAAACATTAATATTAGTATAAAACATTAATAATAATATTAATCATAACAGTAATTTTAACATTGTTAAAAAACCATTATTAATAATATTCATATTAATAATTTTAACTTGAATAAAAATTTACATTATTAATAATAATTATATATATTTTTTAACATTTATAAAAAAACATCTTAATTTTGATTTAATGTAAACCATATTAAAAGTCAACCATGGTTGTCCAACATTAACATAGTTAACCAGTGTTGACCAAATTTAAGCATCGTCATTGATACGGTGTACTCAACCATCAGATGTTCATAGTCAACCTTTCGAAGCCAAATATTTAAAAAAAATTAATTCAACATTAATAAAAGTCAACCTTTGATTGAAGCCAACCTAAGATTGAATTCAAGCTTGCTTAAAAGTCGAGTATGGATTGAAGTAAACCCTGCTTCGAAGTCAACTATGAATCGAAGGCACCCTTGAGTTTAAGTGAACCATGGATTGGAGTCAACCTTGGAATGAAGTCCCCTTTGGTTTGAAATAAACTTGCTTGAAAGACAACTATGGATTCAAGTCAACCTTGGATTCAACGCAACCTTGGATTAAAGTCAACCTTGGATTTAATCCAATGATGGTTTGAAGTCAACCTTGGATTGAAGTCACCTTACTTAAAATTCAACTATGCATTAATGTCACCCATGCATTCAATTCAACCTTGGTTTGAAGTCAAGCTTGCGTAAAATTCAACTATGAATGACGTCAACCATGCTTAAAATTTGAAACTATGGCTTGAAGTCACGCTTAGATTGAAGTCAACCTTGCTCAAATGTCTACCTTTGATTGTAGTCAACCTTGGATTGAATTCAACTATGGATTGAGCCAATCATGGCTAAAAACCAACTATGGATTGAGGTCAACCTTGGATTGAAGTCAATCTTGGATTGACATCAACTATGGACTGAATTCAACCATGGAATGAAGTAAACCACAGATTGAAATCAACCATGAATTGAAGTCTACATTGCTAAAAAGTCAATTATATATTAAAGTCAAATATTGATTGAAGTCAACCATGGATTGAAGTCAATTATGGATTGAAATCAACCACAGATAGAAATCAACCTTAAATTCAAGTCTACCTTACATAAAATTCAGCTATGGATTGAAGTCAACCTTGGATTAAAGTCAACCATTGTTTGAAGTCAACCTTGGATTGAAGTCATCCTTGAATTGAAGTCAACAATGGATTGAAGTCACCTTTTGATTAAGTCAACCTTGCTCAAATGCCCAAACAACCAAACTCAACCATGTCCACAGTCAACCACATTCAACCATGCCCAAACAACAAAATTTAATCAAAGTCAACCAAAGGAAGTAGAGTCAACCAAACAACTAACCATAGGGAAGAGTCAAACAATGTCCACCAATAGCTAGCCACAGTTAACCGTGGTAAACCAAAGTCAATTATGGCCAACAAAAGACAACCAAAGTTAACTAAAGTCAACTAAAGTCATCCACAATCAAACGTGGTTACCCATACTCTTCCATGATCAACCAAATTCAACCATACTAAATGGAAGTCTACATAGTGAACCAAACTCAATGAAAGTCAACCTACGTAAACAAAAGCCAGTCATGCTCACCCAAAGTCAAACATGGTCTACTAGTTCAACCATGGTAAACAATACTCAATCATAGTCAATTTTCCAAGCAAACTCAATGGTAGTCAAGCAAATTTATCTATTGTCAATTACCGCAAAATAAAGTCAACCATATTTGACAATAGTCAACCATATCCACTTAGTAAACCAAAGTCAACCATGCCTAAACATGCCTAAACAACCATGCCTAAACAATGGTCAACAATAGATTAAGATAGTCTATCTTAGTGAAACAAACTCAACCATGCCCAAACAAAGTCAAACAAGGCCAACCATGCCCAAACAATGTCAAACACAGCCAACCATGCCTAGACAACCAAAACAACCAAATTCAAACAAAGACAACCATGCCTAGATAGTCAAAGTCAACCAAATTCGTTCAAACTAAACCAAAGTCAACTAAAACAACCAAATTCAACTATGCCAAAACAACTAATGTCAACCAAAGTCAACACATTCAACCAAGCCCAAAGAAGCAAAGTTAATCAAAGTCAACCACAACACCCAAAGTTATCTAAAAGCCAAGGGAAACCATGTCAAATAAAAAAAAGTCAACCATACCGAAATAATGTTAACCAAAGTAAAAAATAGACAAGCATACGATGTAAACATGGTCAACAAAACAATGTAAATTATGTAAACAATTGAAGCAAAGTCAACCATTCTCTAACAACCAAAGTCAACCAAAACAACCAACTTCAATCATGCCCAAACAATCAAAGTCAACCAAATTCGACTACAGTCAACCATGTCCAAACAACCAAAGTCAACCAAACAACAAAGGTCGACCAAAGTGAACCATGGAAAACCAAACAATGTAAACCAAAGTCAACCATGGTTAACCAAACAAATCAAACAATGTTAACATCGCCAACGAAACAATGTAAACCATGGTCAACCAAACAATGCAAGGTCCAAAGTCAACCAAAGTAAATAATGTAAACATGGTCCAAACATTGTAAATGTTCAAGACAACCATAATCAATTAGTCAACCAAATTCAACCACATCCACTCATATTTAACCATGATACAGTGTACACCATGGATTGAATTCAACCAAGTATTGTAGTCAAGATTGGTTGAAGTCAACCATTATATTGATGTCAACTATATATTGAGTTCGATCTTGGATTGAAGTCAACCTTGCTTAAAATTCAACCATGATCGTATTCAACCTTACTAACAGTCAACTATGAATTGAAGTCAAACATGGATTGAAGTCAACCATGGATTGAAATAATTAATGCTGGTATTATTAATGACCTAAAATCAACCATTGGAACATGGTCAACCTTTCGGACAACCTCTGATTGAAGTCAACCTTCGCTTTAAATCATCCACATATTGAAGTCAACTTTGAATTGAATTAAACTATGGATTGAATTGAACAAATATGGATTGAAGTCAAACTTGGATTGAAGTTACCCATTGGATTGAAGTCAACCTTTGATTGCAGGAAACTTTGGAGTGAATTCAACTGTGGTTGTTATATATATAGATGCCGAGACCAATTTTTGAATTTTCAAATCTGGACTAAAACTTTTTACATAAAAAAAAATTGGTGGATACCATCAAAGTTAAATTGGGATTTTAAGTTGGCCTAAAATGTCTTCATCTATGGTTCATTTTTTATTATTTTGTATTATAGTTTTTTCCTATGTATTTATTCTAATAATTTTAAAAGTTAAACATTATAAATTTTGTTTTTCTTTTCACACAAAATAAAACTTTAATAATATTTTATTTAATATATATATTTGATTTTTATTATATTATTATTAAAAATTAACATTGTAAACTTTATTTTTCTTTTCAAATATAAATACAACTTTAATAACATTTTAATTAATATACATATTAGATTTCAAAATCTGAATTTTGTTTATTTGTACAAAAAGAATTTGGATCAAAATTAGTATGTTTTTTTAAGTCAAACTACCAAGTTCGATGATTTTCATATTGAAATTATAAGAAGTTTGATGATTTTCATATTTATTAATTGACCTGAAATGTTTTAATCATGAAACTATGGTTCATGTATTATTATATTGCAATTGTTTGCTTTCAAGTGGAATTTTCAAATCTCTTTCAAGCCGAATTTTCAAATCTCTTCGGATAGAAAAATGGTGGATATGATTCACATTTAATTTTTTTTTGAATTCATATTTTTAATATGGACTAAAATGTTGGTTCATCTATTATTATTTTGTATTTTGTATTATTTAATTTTTATTAAAAATTATAATTTAAAAAAGTTATTTTTAAAATTTTCAAATTTTAGGGTTACGAATACTAAATTAAGATACAAAATTAATAATGATGATTATGTATATATTTTTTGAGATTATTATAAATAATTTGTAATTTTTTTTTTCTTCTTATCACCTTATTTATAAAATTAGATTTCTTTTACATATAAATAAAACTTTCATAGCATTTTAATTCATATACTTAATAATATTTTAATTAATATGCATATTTCTTAAGTAAAAAAAAAAGCTTGATATGATCAAAATTGAATTGGTTTTGCCTTTTACATTATTTATTTATTATTAATAGTTATCTTTTAACGAAGTTATTTGTAAATGTTTGAAAGTTTTTAGTTTGTTAATAATAAACAAGAATGCTCATCCATGAATAGCTATAATCAACAATAATCAACCATGGAAAACCATGGTCAATAATGAATAACCATGGTCCACTATAGTTGACATTTTTGAACCACCATTGGCTATGGTCAATCATAGTCGATAATTAACACCCATGGTCAACAATGGTTTACCGTTAATAACCATGGTCAAGCATAGTCAACCATGAACAACAATGGTTAACAAAAGTCAACCATAATCAACTAAACTCAATGAACGTCAACCATGAGTAACAAAAAGTCAACCATGGGATACCATGGTCAACCATAGTTAACCATGGCCATAGTCAATCATAACCAACCAATAGTTAAGAAAAAGTCAAGCAGGGTCAACGAAAGTCAACCATAGCAAACCAAATTCAACCAAAGTCAACCATGGTCAGCCAAAGTCAACCATGATCATAAAACTTCAACCATGGACAACCAAAATTCAATGAAAGTCAACCTACCATGGTCTATAAAATTCAACCATGGTTAACAAAATTCAGCCATGCTCAACCATGCCCAACCAAAATTCAACCATGATCAACCATAGCTAACCAAACTTCAAGCAAAGTCAACCATGGTCGACCAAAGTAAACCAATCATGGTCGACCAAAGTAAACCAACCAAAGTTAACCATAATTAACCAAAGTCAACCATAATCAACCAAAGTCAACCATGGTCGACCAAAGTTGACCAAAGTCAACCAACCATGGCCATCCAAAAGTCAACAAAATTCAACCATGGTCGACGTAAGTCAACCAACCACGGTTGACAAAATCCAACCATGGTCAACAAAACTCAACCATAGTCAACCAAACATGGTCGACCAAAGTCAACAAAGGTTGACTAAAGCCAACCATGGAGAATCAAAAGTCAACCATATTCGACCAAAGTCAACCCTGGTCAACCAAAGTCAACCATGTGCAACCAAAGCTCGACCAAAGTTAACCAAAGTCAACAATGGTCAACGAAAGATAATAATGGTGAACCAAAGCCAACTATGAAGAATTAAAAGTCAACCATGGTTAGTCAAATTTAACTATGGTCAAATTGAACCATGGTTAGTCAAATTTAACCATGGTCAACAATGTGAACCAAAAGTCAAACATGGTGAACCAAAATCATGTTCAGCCAAAAATTCAACCATGGTTGACCAAAGTTACTCAACTATAGTCTATCAAAGTCAACCGTGACCAACCAAAGTCAACCATGGTCATCCAAAGTTAACCAAAGTCAACTATAGTCAACCGAAGTCAACAATGGTCAAGTAAGAGAAACAAATGTCAACCATGGTCAACCTTATTCAACCATGGTCAACCATAGTCAACCATGTTCAACAACAATTGACCATGATAAACCAAAGTCAACCATGTTGAACCATAGTCAACCATATTCAACCATGGTAAACCAAAGTTAATGACGATTAACCAAAAGTTAATGAAAGATAGCCATGGTTAGTAAAAGTCAGCCCTGTTCAACAAAATTCAACCATGGCTAACCAAAGTCAACCATGGTCGACCAAAGTCAACTACAATCAACCATGGTAAACCAAAGTCAACCACGGTAAATCAAAGTCAACCATGGTCAACCAAAGTCAACCATGGTCAACCAAAGTCAACCATGGTTAACAAAATACAACCGAAGTAAACAATGGTTAACCAATGCTAACCATGGTCACCTAAAGTCAACCATGGAGAACCAAAATGCAACCTTGGAGAACCAAAAGTCAACCACGATCAATCAAAGTAAACCATGGTCAACCAAAGTCAACAGGGTCCTGTATCAAGAGTTAACCAAAGTGAACCATGGTCAACCAAAGCCAACAATGGTTAACCATTGTAAACCATGGTCAACCATAGTCAACCTAAGTCAATTAAAAGTGGTTGATGGATAGCCAAAGTCAATCATGGTCATCAATTGTCAATTATCACCAACCATAGTTAACCAACTTAACGATGGTCAACCAAAAGTTAGAGAAAGTCAATCATGCTCAACCAAGAGTCAACCATGATCAACAAAAGTCACAGTCAACCAAAAGTCAACCAAGGTCGACCAAAGTCAATCATAGTCAACCAAATTCAACCATAGTAAACCAAAGTTAACGATGGTAAACCAAGAGACAACCAATGTCGACCATGGTCAACGAAATGCAACCATGGTTAACCGAAGTCAACCATGGTCAACGATAGTTTACCATTGTAAATGAAAGTCAATGATGGTCACCCAAGAGTCAACCAATGTCAACCATGGTCTACCAAAGCCAACCATAGTTTTCCATGGTCAACCATGGCCAACCAAAGTCAACAAAAGGTCACGTAAAGTCAATTGACGTCAACCATGGTAAACTAAAGGATAAACAAAGTCAACTAATGTCAACCATGGTAAGACAAACTCAACCAAAGCTAGCCATGGTCAGACAAATTCAACCAGGATCAACTAATGTCAACCATGGTAAAACAAAGTCAACCATAAGCAACCATGCTCAACCATATTCAACCAAAGTAAACCATAGTTAACCATGGTCAACTGATGTTAACCATTGTCAACTAAAGTCAACCATGGTCAACCAAAGTCAACCATGATCAACCAAAGTCAACCATGCTACACCATGGTTGACTAATATCTCTTTCTATATGACTAGGATTGACCATGGTTGACATTAGTCCAGGGTCGTTCCATGGTCAGACCCAAAATCAACCAAAGTCATCCATGGTCAGACAAATTCAACCATGATCAACTAATGTCAACCATGGTAAAACAAATTCAACCACACTCAACCAAAGTAATCCATAGTTAACGAGAGTCAACCATTGTCAACTAAAGTCAACTATGATCAACCAAAGTCAACCATGGTCAGTGAAATTTAACCATGGTCAACCAAATTCAACCATGATTAACGAAGACCAACCATGGTCAACCATGGTCAAGCATAGTCAACCATGGACAACCATAATCAACCATTCTCAACCATAGTTAACCAATGGTTGGCCATGATCAACCAAAGTCCACCACTGTCAACCATTGTCAAACATTATCAACCATGGTCAACCATAGTAACCCATGGTGAACTAAAGTTAACCATGGTAAATCAAAGTAAACCATGGTCAAACAAAGTCACCCATGGTCAACTATCATCAACCATGGTAAACCAAAGACAAGTCAACCAAATCCAATCATGGCCAAGCAAAGTCAACCATGGTCAACAAAACACAACAATGGTCAACAATAGTTAAGCAAAGGTCAACCAATGTCAACCATGGTAAATCAAAAGTTAACCATTATCAACCAAAGTCAACCATGGTTGACCAATGTCAACCATGGTCAACCATAAACAACCATGGTTAACCAATGTCAACCATGGTCAACCATAGTGAGATATAAAGAGAGATTAGTCAACCATGGTTTGGCCATGGTGAACCATGGTTGCATGTTTGACCATAGTCAACCATAATAATAATCTTAATTCCTTTCTAATTTGTTCATGGTTGATCATATTCATCCATGGTTCACCATAGTCGACCATAGTAAACCAAAATTCAACCAAACTTGCCACATCGCATTGTCACAATAAATAATATGATTTATTATTCACAACACATAACCAATGGTACTATTCATACATGACACCTAACCAATGGTACTATTCATACATGTATGTTAAATAATAAATTAGTTCATACTAATATTAATAAAAAAAATTATTATTATTAAAATTGCCAATCCTCATTATAAATTAGTTTCATTTATTAATGTTATAATTATATTTTCTTATTTTCATTTACAATTTTTTTAATTAATAATTAATAACAATTAATTTATTATTATTATTATTATTATTATTAAAATTAATTTCTTATTTTCATTTATAAGTATTATAATTATATGGTTTTTTAATAATTATTTTTATTATTATTAAACTTTTTTATTTTTTTATTTTTATTTTATTTTATAATTATTATTATTATTATTATTTTACAATAATAAGAATAATATTAATAATAATGATAAATTATTATAATGATAAAGAATGAAATAAAATAATAAATTATCATTATTATTAATATTATTCTTATTATAATTGTCTATCCTTATTATAAATTATTTTCATTTAATCCTCATTATAAATTATTTTCATTTATTATTTTTTTCTTATCTAAATATAATTAAATTTTCTTATTTATAATATAAAATATATATATATATATATTCTTATTTTCTTATTAATATTTTTTTTAAATATTTTATAATAATAACAATAATAACAATAATAACATTTTTTTATTTATTATTTTTTAAAATATTTTATAATAATAAAAATAATTATAAATAAAAAATATAATTATAATAATTATAAATGAAAAATAAGAAATTAATTAAAATAATAATAATAATAAATATTAGTTTAACCAATATTATTAATATTATTATTATAAAAACATATTTCACATTACACTGACAAGAACCGTATATGTACATAATAATACTATTCTTTTTAATTATTATTATTATTATTATAAAATATTTTAATATTTTTTAGTTAATAATAACAATATTAGATGTTATTATTATTATAATTAAATAATTATTATTAAAAAATATATAATTCTGAAATAATAATAATATATGTTATTATTATTATAATGAAATAATTATTGTTACAAAATATTTAATTATTAAATAATAATAATAATAGATGTTGTTATCATGATAATTAAGTAATTATTATTAAAAAATATTTAACTATTACTCTAAATTATTTATAATTCATTAAACATAATTATAATTTATAAATTATTTATAATTTATTAAACATAATTATAAACCTTTTTTTTTATAATTTAGTACTATAAATTATTTATAATTTATTAATTATAGTTATAAAATAGTAATACTTATTATTATTAATATTTGAACAACCATAATATTAATATTAAAAATGACTAAATATTCCACCCACATTCGTCAACTAGCAAACCATATTAATATTAATAATATGACTTATTTTACTATTATTATTATTATTATTATTTTTTTTTTCCAGTTATATATATATATATATATATATATATATATATATATATATATATATATTTGTTTTTTACTTTAATTTTATTTTTTATTTAAATTAATTTAATTTAATTTACTTTATTTTGATTTTATTTAATTTAGTTTATTTTTTGTTTACTCTTTTTTTTTTTTTTTTTTTTTACTTTTATTTTTTTTTTTTTAATTTTTTACTTTATTTTTATTTAATTTAATTTGGTTTATTTGTAATCTATTTTATTTTACTTTACTTTATTTACTTTATTTTTAATTTAGTTTGCTTTATTTTTACTCTACTTTACTTTATTTACTTTTTTAAACTAAATATGTATTTCTTTTCATTTTTATTTCCAAATAATATTTTTATTAAAATTTTAATTTCACTATTTCTTCTCCATATCAACTATCCACTAGCAACAACCACATTTTTAAATGTGGTTGATATTCGCTGATGGGCATATATCAAACACTTTTTAAATGTGTGGCCATGATTGATATATGTTGCTAGTTATTTCCCTGAGTCTCGTAGTTTACGAATACTGCAATGTCGTGTAAAACGGCTTGCCCCTCAAATACTGCTTATATTTTATATTAACTGTCTAAAAAAACAAAAAAAAATAGTAAAACAACCACTAAGATTTTTCCCAAATTCCTGCACTAGGACCCTTATGCCACCCTCAAATCCCTAAGGGAGATAGTAGTACATTCTTGCGAGGGTGTTTGCAGTCCTTTAATACATGTTGTACTTGCATCCAACATTAAGGAGTTAAGCATGGGGTCTAAAATTTTACTGGTATTATTATAACTTAAAAAAAATCTTCCTTAATCTCATTCTATTCTTGGGGTTGAGGGTAAGAGTCAATTGTGGTCGATAGATCACCAAGATAGAATGTATAGTAAAAGATAGATGGAATGTAAGGTTCATGAATCTCGTTTGTGACCTCCAATCTCCAGCGAAACGTCACAAGTAGATCTTAGATCTTCTTTGTGTCCAAAATATGGTATCTTTCTATTTCCGTGGGAAATTTAATAACATGACAACATGTTTTTGAGAATGAAATTGGAACCCTAAAATGGTGATCTTGAGGGAGATTTGAGGGAGATTCAATGGGAGTGGGCTAATGAGGGGATGTTTTTGACTCCCCCGCAACGTCAAATCACCATCTCCGGTCCGGTTTCGGCACCCCTTACTCACTCTGTTTCGGTTAACGTTATCGTCCATCGTTACCATCCAGCGGGGGACCCAGTGGGCTGTGAACACTATTCACTCAGCAGCAGTCGCAGAAAAACATTCCGGCAACCATCTCATCTCCATGCCTATCATGCATGCGCATGCCATCACCTCTAAAATGTCTCATCCGCCATTGTGGCTCAAATTTAAATTTTGAAACGTCCGCGCTCCATGACCCGCCTTTTGATAGCCCCTTTCTTCATGACTTTCGCAGCGGCTTCCTTCCCTTTGCCTACTCCCCTTCGCCTGATAAGCTTCAGCAAGGGCCCGATTCTTCCTTTTTCCACGATCACTTTCCCGTTGCGTTCATTATCCTGGCCCAGTGACATCAAAGAGGCTGCGACCTCGGCTCTCTTTGGGGATTCCCACGGTGCCACGGTGTGCAAGGGCGCAATCCATTCCCGAACGATAGGCTTATTCGTTTGTTTTTCAAGGCTTTATATTGCATGTACAAAGACGCATGATGGTTTTGCATAAATCATTATTTTTTTTAATGATCTTGATCCAGCTTGACAGATGCGGACAGCCTTCTCGCAATCCAATATGGAAAAACAAGGGCTGACCTCGATCATCCCAATCACCTCAGTCTCGGAAACAGCAGCCCAGCTAGATCAGGCACATGCTTGGGTGCAATGTTAATGCAGGGGGGGAGCTGACCTCGATCATCCCAATCACCTCAGTCTCGGAAACCCCAGCCCAGCTAGATCAGGCACAGGCTCGGGTGCAATGTTAATGCAGGAGGGGACCGTCAACAAAAATACAGAATTTAAGGTGGCCGTTGAGTTTTATGGGAAGCAATTATTAGTATCAATATACAAAGACGGCCGAGACCAATATGGATGAGTTTGGAGGAGCTTGAAAATAGTGGACAGCTCACAGATTTTTACATGAGAATTCTTCATATTTGTATTCTTCCATTTCAACTTCATAGACAATATTCCCAGGATCTTGCTCAATTCATATTTCTGACAATATATCCCAGGATCCTGTTCAATCCAGATATCTATCTGTAAAATGTAAAATGTAGACTTAAATAAGCTTATTAAATCGTTGATATGAACTAAGAAAACTACATTCCGTGACTGCTTGGGTGTAATGCATAAGCGCCATATCATTACTGACGGTTGCAAATTACTTATTTTTTTGAGGCTAACGAACACTAGTTTCTTTTATACAATGATAACTTATTTTTAAAGATGTTCAACAATAGTTTTTTTTTTCTAGTTTTTCTTTTTACTTTGCAAAGATTGATGACAACAACCGTGATTTCTCATCATGCTGGCTTGCTTTTCTATGAACACTCATAATTCTCTTAGAAGTAGATAATTTGGTGCTCTAATGCAATTAGACGCTGATATAATGCTGAGGTAAAATGGAAAAGGAAAAATATAATCAGACATGACATTTTGAATTGGATATTAAAATTATTTAACATGAAATTTTGATGAAAATAGTTTTAAAGTAATATTTAACTTCTAATTATGTTGAAAATATTACTAATTTAATATTCTATTTGTTAAATAAGTGTAGAGTTTTTTTTTTTAATTCTATCTTCATAATTATTTTGGTTTAAATAGATTTCCACTGCAAAATGCATCATTTGTATTTGTAAAAAATTTGGTTTATTATGTCCCCGACATATATTATTTGGTCGCGGGCATTAGTTTGGTGCTACTGTGCAGATTTAGCTGCCGAGTCGGAAGGTTTTGCAATGGTTTGGGGGGAGATGAGGAATTCCTCGGCTTTTTCTGATTTTCTGATTTTTGAAATGGCTTTTTTTTATGGTATTCGATTGGGTCCGTTCCCCATGACATCTGCATCGAAATTCGCCTCCCAAGCCTAGGTGGCCTGGTGGCGTCATGCGAGGGTTAAATTTGTTGCAGGTGGTGATTGGGCTTTAATTTTCAGGGTGTGCCATGCTGCCAGTACGAAGGGGATGGCCATGCCTTTATCCTCTTCCGTGTGCTCGGGTTTTGGTGAAGACGGGCAATGTGGCTTTTGTCCTTGTGGGATGGCCATGCCTGCTTTAATTTTCTGGGAAGACTGGCAATGTGGCTTTTGTCCTTGCCGTTGCATTTATTCTGGAATGGGCTGGTGTCTAGGCTGGTGTCAAGGGAGACTCTCTCTATTTCTGAACTGTTTGGCTTCAAACTCTTTGCCTGTATTTTTGTTGTTCTGAGCTTGCAATATCCCTGATTCGAGCTGCTGATGTTCAGCTGTTTGTCCGTTGCAAATTCCAAAAGTAGTTGTCCATTGGGGAGCGGTGGGTGTTCTGCTCATCCTGGTAGCGTTCCCATTTAAGGTACCCCATTCGACTTTCTGTTTTCACAAATTTTTGTTCGAGATTCAATTTCTCTTCTTCTGCTTAGGTTTTGCTTAGGTTTTGCTTAGGTTTTCCTGCAATTTTACAGAGAAAAATTCATTAGCGTTCTTGCAATTTTACAATTTTACAGAGAAAAATTTATTAGGGTTCCTGCAATTTTACAAAGCAAAATTCATTTTCTTTCGTTCATGTTCTTCTGTGTCTGAGTTGTGTGTGTTGTTGAGAAAAATTCATTCTCGTAGGAATTTGTTTACAGAGATTCAATTCTATTATGCTGTGTGTTGTAGCAATTGCTAAAATAAAAGAAAAAGGGAGCAAAGGGGGCAAGGAATTGAACAGAAGACCTTATTCTGCATGAGAATGGCACATCCAGTGTCCAGTACTCGGGGCCGACCGAAGACGAAGAAATTGCATGATTCTCATCGATAATTTCATTCCCATTACGGATGCTCATGCGAGATCCGCTCAGATTGTCAACCTTGGACCTGTCTTCCTCGTTCTTGTCCTTCTGGGGTTTCAGCCGCTCCTGGTTGGAGACGAAGTCCTTCTCGATGAGAAGATAATATTTTATCCTTTCAAGCTTCAAAAGCCGGAGCTTGCATTTGGTCAGGGTGGTCACCACGACCAGTGGGGCGGTCGCCTCGTGCCCCTTCTACTTCCTTCATTTACGGCGAATGTGAGTTGGGGGTGCCGCGGGTTCGAATTCCTTCTGCTTCTTGACGTTTTGCTTGCGGTTGTCCGAGGAGACTCAGTTTCGCTACGATTCACTCCTCTCTCTGTCGTGTTGATCCCACACAGAATGCATTGGGGCCTTCCACAACATTTCAGAATGAGAAACTACCCGCCAGGTGCAGCACACCTGGAAAGTAAATTAAATAACCCACTATTAGGCCGTGAGATTCTATCCCTGTCCTATCAGTCAATGCAAACAAAAACGTAGCTTTGATAATTAAATACTGTAGGTATTTTTTATGTTAGATAGTCACTCCTGCACATAATGTAATAAAGGCATTTGAGCCGGATACTAGCTCAGGAGGTTCGATCATACAACTTGTTAGTCAGGTTAAAATCTGGGCAACTGACCGACCATTGATAGCTATATCCGATTGTTTTGTTTTTTTCCAAACAAGCAGACATGAAGAGTTCAAATTCTAGCGAACAGATGTAGTATCCGACTGTCTTGTTTTTTCCAAACAAGCAAACGTGAAAAGTTCGAAGCCTCGCGAACAGCCAGAGAACAAACGGATGTAAATGTGAATCGTGCTTGCCCTGCTTGCCCTCGTGGATAGCTTAAAAGATGAAATGATGACACCTATACGTTTGTTTGCTACGTCTTTCAAATGTAAATTGATTAGGCATTTAGTTAGTCTGTAAGGCAGGGAGGCAGTTGCCTAGAGAGCTAGGAATCGCCCATGTGATCCCATCTTGATCCCCATCCCTCAATTATGCTTCTTTGAACATGTATAATAAAATGCCCATTGCCCCCGCCAACACGTTAGATGTAGCTATGTGGTTTTAAGTGTCAAACTCTCAGCATTTACCTCCACAACCGAGATTGGAGTAGATAGCTAGCATTAGGAGACCCCAGTGATAGTGGTCCCGGGCTCCTGGTTCACTTTTCATGATAATGTAAAATGCTATAAATCCATGTACTCTGTAAGGAAAGGCATCCAGGAATAGATAATAAAAATTATTGTTTTTCTACCTTGATTTCTATCGAATTTGTAATGTTATTTTCTTTGTAAGATCCATTTCATCACTGCGTGGATATCCATGTGTTAAATAATTTGATGGTTATATTCTAGAACTCGTCACTAGTTTGAATCCTAGAGCTCACAACTAAGGGCCCGCCGACTTGAATTGTGAAGTTCTTTCTTTACTGTAACATCAGGTAGAACTTGTGCACGAGAGAATTTTCATTTTTTTTTATTGCTTTTGTTTTTATGTTAAAATTTGTGTAATATGCTTTATCATAGAATCAATTTCCAATCCAAATTCATTTATTTTTTCTCTTGTATTCCCGTTTCAGTATTGCGCAACTCATCATTTTTATTTTGGCTTGTTCTACAATTATAGTTCCTTCTTGCAATTATATATAACATTAATCCAAATTCATTTATTTCTGCTCTTGTATTCCCGTTTCAGTATTGTGCAACTCATCATTTTTTCATTTTTATTCTGCCTTGTACTGGCATTATAGTTCCTTCCTGCAATTATATATAACATTTGATTCTGTAATGGTTTCATCATAGGTTGATTCTGCAATTATATATAACATTTGATGTCTGTATCTTTGCAGCTTTTATTCCATAATTCATTTGCATAGGTTGCCTTGCATACTTTGATTTGGATTTTACTTTTGAGTTAGATTACTATTAGTTTTCGTCCTATTTTATTTCTGCAATTTAAATTCTTGTACTTAGTTTTCATTTCTGTAAGTATTCCTATATTTACATTTAGTCCCCTACAAAAACGTCCATCATACCACTCAATCATAGAAAGAATCCTCTTTTGGCCTGATTGCAGGTCATTAAGCTCGACTTCATAAAAAGCCTTTCCATTCCAATCTCACTTTAACATTATCCATCTTTATTTTATTTCAATGTTAGTTTGGCTCAATTGTTTTGTTAATATACATATAACACTTTATATAACACTTTCTAGAATATAGGTGAAATGTCATTATTGATTGACTCTTTATGGAAATTTTAACTCATGAAGTCATCATTTAAAACACCTTAAGACTTACGTAAATAATCTCTTTTCCAAAGAGGTACAACTTTAATAAATATTTTGTATTTTATAATTTTGTAGAATATATATGTTGAAAATTATATTTTGTATTTTATATAATATATAATATATATGCTATAAATTTGCACTTTATAATTTATATTAAATTTTGTACTCCTTTTGCAAATTATGTATCCTACGGGCTATGATCCCTAACCTATGTCAAACATTTTTTATTTATAATTTAAAGTGTTCAAAATAAGCATCAAATCTTCTTGCTTTGCATTGCTACTTTATGTTAGGTCTGTTGGTGTGCACATCTAGAATGTAGCGGTTTTTGCATTATTGAGACATCTAAACCTGTACTGAAATTATTATATGAACAAAATTCAATCTTTCCCTTTCTGCAATTAAAAAATCATAAAAATGAATTCATATGATGATGAGTGGAGTAATTATCATGAAGTAATTACATACATTATCATACCTCACTAGCTTTTGGGAATTTGTACTTCCTTATGTTGTTTCTCCTCTTATCTAATATATGAATGAGGGATCTCTATATTTGGGAATTGATATCAATTTCCACTTGAAGACAATTGTTGGAGCTTGCAATTGGAAATGAATGTCATTCATTTCAAATCATCAATATTACTTCTCAATGAAGATTATTAATTCAAGAACAAGTATAAGGTGTTACCATGGTTGGTGTTCCCCCTATGCTAGGAAGCCTGGCCCATTTCCTAAGGCTAGGGTCACGGAGAGTGGAGATAAGAACAATAATTTTAGGTTTTTAAGTAACTCGGAAATAAAGGTGCTCCTAGCAGTAAGATTATCAATTAGAGTTAATTGGAATTTCATACTTGCAATCTCTTATTGGATTTGTTGAAGTTGATAGTATATTGGTTAACATGTAACTTTAGTTGTATATAGAATCTGGGAATGGTCACTAAACAAATTGAGACTTGTAGAAGCCTCATATGAATGTCCAGATTGAGTGGGTCTAAATAACATGGGTTTCCTCCTTCTAGATCACAAGTTCAATTTTGAAGGGCATAGGGTACGTACACCTCTGTAGAGTAAGCAATTAAACCATTGCACAAAGAGATCCCTTGTCTCATAATGAAAGGGTATCATGTGTAATTTCACGTCTAGCTAAGTTGTGACTTTTAATAATAATAATATTACTAATTATTATTATTTTTATTATTATTACACACACATAAATATATACAGTTACATAAATCAATTAAGAAAAGTATGAATTTTGACCTCACAAAATTTAAGGATACATTTGTATCCTCTAATCAAGGTAACAAAAAAATCCCTAAATGGCCCAATGAAATTGGTGTGGAATACCTTTGATCCAATAGATAACAACTCTGCTTATGCTAGTAGCATGGGGCATTTGGATAGCAAGAACTTATAGTTTCAACATTTAGTCTACCGTAAAGAATCATGACAAGGAAAAATAATAAAGACATATTATCGAAGAATGGATAGGAGGTACATGGGCTTTCTTTGATGGTACAACTTACTTGGGGAGTCGATGGGCCTCTCTTTTTGGAAGACTCCCATTTTCTTAATTTCAAAGCATGCCTAGACCTAGAACAAACAATCTTTCATAGATAATGACTTTTTAGTTTACCTTGATATTGACTATTGGAAATTGCACCCACACATTAGAAGTGTCTCAAGATTCACTTGTGGTTATAAATTGAGTGAAGAATGAGTACTCCTTTAGGAATTTCTTATTACAACTAGTTTTAAATGAGATGAGATTTAGGATGTATCTCTTTTATTTTTCAATGCATTTCTTATCACCATGTATATAAGGAGATGAACCAAAATGTTAAAATGTTAATGAGTAGTCCAAGGAAGGTGTTATGATATAACAAGGATTTTAGGCTATTCAAGAACATGAACAACGACATTTATAATCATACTCTAGGGGTTTTATTGTATTGTTTTTTTATGGAACTCTATAGAAAAAAAGACTTGCAAATATTTATTAAATATTGTGATGTTGGAACTGTTGATAGGAACGTGGATCTAGGAAAGTGGATCAAACCATCTAAATATGAACATGATTCTCAATCACTACCATTAAATATAAAATATGATTTCTTAGGCCCCAAGATATGTTCTTTTCTTGTAACCTATACCAAATATGGGTTGTAAATTTAACTTGCCATCAAAAAGGCAATACAAGCCTTCTTTGACTGGGCCATCTGAAAAACTCTTCAACAATTCGAGCACGCTCACCAATATATTTCTAAACAAATTAATTTTTCACTAACTTTAATAAAACATGCAACATTGCAATTACCCACTGCTCGAGCTAGTAGTGTATTTCTTGTGCCAGGTGGTCCATAGCTCAAAACACCATTAGGAGATTTATTTCAAGCTTAACAAATTTCTTAGGATGAAGCAGTGTCCATCTCATTAACAAATTTGAACAACAATATCATTATGTGGCAAACTGAAAAACTCTTACCAAGCCCAAGCTCACAAAGTTGCAGTACCTCCCTTCATTGCCTATGTACAAGTTTTGCAATTGTGTTAAAATACCACTTGCTTAGATTTAGTTTTTCCAAGACCATTAGGACATGTTTTTTTCCAAAGCTAATTTCCCCTTGCTCAATATTCTTTTCGAAACAATGGCAATGCCATTGTGCATAGTGATTTAGCCTCTATTGATTTCCTATAAACTATAGTGGATAACTTCTTGGAACACTTACATGCCATATTGGCATTTTGCAACTCTTTTAGTTAGCAAATACTATTTTTTTTGTTTGTTGTTGCATTTTCCTATTTGATTGGCAAAATAAGAAGTCTATGGCATTTTAATAAAAACTTCATATATTCTATGGTATTAGCTTTTTCTTTCTTTTAAAAATTTAGGTAAGTTTACATAGATGGAGTATCATGAATTTATTTTCTTCTTTGTTGTGAAGACAGTAGTTTTTACATTATTTCCATATTGGTTGCTATCTAAAAAAAACATAGTTTCGCCATAGATATTCTATGTTTGTTGATATGTAGGTTTTTTGCATTTCATTGAATTGGAAATAGGTATTGGCTTGCCCATATTTTTATTTCAAGTTTGGGTTTTTTTGCATTTTCTAAACTCTTTGATTAAAATAGAAAATAGAAAAAAAAACTTCAAAATTAGGTTTTTTTTAAATATGTTTATTTCATTCGGCCATTTTAAAATTACACTTACATGATTGCTTTAATTATGTAAATACATAAATAGGGTTTTCCCCCATAAAAACAAAACATTTTTGCAATCAGATATTGCATTTTCAACTTTGTTTTCTCAAAGTTTTAGTAAAAACCTAGAAAAAGAGAGCTTATGTGGAAACATGATTTCCATTTAGGTGTTTTGTAATATGAAAATTAATTAAAAAAATTGAGTGTAATTTTTTTGTTATTATATTAGTTTAGTCTAAAATGCATTGTTTTTTTCCCTTTTGTAAGTTGTTAATTATTTGGTTAGAATCTTCTTAGTTTGATACTACTTAATACCTTTAACAAGTTTTTTTATGTGGCAAGTGTATATTTTCTCAGTATCAAATTATGTACAATAAAGCAATATTGGCTACTTGATTGAGATATGCTTGGCAGTAAACGCAAGAGTATATCCCCCCCATTGAGTTTCAAGCATTGTGGTTCTTGCAATAGTTCTTTTTTCTTTGCATCTATACTGTTTGTTTCAATTGCGGGTTCGGGTCTAGGAATAATCCCTAGCCACTTAACTGTGGGAAGTACTTGAGCATAGCCCTAAAACTCATTGTGAGGAGTACCACAGGAACCCCGAAGTAGCTAGCCCATTGAGAGGACCTGCCAGTGAAAAGGGCTATGACCCCTGCCTGATTGACTAGTTCCCACCTGTAAGGTAAACCAACAGCTGACGTTTGTGGCAAAGCGGTTATCAGTTTTACCTGAGCCATGGAGAGAGGGGTAATGCCCCAATACGCAAGCCGTCGGACAACATTGGTAGTCGAGTGAATGCCCTTAACCTTTAGGAAGCCAAGCATACTTGGGGTCCATATTTATTGGCAACGGGTGTTTAGCAGAATGCATCTATCCATAGCCGTTCCAAATCAATTTTGAGGCATTGAAAACAATTAACAGACTTTGTTAGTCTATTGTTGATTGGACGCATATGTAGAGTTTACATTGTTTGTTATAAGAGGCAGGTATTAAGCACCTACATGTTTTTTTGCAAAGCTAATTTTCCCTAGCTCAATATTCTATTGGGAACAACGACAATGCCATTGTGCATAACAACTTGACCTCTATTGATTTCTTATAAACTATGGTGGATAACTGGTTGGAACATTGCCAATGACATATTGCCATTTTTCAACTCTTTTCGTTGGTAAATACTAATTTTTTTGCTTGTGTTGCATTTCCCTATTTGACTTGCAAAATAAAAAGTGTATACCATTTTAATATAAAACTTCATCTGTTCTTATGTTCATGGCTTTTCCTTTCTTTTAAAAAATTAGGTAACTTTACATAGATGTAGTATCATGAAAAAAAACTAAAACTGTTTTACATCACCCCCTCTGCAAAAATCGCAAAGGTCTAATGAATTTTTCTATGTGAGCGCTCTCTGTTGCTTGACTCTATGCTTTTGTTTATTTCACTACTACTCTTTTCCTTCAAACCATGTACATGACTGTTGCACAACTCCCTACAAAAAAAAAATCAAACTATGTATTAGCATTGCTCTTAACCTTGCCACACTTCATTGCAGGTTCATCTTTCAAAGGTTCCGTACAAGTTTTCTTCTTTTTGCAAGTTCGCTTGATTCCATGCGGAGTGCATGTTTCCTTTTACATATGTCCAACATCTAGTCCAAGTTCCTTTGTCGTTCCTCTTGTTGTTTATGCTTTTGACCTTGAACCAAAGGAAATAGGAGAAAACGATCAACAGATCACTTGCAAGGGCCATTTCAACAGAAACATGTCCCTGCCTCCAATAAGACATTCCCCTTTTGAAGGCATGGATGTTGATTTGTCTACACACAATTTGTTTCGACTACATGATTTCCACTTTCAAGTGGGCGATTTCATTTTTGATGCGCTTGCAGTTCTCTTGCATTTTTCGATACATGTCACTTGAAATAAGAGATTCGATTGTTAATAATTTCCGCATGTCATTGGCTCAGTCCCAGCCTGCTGCATTGGCCTCGATACAAACAGACCTATTGATTGAAATCTTGGCTGATTTGCATGGAGTGCAAAGTGTGGACTTGTATCTTCAACGGATGTCGCAATCTGCTTCACAAATCAATGAAAATAATACCTTCGAATTGTGGGGTGATATCTTTTGCATAAAATGGTTTGCAAAATGATTGAATGTTCCTGTTGTTGTATGGTCATCCACAAGAAAAAATAAGTATCTTCATTTCAACTCACATGAAACAGGATATTGCTACAACTTGCTTTTCCATGACATCAACCCTGCTGCCAGTCATTTTGAGCCTCTTCTATCGTATGGCCCTATATCAAGGAGCACTCTTGCCCTTGGACAAGTAGATGGAAATGTTGAGATGCTCCATTGTTTTGATTTACATACTGCACTTTCAATATCTACGGACGCCTTGGCCCAACAAGGTTTTAGTCTCGGCTCTAGAATCAACGGTGATTGTCATGGCTCTCTTTTTGAATCTCTATGTAAATTGACAGCTTTTACAGATACTGTTTATCTACAGAAAGCTCTTTCCCAATCGTTTTTCAATTCCATGGCCTTAAATGAATATAGAGCAACTAAATGCTTTGAAAAATATCTACAAGGAAATATTCTAGAGATTAACCAACCTGGTATTGAATGGAAGACATTTCTAGTTCAATTGACAGATACATGTCAATTTCACTATGCACATATGCAAGAATTTGTTTTGCAGTGGTTCTCTGAATTAATGGACATTAACATATCCTTATGGGAAAGCAATGTGTAACAAATCTTGACATGTTTTTATTCAACAGCTAGCACGGACTCAAATATTTACCTTTTCCATCATGGTGTAGATTCAAATCATTCACATTTTTATCCATTGGCGGCAACAAATTTAAATACTCCTTTCTTTGCTCCAGCTACCAATGGGAAAGCATCCACTTCAAAGGGCACATTGCCAATTGAAAAAAACCAGTTTCGGATCATGGACGGTCGAAATTCCTATGGTAGGAAAGTTAAAAGAAATTTACATGTGGCAATGGTGGAGACTAATGAGGATGCAACAAAAAACAAATGCTAGAATGCTTTCTCCAAATGCAAAATCAGAAAAGAAACTACAAACCACAGATGCAAAGACATTTGTTGTTACTTGTCAACCAAAAAAACATGGTTCCAAAGTATAGAGCAATATTCAATATAGTTCACCAAAAAGTTTGCGGTCTTTGAAGGAAACAATACGACAAGAGGCTTTTAAAAAATATCAAGCTAAAAAGAGAAGTAACATAGAGGAAAAACATGTCCATGTTTACTTAAAAAGTATCAATGACACTCCTACCCATGCATGCTATTGTTGTAGACGATTGCATTTCAAAAAAGATATTCGAAAAGTTGATGAAAATACTATATTGTCTTTCAGATCCTTTCCAAATTGCAGTGTCGAGTGTACATTTTCTATCTCCGATCAAATTTGCAAGTTTTGTAAGAAAGACATTTCCAACTCAGAAATTCCATTCTATGCATCTCCTATTTCCATTCGTATGAACACCTCAATTCCACTGGTAGCAATGTTAATTCCTCTTGAAGAGCACTAGGTCTTGCCCAGAAATGCATTTGCACAAATACGTCAACTTAGTTACAAGCGAGGCCAAATAGGTTTAACTGGAACAATCATCAATGTTCCTGCGGATTTGGATAAAGTGCAAGTTGCTTTGCCCATAAATCTTGACGATGCCTTAACAAATGCTGTTGTTTTAAAGCGAAGACTAGAATTCAAAAATGCATTCCTATCTGGAAATGTGTGCCCTAGCATTGTCATGATAGCTTTAAGAAGCTTGTCTAAAACTATGCTATACAAGACTGAAGGTGTAACCATTAATGAACAATGGGAAGAAATGTTTACCATCTTTGCTAAATTAGAAACCCTCCCATTGGCATCAACAACTGAACCGCTCAATGAAAATAACTTGCACCTCTCTGATTCTGATGTTAGTTCTTCTTCTAATCTTGATCTTGAACCTGTGTCAGAAACATTGGTCCATGGATATGGAGAAACCAACTTGCTAGATGACTTGGCCAACAAAACCATTGAATTAGCACCTTCTGATAATTTCCGTCCATTGGGAATTTTCCAACATAGATATTATGAAGAATTGAATTTCCCAACCTTGTTCTTTGGATATAGCTGTGATGCAAATATCTACAAAAAATATCACTATCAACAAGTGGCAAAGTGGGAACTCCAACATGAAAGCTGTGATTTTGAAACACACCCAACCAATCTTTTTTTTCAAAACGGTTAAAGTTATTATTAAACAAATTTCAAACACTTGTTGGATTACAATACGCATAGGGGAGTTGAAAGGAAAAAAACTAGTAGCCAAAGATGTCAAAACACAAGCAAACATTGACAAAAATTTTAAATCCCCTCTTGCTTTTCGCACATTGAAAGCGATTCGGACATCGCCAGACTATTTCGATTCCATGAAAAAAAAACCTTTTTGCAATGATACGCCAACTAGGACCACCAAATTTCTTTGTTACCTTTACTAGTGTTGACCATATTTGGAAACCATTGTGCTCTGCCTTGCATGAACTTGAATCAACACAACACAACGCGAGATCAATTCCATCTACTGAAGATGATCTTGATGCACTGATAAGAAAGCATCCAGTACTTTGTGCCCGCTATTACAGACACAGAATTAATGCACTTAAGTCTTTGATATGTAAGAATAACAGCTTCTTTGGCGAGGTTCAAGATTTTTTCTTCACAAATGAGTTCCAACAAAGGGAAAATGAACATGTGCATGGAATTATATGGATTAAACATGCTCCAATATTTGGGAGAAATAACAATAGCGATATAGTGGCCTTCATTGATCAATATATTTCAACAGATTCATCATTACTTAAACATGATTTTTTGAAATTTCAAACACATCGACACAGTAGGACATGCAAAAAAAATTTCCATTCTTCATGTAGATTTAACTTCCCCTTTCCTCCCATTGACAATACAATGGTTCTGGAGCCACTTGAATATACTCCGAATGAGCTAATTGAGAAAGCCAAACAATTGTTGTCTGTGCTTGAAAAAACAACTTACTCAAAGGAGACATCATTTCAAACATTTCTTCAAGAATTGCAAATTAGCAAAGATGAATACATTGTTCTTTTGTGTTCTCGTATCACACACCCTTCCTTGGTATTAAAAAGAGATCCTGCAGATGTTTGGATCAATGCATTTGCAAAAGGAATTCCATATTTGTGGCGAGCAAACACTGATGCGTAGTTCATCCTAGATGCATATGCTACAGCAACATACATAAGCTCATACATAACAAAGATAGATCGTCCAATGATGCTTGCATTTAAGAAAATCAAAGAGGAAGTTGTCTCTGGCAATGCCAATAATGTCAAAACAATTCATAGACTAGGTAACATGTTGTTGAACATGTAACAAATGTCCACCAGACAAGTAGTTCATGTTGTCCTTTCTCTGCCTTTCCATTCATCTTCTAGAAAGACAATTTTCATTAACACTGCACCAGACGAGAAAAAAACAGTTGTTCTTAAGAAACCAACATTGTTGCAAAATGAGCCAGATGACTTCAAAGACATTGTTTTACCATCTATCATAGACAAATACAATGCACGACCAATTGAGCTTGAAGAAATTTCTTTAGAAAAGTATGCTTCTTATTTCAGTTGTATTGATACAAAAATAGTCAAAAGAAATAGACCTTGTATCATTCGATTCATTCGATACAACAAAGAGAAAGATCCTAAGAACTATGCACTGGAAAAGATTCTCCTCTTCATAGCACATAGGGGTGACTTCAATTTGTTGAAAAAATCCTTTAAAACATGGGTAGAGGCATATTTAAGCCAAAAAGAAGAGATTTCTTTCGTTGAACAAAAGTTCGTGGCGAACATGAGTGCAAAATGGGGCGACCTCGACATTGAACTTCAAAATGTTGAACTTCATTTCAACAATAAGAATGACTCTGATTACTTTGAGAATGGCAGAGGATGTGAAACCACAACGGAGCATTATGATATTTGATCTGATCTTCAGGTCAAGAACTCAATTTGTGTATCACAATCTACACCTTCTTTCACCTTGGGAGATAAACCATATCTGCCGGAAATAAATCAATGCCATGCAATACGACGATCATTGAACAAGGGACAACAATCAATTGTCAAAGAAATTATCTCTAGGAAAAAGGCTAACCCTTCTATGTCGATTCATATATTCTTGACAGGAAGTGTTGGCACTGGCAAAAATCGCATCGCTAAATCTCTTTATGATGCTCTTGTCCATTTATATGACAAAGAAATTGGTAGTGATCCATTAAAGAGAAAAGTTCTTGTCGTTTCTTTTACTGGTAAAGCAACTTACTATATTAATGGTGTCACTGTGCATTCCGCATTCAAATTTCCTTTGAACTCTTCTAAGATGTTGCCATTAAATGCAAATACAATTGATATTCTATCAAAACATTACCAACAACTTCGAGTGCTTTTAATTGACGAAGTTTCTTCGATAGGTTCTAAAATGCTCTATAACATAGACAAACGCTTGCGTGAGATAATGCATACGCCAATGAAATCCTTTGGGAATCTTGATGTCATATTCTGTGGTGATCATTTGCAAGTAGAACCAGTACATGATGCCTAGATATTTGAGCAACCAAGATTCCATGGCCAGACATTTCCTTACATTTTTTGGCTTGACATTGTCAAGTACTACGAATTAAAAACATTGGTTCACCAAAAAGATAAAACCTTCGCCTCCGTTTTAAACAGGATCAGGACATCAAATCAAACACCTGATGATATTGAATATTTGAATCGGCATTGCCATAGATAGCCTCCATTGGATCTGACATTCCCGTATCTCTATCATTGCATCAAATATGTTAAACAACATAACTCTAGGATGTTGTCTATTGTAAATACAAAAGTATTCACATTAACATCTTTCGACTTTAAACTTGATCAGCTTGAAAAAAACTTTGAAACTCATAAGAATATTCAACTTCCATATACAATAGTTCTTAAAGAGAACATGCTCGTGGAACTTGTCGGTGGAAATTACTCAGTCAAAGATGGCCTTGTCAACGGTGCAGAAGGGATTTTCAAAGAATGTTCTCCAACATCCCTTGACATTGTTTGGGTTGAATTCACAGAGCCATCGGTCGGTGCACGTGCATGTGCAAAAATGCAACATATTTACAAATCCACCTCAATTCGCACTTGGACACCAATTCAAAGAATGGTATCGCAAATATGAATTGGCAATGGAAAACATATAGTTAGACGACAATTTCCAATTCAATTAGCATGTGCACGAACAATCCATAGGGCACAAGGCTTGACAATAGAATGACTAGCGTTTGACCTTAAAGGGGTTAGAAGACATGGCCTTGTGTACACTGCACTTTCTCGAGTCAAAAGTGTTGATTGCCTCCATCTCATAAACAAGCTTGAACAAAAGAATTTTTCAATTTCAACAAAAGTTGCAACTGAAATTGCAAGATTGCAACAACATGCACAGTTACACTTCCAATATGGAATAAGTTCATTTCCCACAACAAACCATATACTGATATCTACACTAAATACACGAAGTCTTCTCTTGCACATTGAAGACGTTGCAAATGATTTTGAACTAATGCAATCAGACATCTTGTGTCTACAAGAGACCCATATGCATATGATTTCGAAACACTCATCTTTTTTTGAACCCTACACTTGTACAATGGCATGCTCTGTGCATGGCATCCTAACTATGATTAAAAAAAATATTACTGTTATAAAAACATAGGTCTATACAATAAATTCGTTTGAAGCAATTGTCACTAGTCTAAATCTTGCACAAATAACCGTTGACATTGTCAATGTTTATAACAAGCCCACCAACAATTTGAATTCACTATTTTCTATGCTAGATTCAATCCTTTCTCAAAGGAAAAATGAGACAAAATTCATTGTCATTGGTGATTTCAATATTGATATGCAGAAGCAAACAACAGCAAGCAAAAGGATATGGCTCTTCATGGAAAGAAATTCCCTAATGTTAAGAACAACTAAACCTACAACTAATTATGGCACAATGCTCGACCATTTCTAGACAAATCTGCCCACATTTGCAATGCAATTCAACACTTTAGATGCTTATTGGACAGACCATTTCAGTAGCTTCTTGTCAATGTCTCTTAACATCAATTGAACTCTTGCATGTCTGTTTTTTAATACATTTACCTATAATGCTTTTACCCTTGTTTTCTTTTCTTTTTTGCACATCAATGCTACTGAAGTATGAAAAAAATAACTACATTCATGCAACATACATAGAACCTGCTGTTTTTCATTTTCCAATACAAATGATTATGATATTTTCTCCTTCTTCTCTTGGAAATACAATTAATATCTTTTTGACATTGCTTTATCACAAAGATACTATTTCTCCATCCTTGAACCACCACACATACTTATTGTTCATCATTGCACATGATTTTTTCATGCAACCATTGTAAGACCAACCTCACACCATCACTTGGGCACTTGGTTTGGTTTCTTGCTTCTAGAAAAAATTTCTATTGCTTCTTTTTTTTGCTTCTCATTCTACATTTTCCCATCTGCATTTTCTCCAATCCTTGAAAATTTTTTCCTCTTTTAGAATTCAATAACATTTAGCCTTCCTTATCTTCTTATTCTAGAGAGAGCTTCCTTTCTATTTATAGCTGAAAGTATCTCAGATCCACAAACATCGAAACTACAACTAAAAGGTACCTAGAAAAAAGTACTCGATATCTTCAACAAATATTTTATTGCCAGATTTTTATGCTCATTTTCCTCAAACATTGGCGAGTATCATGGGCTCGGCTCAATGCAAGGCTTTTTTTTAAAGACCATTTGAAGACCTTTTTATTTGCATTTTTCATTGCACAATCATTTCAGATTGCCTACCCGTATTTAACTATGAATTTGTTAAATGCAACAAGCAAAAGAAAGAACCAAAAAAGAGGGAAAAAAACCAGAAAAACACATGCTTCTTCCTGTTTTTCCAGAACCTTTATATGTTGCCATTTCCATTGCAATGTAAATGTTCTTAGCTCACTTTTATCTTCAAACAATTCAAAACTCTATTCAATTTTTTCGCCTTTGATTACATGTCTCAAATTCTATGTTCAAGTCCATCCACAGCATACAGAAACCAATCACACCAAAAGTCAATTAGTAAAAAGTTCCTTGTCTCATATCGAAAGAGGAGTGCATATTATGTCAACGCCTGCTAGTCCGTCTATTGAAAAAGGTCTTTCTCTCTTTCAAGATGCTCCTGAAACATTAACAGTGGCAGGATCTTCAATGACAACATCTGCACCAATAGAAAACAATCCAAAAAGGTATTTCTTTTTTGCATTGTCTTTGTATGTTTCTTCTTATCTACTTTGCATAATGTTCCTCATGTTGCACATTTTTGCAATTCACATTTGTATATTAAACATTTGTTTCTATTTCATGTCTATTTTTAAGATGGATTTGCATTTGCAGGATAAAACATGCAATAGAACCATCCACCATTATACAATTATGTACTAAGAGCCATACTAATGTTTTTCGAAGGAGATATCTTGATTGTGTATGGGCCTACTAAGAACCGAAGTCAGAACTCCCCAGTTAAACAAAAATTCTCCATGCAGACTTGGTTGATAGATTTGGCCTCATGACAATAACAGCCACCATAAATGATAGATTGATCAATCGTTTTGGTAGTCACATATTGCCTAGAAAAAGCATTAAAATCATTAGCTTTGAACTAAAAAAAAAGGGCTAGTATGATCGTGGATATGCAATATTCACTATGACAGTATTGCCTGATAGCATAATTAAGCCGATTGAACAAGTATGTAAACTATGCTCCCTACCACCAGACATGAAAATAAGCGAAGTTATCGCCTCAGATGAATCATATGTTGTTGGATCCATTGCAGCAATTGTTGTTGGCTGTCAATACAACAACAAGCAACTAGATTTCTCCATTAAAGATGGACAAACAACAAATGATTTTGCAACTGCAAGCTTGACAACCTTTGAACTTGTTTTCCTTTTTTCTTTTTCATTTGCCAATTTATTTGTCTAGTTGAAAATCATTTCATTTTTCCTTGCTATGAAAAAAAAAAAAAGATTTAAAAAAAACATTTAACACAGAAATTAGAAAAATAAGACAACAATGAAAAAAAGAAAAGTGAGGGGTTCTCTGTCTGCACTTGCAATCGCCAGATATGCCCATTTTCTATTTTCTAACAGTTATTTCTTTTGCAATTACTAGTTAATGAAGCATATAAAAACTTATTTTTCCAAGTTCAACAACAACTTGCAATCGA
Organism: Larix kaempferi; assembly: GCA_027924585.1. NCBI lineage: Eukaryota > Viridiplantae > Streptophyta > Pinopsida > Pinales > Pinaceae > Larix > Larix kaempferi. The sequence continues at coordinate 1,455,660 of BSBM01000837.1, read as the reverse complement.
TGAACCGCCGTTCTATCTATTCAAGAACATAGTTAGAAATGGAAACAAAGGAAGCCATATGATAAAGACATCACAATCCACTTTCATTGACCCTTTAAATGACGAGTCTACAATACAGTTTTTGTTACCTGTTGTTGAGGCAAAGATACAGGTGACTAACCACAACCTCCTTTTTTCCCTTTTTCAAATACTCACAAAACAAAAATGCTGCTTACAATGACATTGGAAAAATAATTTGCAATATTTTCTTTCACCTTCTTTTCTTGGTTTCAAATTGCATAGATAAATACCATACTACCATTATTTTAAATTTATAGACAAATGCAATGCACATGTATAGATGCTTGTACATATTGCTACTTCTATATCAATAACATGTGCACTCTTGTCTGTGACATTGACTCTTCCCAAACAAACCTTGTAAAAATTGCTCAAACTCTTCTTCACAGGAAAACTTGCCCACAGTTCATGACAACAACAACAACAACAAAAAGTAAAAGGACAAGAACCAAACTGATGTTCCTTTTTTCTTCTTTTTCAACCAACTTGAATTGCCATTACCGATGGTCAATGCCAATCTACTTTCCTCATTCATAGTTATATTTATAGTTTTTTTTCCTCCCTTGTTTATGTGCTTAATATTCTTCCATTGTTTTAGGTCTATGGAACGCTTAAAGTAAGAAACGTGTTCGCGCCACCGTTCCAATGCATTTGTTCTGAATGCAAATTGCCCATGATACTTAATACTCGCATATGTGCATTTTGCATTGTTCAAACAAAAACAATTTATGAACACAATTTGCTATGTAAGTTGGACACTGATGATGGAATTATCGAATGCACATTGCAAGGCCTGCAACTGCAAGAAACCCTTTCATTTTCATATTCAAACACAAAACATGATTAAGTAAACTGCATATTATCTTCTATAACTGATTACTATATCAGTCAAAATTGCATATTTGTTTAAATGACATATCAATTTTCATGCATGCATTCTTTCCTTTTTTTCATGTACACAGTTATTCACAATCTTTTTGCAATTTGCAGGTAACAAATTTTGAAAATTCTGGAACTTCAACGATTTTGCCATTCTGAAGTGCAATTTTGAAGATGCCTGGCATTTTTCAGTGCCCATAAAAGACACAACTCCTCTTTTTTGCGCTTTTCTGCAAGGAGTCTTTTGCACTTTGACAGTTGCGCTATATAGCACATCATCCATTGACATTGTTAACATAATTTTTTGACATAGTCTACGTCTTGTTTACTTTATTTGACTTTCACAACAAAACAATTTCAACTAAATTATGCTGTTGTTATGTCTTTTTTTATGACATCTTTCTTAAATGACTTCAAATACTAAAGCTATACCAGCCTAGTTTTTGCAAATGCTATTTCAAAACATGAGACATGGTTTTGTTAATATATATAGACTTTCAAGTTGCAGTTCCAGTTACAATTTTTTTTTCTTACATGTCCAATTGGTTTTTTCCTTTTTAAAGACATGATTCAATTTATCTTGAATCAAAATATATCCACTGAATGCATGCCAAAGACTATATTTTTATATTCTTTGATATGCTTCTTTAACATGATGCTAGATTCTAATGTTCATGAATTGATCTTTTAAACATTGTCAATTAATGTAGGGAATTTAGCCATACATTAGCAATTTCAACACTACTTTGAATATTATGATATTGAAGGTTGACTCTTAGAAATATTTTGATCAATATATGTCCATATCCATCTATAGTTGCATATAAAAAATTATTTTGAAACTGATTGCAATGAGATTTGGTAGTATACAATTTGAATCCATATCAAGAGAATGATTTGGTTTTATCTATGAAAGGCATATGCATGAGTCTATAGGGATAGTTGAAAGGCATATCAAGAGATATTCTATTTTTATTATTGAAATTTTATATTTGATTTTGATATTTTAAATAAATTATATTTAATTATTAGGTTGTGGTTTTTATATTTTGATAATTTCTCACCAGAATCATTACTCACAAATATTTAGTTTAAGAAAAATATAAAATAGGTAAAAATTATCCATTAGTTAAGAATTTTGCCTAAAATATTGAAGGCTAAGTTTTGGAAACAGAACCTTGCATATTTAAAGCCTTAGAATAGAGAACAAGTCACTTCAATACAATTGGCTGGATTTCTTGTACTGGCACTAAAATTTCTCCTTTAGAATTCGAATTATGTCTCCCATAATATATAGATTTTTTTGTTTAATAATATCCATATTTTCAAAGAGAATGCTTTTAGTACTTGCAATTGGCTCGATTTCTTGTACCGGCAATACAAATTTTCCTTTAGAATTCTCTTTCTCGCATGGAATTATGTTTTGCACAATATATAGATTTTTTTGCTTGATAATATCCATATTTTCAAATAGAACACTTTTAGCACTTGCAATTGGATAATAAGAATATTATTTTCACGTTGTATTATACTATGTAAATATGATATGTAATTTTTTTTTTTTTCGGCAATCCAATTTATGTTTTCTGTATATTTCATTTTAGATAGCAATTTCAATTGGAATTATCTTTATTTGTTTATTTAAATGTTTTATCATATTTCACTTTTTATTGAGAATTGTATTGATATTATGAAAAAAAGTTAGTAATTTTTTTTAATAACTTGATGAAGTTTTAATTCAGTGTTTAATAGATAATTAAGATGAAATAGTATTATTATTTTAATGTTAAAATTCCAAATGCATTTTTAAATTTTGATCAAATTAAAAAAGTTTTTAAATCTTTAGCATTAGCAAATGTTCATTATTTTTACATTTACTTTTATTCTGGTTAGCAATTGTATTGATATTATGAAAACAAGTTGGTGTTTTTTTTTGTATAACTTAATGAAGCTCTAATTCAATGTTTAATAGATGGTTAAGATGAAATGATATTATTATTTTAATGTTAAAATTTAAAATGCATTTCTAAATTTCGATGAAATTAAAAAGGTTTTAAAATCTTTTATCATTAGCCAATGTTCATTGTTTTATATTTATTTTTATTCCTATTCTTTGTATGGAATATGCTTGATACTTCTATATGCTGTAGTGTTTTGAACATATGGTGGTATACATAGGATGCTTAAGGCCTTTATATTAGATATTTTGAGGTATATTTGGTTTTTACTTTCATGTGTTTTACATGGTGTATTGGCTTGGTGTTTCTAGAAAATTTTCAAAGAAAGGAAAATGTGGCATGGCTCCCAAGGCTATAGCCAAGGCTACAACTAGTATTGGGATAACAATATCCTAGTTGGCCATTTAAACCTTGGGCAAGACACATACACACATGAGCTTCTATTGTTTCTATGTATTGTGGGTGTGGTGGCTAGAGGGCCCAATCACCACCTCTGAGGATTGATAGGTAGGGGACCATGGATTCAAAAGAAGTACAAAAAATATCAAAGGATAATACCATGGGCAACGGGGTTCCAATGCTCCTAGAGAAGAAAAACACCATCTCCCTTAACTCCTACCAAGTGCTTAATGCTAAGGATGGGAGTAAATAAATGTTATCATAGAAGGTTACCCATGGAATTTACATCGAAAAATTAAGGGGTCTTATATGAACCCACTTAGGAAGAACATGGTAAGAATACTGTGCACGTTATTTTCATAATTAATCATGCTTTGTCTACAAGAAGTGAAGGTTCTTAGTTTTATCTTTAGCTATGAAAACCTTAATTATATATGGTTTGTTGTTGTATATTTTCATACTTTACATGAAGAAGGTAGATGCGGGGAAACCAGTCTTCTGTCTCCCAAATTAAATCATCTTTAATTAATCAAGGTACAAGTTTGTTTAACTAAGTGATGTGGGTACTCCTTAAACTAGATAGAAGGGTTCTTGTACTTGCAAACTATTATTCACCTAACATAGTTGAGTAATGTTCCTACAATTGGGACTCACTAGTTGAGTACTAGTATGAGGTCAACTAGATTCTCTACATGGAATCAAACAATGTGGATTCCCAAGTTGAAAAAAATGGGACTAACTCTCTTCACATGCTATAGTGAGAGTGTCACTACTTAGATGTTCTTAAGGTTAGGAATGGGATATGCGATTTGAATAAATATGAATAAGGAATTTGCGAAGCTATTATTTACTTAGTCCAATTTGGTTGTTAGGTTGAAGCAAGTTATCAAAAAACTAGATAAATCCATGCTCTAGAAAAACACAATCTTTTATTGTGATGGAATCCTTTTGGTGAATTTTTTGGAGAGGACACCCTCTCCAATCACCAACTAGTGATTATTTTCGCATTTATTAGGAGGATGCTAAATGAGAATCCATAATTAATAGTTTATCCTTAGTGTGTGACATCTACATCATGCAACTTGTGTCCAAATTGTGTTAAGTGTTTGTAACCTACTGCCTAGGACAATGGCTGGATTCAGCGGTAAAATGAAGTCATTGGGAGTCACTTTATTCATATGTGGATTTGGAAATCAACTTGCAGTTATGTAATACACACACCATAGGGAGCCATAGGTTAATTTTGAGAGTATTTCACATTAGTTGTGCTTTTCTTCATTTGATGATATCCTTGATACACAAAACATCATATCCCCACTTGTGTAAAACCTCATACAAGTACCCATATCTCACTAAGGATCAAAGACCCCTTTTAGAGGGCCTAGGTTGTGTTCTTATGGCTTGTTCATGGAATGAAAGATTTATATATGACTTGAGGATCTGTATTTCCTCCCCTTATCATGGTCAAGAACCAAAGACCCATACTTGGTTCATAAAACCTCAATGACACCCATATCTCAGTTGAAGTCCAAAAATCCCCTCCAGATGTCCTATTGTAGTGATTTAAGGACTCTATGGACCTTAAAAGATTCATTTAGTTCCTAAGAATATTTATTTTCTCTAAAGAAAAAATTCACGGCTTAAGGATCAATCCCTTGTGTCAAAATTTTTCTAATGGAACTTCCCATAACTTATTTGAAGGAAAAATATTACATGTAAACGATTGTGTAGTGGCCCAATGTGTCATTATTGTATTATAAGACCTGGAATATTAATTGAGATCATATGGTCCTTGTTTTCCTTCGTTGGCCATGGTCAAGGCCCTAAACCCATTCTTAGTACAAAAAATCTCTCAATGATGCCATCAAGAGATCAATGGTTCTTGTCTCTATGGTGATTTAAGGCAAGTTCAAGAACCAAGGCCATAGAAGCTTCATTTTGGGTCAATGGACCAAGATCCACATAACTTGTTTGCAAAACCTCTAGCCATATCCCACTTAATGAGAATGGTACCTTCTCTAGAGGGTTTTTGTCATAGTTTGAATTGAATATTTCATGTCCCATAACACTTATAAGATTCATTTAGGGGCCAAGGACCCTATTTTCCTCCCTAAATCATGATCAAGGCCATGAGACACATCTCTATTTCACTAAAACTCTTAATGGAACCCCTCTACCATTCATATGAAAAATATCCCTTTTCGATGGCTCATGTAGACTTCAAGGCCTTAATCATCGTCCATTAGACCAATAATTTTGTTATGCAAAAAATTCCCCAAAAGAGCATAAATAGACAAGAAAGAGTAATCCACACCTTAATAATGAAGAACATAGATGAATGTAAAGCCTCTTCAATGGGGAAAAATCCTTATACAATGTATTGAGTACAGAAGGAAAGACACGATTTAAGATGATTCAAATGAAAATGTCTCCTTTATATATATAGGAGACAAATACATACAATTACCACCAATGGACTCAAGCCGAAATCAATAATATAACATTATTAATATAAAATTCCCAATTTAGGAGGGAATGGGCCACCATTTAGTGCTTAACAAATTTTCACTTATGGTATAATTCCTTAGATTTCTCTTATAATCATGGTTAAGGCCCCGATACACATCCCTAATGGATGAAATATAACTTGATGGTATCCTTATCTAACTCGAAGGACAATGACCCCCTTTAAAGGACATGTTATATGATTTATGTTTTTTTTTTATGGCTCTTGATCTCTAAAGGCTCAATTTAGGTTTTATGGGCCTCATTTTCCTCCCTTAACCATGGCCAATTCCTTAAGAGGTCCATCCCTAGTATCAAATACTTCATAATTATATCCAAATTCCACTTGGAGGCCAAAGATATATTCTAAAGGACCTATGTTGTGGTTTGAGGTCATCTCCATAGCCAATGATCCCTAGATATTCATTTATGTGTGAATCCATGAATACGGGTAACACTTTTTGTCCAAAAGTAACGGTGAAAATTCATTTTTTTACTCATTTAATAAATCGAATCCCTCAAAACTCATATATGCCTTGTGAATTCCGACACGCAACAAAAAAACAAATTCAAAAAAAGGTTGGAGCAGTATGAGTGACAAAATTTACCTCTAAGAGGTAAGATGTTGTCTTTGGTTATTGCTACTCCATTCATACTTTATCACTAGATCTAAAATAATATAATATTATCATTCTTTTTTAGAGCAATTTTCTACATATGGCAAGAGTTATTATATAAATTTGTTCTAGAGTCCTTTGAAATGCTTTAGAGGTATTTATAACTCTAGATTACAATACTCTTGTTTATAGAAAAAAATAAACAAAATAAACAAAAACAAAAAACAAAAAATTGGTTTTAGATTTCTATATAACCTTAGATTACAATATTCTTGTTTATAGAAAAAATAAAGAAAATAACCAAAAACAAAAAAATTATTGTGCAAAGAGATAAAATCCCTACACACATTACATGTTACATCTTCATTACACATTGCATGTTACATACTCATTACATGTTACACTAGTATGAAAAAATTCCAAATACAAATTGTTCTTTATATCATGAATGAAAAGTATCTACCCCTACAAGGACTTTGATACTTCGATTTAATTTTTAGAATATACAAAAGTTGTTCTTCATATCTTTGTGAAATATATCCATCATGATTTCCTTTGTCCTTTCCTTTTTCCACTTTGTGGATATGATAGTTATATTGTATTATATTGTATAGTAAGGTAATAGATTTCTAAAGTTTTGTATAATCAATTTAAAAAAATTTAAAAAATATTTGTCCATGTTTCGCAGGATTGTGGTCATGGTAATTGAGCATGGCCATGCCACCTTCTCCTTTATTTGACACTTTATTACAGTCTCCACCTTAAATAGAAATTGAATCCTTTTGGATCTACAAAGTGGGGTGGGTTGGGGGAAGGGTATCAGAAGAGGTAACCATGGTCAACACAGGGAAATCCCCAATCCTATGTTTCTTTGACAATGAAAGAAAGCATTCAATCTATTGATACCATGGACATATTGGAGAATAAGCTTAAAGCCAACTTTGATGAAAAATGTATCCTCCTTCCTTACATCCACTAAACCAAGGCCCACTAAATCGATTAAGCCGTGAATGATTTTATCCCCCGAAATAAATATGAAACAATGGCTAGTGAGTGCATCCATGACAGTCAATCTTATAGAATCAAGTCCTTGTACCAAGCTTATTTTTTATTACTATCCCTCCTTCCATCTCTAGAGCTACCTAAAGAAGGTGGTGACTCCCTCATAGGGAGACACTAGCCATAATAGTAGGAGGGTTATTGCATGCATAATGCCATGCAACTTGTTTCTATACCAAGAAAATAACTCTCTAAAAGTGTTACGATGAAGGAAAAGTAGTGTCAACTCGTTTAAGGACTTTGCCACAAGAAAACAAGTTTAGGTTGACCCATCTAAGATTGCTTATAAAAAGATATATACATAAATAAACATGAATAAAGTCCATATAGATAAATAATTTTTTCTTATAACAACATAAAAACCATGACAACATTGCTATTCAAAAAACGAAGAAAAAAAAAACAAATTTAAAAACACTTAATCCAACCAAAAGAAAAAACTAATGTAATTCAAAATATCTAAAATAAAGGCCTTAAGCATCATATGTATACAACCATAATTTTCAAAACACTACATCATATAACAGTATCAAATATATTCCAATTTCCATACAAAGAATAAGAATAAAGTAAATGTAAAAACAATGAACACTGGATGATCAAAATTTAAATCCAATTTCCATACAAAGAATAAGAATAAAGTAAATGTAAAAACAATGAACACTGGATGATCAAAATTTAAAGATTCATTTTAAATTTTAACGTTCAAATAATACTCAAATTATTTAAAAAATTTACCAACTTGTTTTCATACTATCAATTCTATTCCCAACAAAAATTAAAACATAATAAAACATTAAAAGATAACTTTAATTAATTACATGCTTTCCTTTTAAATAAACAAATAAACACAATGAACTCATCAAATAAATATACACTTCTCCAAATTCCACTTTTCCAAATTCTACTTCCATTTCCAAATTCTAAATAAAAAGAACGTATAAATATTAATAAATCTTAAGAAAAACTAAACATAATATACTCAAAATAAATATACACTTTTGCAAATTTCACTTCCATTATTTCCAAATACTACATGGCAAGAAAATATAAATATTAATTAAAAAAACTAAACATAATATACTCAAAATAAATATACACTTTAGCAAATTTCACTTCCATTATTTCCAAATAATGGATGGCAAGAAAATATAAATATTAATAATAAAATGTCAAGGATAGAATGTATGACTCGATTGTTGCATCTTGGAATCTAAACTTCCAATTCTTTTTATAAATTAAAAAAAAAATCTATACCAAAAAATTGAAATAATAACCAAACTTTCTACACATACAATTTATTTTGTTGTGGAGATCGATTTAAACCAAAATATTTATGAAAGATAGAATATTTCACAAAAACTATACACTTATTTCACAAATCAAATATTAAATTAATAATATTCTCGACAGAATTAGATGTTAAACATGATTGAAGAGTATTTTTAAGAGAATTCAGTGTTAAATGATTATATTTGATTATATTTTTCCTTTCTCCATTTTACCTGGTATTATTTCAGCATTTAATCGCATTCAAGTATCAAATTATCTACTTCCAAAGAGAATTAGCAATTTCCATAGAAAAACAACCAAGCACTTTATAAATGATGAGGAATCATGATTGTTGTCATCAATCTTTGCAAGAAAAAAGAAGACTCTACTTCCAAAGAGAACTAGCAGTTTCCATAGAAAAACAACCAAGCACTTTATAAATGATGAGAAATCATAGTTGTTTTTTTTAACAGAAACAACGTACAAATATTTATATTCGAAAAGGCCGTGCATAGCCATACATTACAAAAATAGATGGAGTTTTTCAGAAAGAGAGAGTTGTAAGTAGCAAACGGTAGTTCCTATCTTGACTATGAAGTTCCACTTCTAATGCTTCCTATACTTTTCCATATTAGAAGTGGGATAAACCCTTACAAATTGAGAATTTAACAGAGTGCAGAAAAACATTCAAAAACTGTAGCAAAAAGGAGGAACCTATAGAGAAAAGGAGAAACTAGCCATAATTTTGTTGCTACACAGAGGCAGCATCAGTCATTTCTTGATTCATAGCCGGAACTTCCTGAAAATGGCTGCATTGAGTCTTGCTGGTTAAGCTTGAGGCCTATTCCTTGATTATATCAACCTTGCCCATTAACTCGAAGAGGTTTCTCTCTAGATCGTTAATTCTAGAATCTTGACAAGAGAGCTGAGTGGAATTGTACCTGACTTCGAAGACGATTTCATTATTTTGCTTGATGTTGGTGCAGATTGCTTTATAAGCTATGCAGAGGTGGATCTTGATGTCTTCGGTGGTGAGATTCAGGGCCGCAAGAGCAGCCTTCACGCCATCCATGGAGCTACAGAGGGGAATGAGATGGAGGGATGAAACGAGGGAATCACTAGAGGGATAAGAGTCACAGTCTAGGGGCTCAAGGATGGAAAGGCATTTGAATGCAAATGGGAGCGGAAGAGTGGGATGAGAGTGAGCCATTGCAGAGGTAAATGCCCTAAGGGAGCAGGGGTGTAGTTAAGGCTTGCTCGTTTGAGCTGACAAAGGGAGGGCAGGCCATGTGACGGGCACATCAGAGGCCGCGTGCCTGCTGCAGGAGCGTGGGGGTGGGGCATTCCATGAGGAGGCCGAAAATGCTAAAGTGGGGATGGCAGTGCATGGGGAGAGGGTTAGGGGATAAACAAAAACCCAACCCTTTCATTGTTATAAATAATATGACCTATATCCAAGTTGATTCCCTTGTTGGCAACGTCATCAACAATAGAGTTGTTCCCTTTGAGAATATGAAAGTAGAGAGTATCTTTAGGGAGGGTGAGAGATTTGATTCTTCTTTGAATTCTGTGGTTTTTTTATTCTTTTGTTTTAGTCCCAAATCTCATTCTTTGAATAACGTGCCTTGAGTCGCCAAAGACCTTAAGTTTGCTGACGTTGAGGGTCACAAGGATTTCCAAGGAGTGGAGCAGTGCTAGCCATTATGCTTCATTGTTTGTTTTCTTTCCTAGTCCCCATGAAAATGAAGTGACTTTATTTCCTCCAGGATCAAAGATGATCCCACCCGCACCTGCCTCCCTGGAGAAATCATGGTTGTTGTCATCAATCTTTGTAGGAAAAAAGAAAGACTATTGTTAGTTACATTAAAATAATAATAATAATAATAATAAACTATTGTTAGTCATCTTAAAGAAAGTGAAAAACTATCATTCGTCATCCTCTAAAATTAGTTATAAGACTCCAATTATAAAAACTCTATGTGAAATGAAAGTAATTTGCAACAGTCATGCCATGGCTCTTATGCATCACAACAAAACAATCACCGAATGTAATTTTCTTATTTGATATCAACAATTTAATAAGCTTATTTAAGTCTACATTTTACAGAAATCTGGATTTGAGCAGGATCCTAGGAAACATTATCTATAAACTTGACATGGAAAAATACAAACATAAAGAATTATGTTGAAGAAAGCTGTGAGCTCTCCAGGATTTTCAAGCTCCTCAAGATTCCTCCACATTGGTCTCAACCCTCATTGGCTATTGAAACTAATAATTGCTTCCTATAAAACTCCATGGCCACCTTAAATTCCGCACTTTTGTTTGTTGTTTTTCCATATTGGATTGCGAGCAGTGTGTCTCTATTTCTCTTTAGTTGTTTCTCTTCATTTGATGCATTTTTTTATCGAGCTTTGTAATGTAATTGATGGCTTCCTGAAATAACCCGCTATCTCTCAAGCTGGATCAAGATTAATAAACAAAATAATGATTTAGGCAAAACCATGTTACCAAGTTTGAATAAGTTACTTATATACCAAGTTTGATTCTAAAATTCTAATCAGTAGTGGCAGTTGTCGAATTACCTTGGAACGAGTAGCGGGTAATAGAGATTTAGTTGTGCACACAAACATTTCATTTCACCACGATTTCTGTTGTGTACCACACAACTCCATCACGAACGTGAATTGGCTTTTGTAACAATAAAATAATAATAAATTAATATTAAATATAATTAATATTAATGGTCATGCTCTTTGGGTGAAAAGGTGCAAGACAGGCTTATTTAAGCCCACTTCATTTCTATTATTTATCATCCTACATTAAATTTTTATACAATTTCTTACATTACGTTCTCCTTCAACAACTTTACTCTTCCATTGGTATCAGAGCCATCAGCCTTGCACCTCCTCCACCTCCGCTGCACACACTCCCCCCTCCATTGTTTCCCCGCTCCATCGCTGTCCTCCACTGTGCCTCCGTCATCTACCATGCCATCTTCCTTCCACTCATCGTCGTGCCTCCCTTCTCCTTCTCTCCCCATAAATACTCCACTCCATCGCTGCTCCACCCTCATTGCTCCACTCCATCACATGCCCCCTCTCCCATGCTTCCTACCGCTCCACCAGCACCCACCATTTTCCCATATCCTCCCTCTCCGCCTTATTCCCTCTCCGCCTACTCCATTCTCCCATGTCCACCTGCTAACGTCTTCCACCTCCTGCCCATCACTCCACACCGCTGCCATACCATGCCGCCACTCCACCCTTGTGCCCCTGGTCGCCTCCCCACCTTTTCTCTTCCATCCATTCCACCATTGGCCACCACTTCCACCACCTCCTGCAACCCACTCCACACTCGCTTCCATCCACCCGCGGTTCTACATTTCCGCTGCCCCACCTCCCCAACGCCGCCTCCATCATTCCCTCTACACCTCTCTCCACTTCCCTCGTCCGCTCCACAGCCTACACCTCCACTCCCTATCACCTGATCCGGATCTTGGGAGCTGAGAACCGGAATGCTTGAATGCCAAGAGAGGAGGATATTAACCATGCAAATCTGTCATAAAATTCACATGAAAACCCTAATATTGCATAAGAATAAGCATGAACAAAAACATATGAAGTGAATGGGAGGTGAGGCTCAAAGAGGAGCCCCACCTCTTAAACTAATTACCAATAAGTCACTCAGATCTAATTAATCTCACAATGAACAATAGAAAATAGGAGAGAAACCAAATGAGTAACTTGTTATTATGAAAAGGCTTGCTAGGCCTTTATATAGCATTATTACAATGTGTCTTGAGACCATACCATGAGCCCAAAACTATGTGCTACCAAATACCATGGATGAGAGAGGGTGGCCTCTCAATTTAATACTTTTATGGCTTATACATCCGAATTTAGACCATATGCCCCCTAAAATTCGGATCATTCCTCCTCCCTTAGAAAATGATGGTCCCCATCATTTCATGCTAAAAAGAGACCCATGATGACAATGTGCTAGTTACCAATGAAGAGAAGGGTTTTGTGTGGTTGACCCGTAACCGTGGGTTTTGCGAGGTTGACCCATAACCGTGGGTTTTTCAAGGGTGACCCATAACCATGATGACAATGACAAGCTTGATTCCAATGAAGAGAAGAGTTTTGTGTGGTTGACTCAAAACTATGAGTTTTGTGTGGTTGACCTATAACCGTGGGTTTTATGTGGTTGATCCATAACCATGGTGGCAATGACAAGCTTGTTTCCACTGAAGAGAAGGGTTTTGTGTGGTTAACCCATAACCGTGGGTTTTGTGTGGTTGACCCACAACCATGATTACAATACATAACTATGGGTTTTGTGTGGTTAACCCATAACCATGGGTTTTGTGTGGTTGACCCATAACCGTGATTACATTAAGATTTTTAAAAAATTGAAAATTCATGATCTTTGGTGCAGTTGATGTCTTGCTGCAAATCCATTCATAGCTTCTGATGCAGATACTGAATTGAATTCTATTGAAGACCCATTTGAGTTCTCGAAGAGACCTTTCCATCCATATAACATACTTTCTCTGGGGTGGCCCAGAGATTGAGAAAATGTTTGTTGAAGTTTAAGAGATGCGCGCACACTATTTTGCAGACATATGTTGCTTCAGTCGATAATATCTCTCAAACCAGAAAGCCGAATGGAAAACCACGAAATACCCATTTTAGCTGACGAAAAGATATTTCCAATGAGCTATGGTAGAGCCTCAAAGACATTTTGTGGAGTTTGTAGAACTTGTTTAAAGTTGTTGTACGTCCGGCCGCATTGTGTACAAATATGTACTACTTCAAACAAACATATCTCACAAACCGAAAAAACGAAATGACATTTCGTGAAATACCCATTTTAGATGACGAAAAGAGCTTTCCAATGAGATATGGAAGAGCCTTTGAGACATTCTGTGGAGTCTGTAGCACTTGTTTAAAGTTGTTGTATGTCCAACCGCATTATGGACAAACACTTGCTACTTCAAACAAGCATATCTCACAAACCGGGAAACGAAAGGAAATTCCGTGAAATACCCATTTGAGCTGACGGAAATACCTTTCTGATGAGCTATGGTAGAGCCTCTAAAACATCCTGGGAAGCCCATGGCACTGTTCAAAGTTTGCTAAATGTGAGAGTGTTGAGTCTAGAGATGCCAAGGGTTTGTAGAGAAGCATGGGTTGTTGTAGAGGTTGTGGAACCTCCGTTGGACCCGTATAATGCTTCAAAATCTTGTCCCGATGGAGAGCGTACCCGCTCTGATACCACTGATCTGGATCTTGGGAGCTGAGAACCGGAGTGCTTGAATGCCGAGGGAGGAGGAGATTAGATAGCTTCAAAACTGAAACGAACAATGAACCAGCTGTGAGAAAGACAAAGTAGTGAGATCTGAGCTATCAATAACATAGATGGACAAACATAAAATAAATATGCCACATGGAGGGGTGAGGCTCAAAGAGGGTTCTTTGAGCCTCACCTCTCAAACTATACTAAGAAAGACACTTAGAACCAATACCCCAATAATAACTCAATAAAATAAGAGAAATGTAGGATAGAAACCAAATGAGTAACTTGTTATTATGAGAATGCTTGCTAGGCCTTTATATAGCATTATTATAATGTGTCTTGAGACTATACCATGAGCCAAAACTATGTGCTACCAAATACCATGGATGAGAGAGGGTGGCCTCTCAATTTAATACTTTTATGGCTTATACATCCGAATTTAGACCATATGCCCCCTAAAATTCGGATCATCACCCCTGCCGCTGTCGCCCAGCCTCCTCCCACCACCTTGCCCCCCCCTGTCGCCACCTCGTGCCCCGCTCCACGTGAGCCCTACACAAATTTTTAATTTAAAAAAAAACAATAAAAAACAATAATATATTATTATTATAATAATATTAATATTATTGTTTTTTTTATTATTAAAGTTAAAAAAAAAACTATATTATAATAATAATTATAATTAGTTAAAAAAAAAAAAATCATGGCGGGCTGGCTTCATACAACAAATGAAAATAAATCCACGTTTAGCGCCGAGAAGATTCCACCAATCACGAGATTAATGAGTGAATTCAATGCACGATTCAATTCAATCAATGAGAAGATTAAGAAGAACTATGAGGAACTCCAGGCAAAGATCGATCAAACCAGTGACAATTTGGTAGCAACTTGGACACAAATCACGTTACGAATAGAGAATTATGTTCTCACTCTACAAGACAACCAAAAAAAAAATGAGACAGTTTTAAAAGCCATCTTGGAAAGATTACCAGTACCAAAAGATCTGCAACCCAACTCTCCCAGAACACCGGAGCAGCTGGATCCTTTCAACATATCGTCATCATTCTCATACACACAAGGACGCCAAATTCAGGTGAAAGTCGAGCTACCCAAATACGATGGGGATGAACAACAGTGCATAGCATGGGTTAACAAAGCCGAGGAATACTTAGACATCCACAATATCCATTACGAAGAGGAGAAAGTTAAATATGCCTCCATGCATCTAGAAGGCAACGCTTACAACTGGTGCTTATGGTGGAAGAAAAATGTAAGAATTTGTTCTCACAACTGGGTTAGTTTCAAGAACGACCTCATCAAAATATTCCAAGGCATTGAAGAAAAAGACTTCTTTGCGAAAATCACAAGGTTACATCAGAAAAGCAGTGTCAATGAGTACACATGTGAGTGGGAAGCACTCACAACTCGAGTTCCAGAGTTAACCGATGACCAACGACTACAGACCTACATACACGGACTAAAACAACACATCCGTGATGAACTAGAGTTACATAACATCTCTACCATGGAGGAAGCGCGATGTAAAGCCAAGATTATTGAAAGCAAATCTGTTCATACAAATTTCGACCAAGATGACTCCGAAAAGAACCCCCTCCAATCAACATTCATAGGAAATACAAGATATACACCGCCTCAACTTAGGGAAGGAACGAATCCAAGTTTAGAGGCCCAGAGAATAAAGGAAGGGAAATGTAAGTTCTGTGGAGAAAAATGGGATCCTAAGCACAGATGCTTACAAAAGAAATTGTATGGATATGAAGCAGAGTTGGAAGTCAATAACAATGCTAAGAGTCAGCAAGACTACCCCACAGAAATCGAGGACAACACCCCACAAATCTCATTAGCCGCTATTACCGGAATGTCCCAACCGCAAACATTGAAGCTTAGTGGACATATATAAAAGAATGATGTCACAATTATCATCGACTCTAGCAGCACCCATAACTTCATTAATGTCAACCTTGATAAGATATTTAACCTTTTTTTTTTCCGGTACCTAACATGAAAGTTATGATAGCAGATGGCAAGAAGATTGACAATGTAGGAAAATGTCACCAAGTCAAGTTACAAATACAAGAGTACAACTTAGAATCAGATTTCTTTGCGGTACCGCTAGGAGGAGTCGACGTTGTATTAGGAATACAATGGTTACAAACTTTGGTTACATACTCCACAAATCACCAAGAACATTTTATTGAATTCCATGCGTTCGGGAAAACACACAAATTATACGGGTTCCAACCACCTCCGACACAGCTGGTTACATCACATCAGATGGAAAAGTTACTTCAGAAGGACGCACCAACGTACATACTTCAATGTCAAGAAATGAAGCTTCTAACAAGTAAAGAAGATAGGGACAAACAACCAGAGATACAAAAGCCGATTCAAAAACATTGCAAGGTGTTTCAAGAGCTACCTATGGATCTCCCATCAAACAGAAAGATCGAACACATAATCAAAATGGAGCCGGGGACAAAACCCGCCAGTAGAAAACCATACCGGTGTCCAAATCAGAGACTATGCGGCTGTTCACATAATCATTGTCGTCAAATAAGCTTTGAGGACAAAACTTCCCTTAAGGGGAAGGCAATGTAACAATAAAATAATAATAAAATAATATTAAATATAATTAATATTAATGGTCATGCTCTTTGGGTGAAAAGGTGCAAGACAGACTTATTTAAGCCCACTTCAATTGTATTATTTTTCATCCTACATTACATTTTTATACAATTTCTTACATTACGTTCGCCTTCGGCAACTTTGCTCTTCCAGCTTCTGATTGTTTCTTCCAGGGGACAAGAATGAGTGGAGTATTTGGGATTGCCTCCAATAGACAGCAACAATCCCATGCTCGAACCTCATTTTGAGAATGGATTGTGCGCCTGCACACTGTGGGAAGCCTCAAAGAGAGGCAAGTTCGCAGCCTCTTTGGTGTCTTTATCCAAGACAATGAGCACAACGGGAAGGCGGAATCGAGCCTTGTCGAAGCTCATCACGAAAGCAGGCTAAGGGAAGGAAGCCATTGCAAAAGGCATGAAGAAAGGGGCTATCAAAAGGTGGGTCACGGAGCTGGTGTTTCAAAATTTAAATTTGAGCCACAATGGAGAATGAGACAATTCAGAGGTCATGGGCATGCACATGCATGATAGGCATGGAGATGAGATGGTTGCCGGAATGTTTTTGTTGCGACTGCTGCTAGGTGAATAGTGTTCACCGCCCACTAGGACCCATGCTGGATGGTAACGATAACTGAAACAGAGTGAGGAAGAGGCACCGGACATCGGACCGGAGATGGTGATTTCACGTCGCCGGCGACGTCGAGTCAAAAACGTCGCCTGGTTAGCCTACTCCGATTCAATGTGTATGTTTTCCATCTCCTTAATTGTTTAGTGGAGAAATTAGGGTTTTAGAAGGTAAATTTATTATTGGTTTCAACCAAGTGATCAGGGGTAACAATAACCGAAACAGAGTGAGGAAGAGGTGTCGGACACCGGACCGGAGATGGTGATTTCACGTCGTCGGCGAGTCAAAAACGTCGCCTCGTTAGCCTACTCCAATTCAATGTGTATGTTTTCCATCTCCTTAATTGTTTAGTGCAGAAATTAGGGTTTTAGAAGGTAAATTTATTATTGGTTTCAACCAAGTAATCAGGGGTAATGATAACCGAAACAAAGTGAGGAAGAGGTGTCGGACACCGGACCGGAGATGGCGATTTCATGTTGCCGACGAGTAAAAAACGTCGCCTTGTTAGCCTACTCCGATTCAATGTGTATGTTTTCCATCTCCTTAATTGTTTAGTGGAGAAATTAGGGTTTTAGAAGGTAAATTTATTATTGGTTTCAACCAAGTGATCAGGGGTTGTCTCAAATTTTAGTTGCAACTTCTTTGGGGAAGTGTTGAAGGGAAAAACCGATATGCTCGTCAACATAAGGGAGACAATCCAATCCAAGGATTTTCCAAGTCCCCAGCTGTTTAGCGGCACTGGCCCGTTTACCATTGAGTGGATTGATCCTCAAAAGCAGACTTCAATTAAGTTTCCTAAAACTTAAATGCAATTCTAATCTAAACATGCAAATGTGATTATAATCCAAAATGCAGATGCAATTTAATATAAAAGAAAATATAATATAATATACTTTAATTAGCGGATAGGCAACTACAATGAAATTTACAGCTGGGGCGATTGCGGCCTTTTAATCAATGAAATTTACACCCTAGGGCGATTGCGGCCTTTTAATCCGTGATTAAGGATGGAGGGCCTAGATGCACCTCTTTGGCATACGCCTCCAAAGAGATTCATCGAGCAAACACATTGAATGACCTAGATTTGTTGTGGATGAGCATCCTACCGAAAGGTCGATTTCTAAATCCATCGTTTTTTTCTTAATCCAATTCTCTTGCCACGCTTGGGGCGGTGTGAAAGTTCGACCACATTTTTCAATAGAAGGGCGAAGGGAAGCTAATGAATAGCTTGGAAATTCGAACGAACACCACTTCAATCTTCATCTTACAGTGTAAACAATTTTCATAAACAAGAACGCGCTCCCAGCCCGCCTCTCTCTTTGTGCAACAATGAAGGACCATAAACTCTTTAATTACGTTCAATGCCATGGCTTTCACAATTGGCACAACATACCCAAACTTGCAGGTATTCTGTTTTATTATTATATTGTATGCCTCATTATGATGTAAATTGAGTTCTAGGGTTTTCTTGATCCCAAAAAATTTGAATCTGGGATAATCCTTTGCAGCCACAGGTCGAGATTGTTGGGCACGCCAATCAATCAATCATTTGTAATCCACGGCTATTGAAAATCAATTGGTTTTGTAATCCACTGCTATTGAATATCAGTTGGTTTAATCCGTGGGTTTAAAATAAAAACATAATGGAGTGAGCAACTTTCTATGGGTACCCAGAAGTTTCGTCTATCTTTATTCTCGTCGAAGCATTCAAGATTAGTAAGGTATAATCTCTTCTCCTATGACATCTAAGGATTCAATGCGTGAAATGATAGTTTCCAAGTAAGAAAATTTTGTTGGTGTATTTCATAGGTTTTTATCTCTTAATTTTTGCCGTTTTGGAAAGACTTATGCATATTGTCTAGATTCCTAGCTAGTTTTATAGAGATTATTATGCTTTGTTTGAGCTGAACGCCCTTCATTACTACTCGGCACATGGTCAGATAAAATCCAGTTATTGTCGATTTGGTTCATGTTTCATCACAATCCAGTTTCATTGACCCTTTAAATGACGAGTGTGCAATACAGTTTTTGTTACCTGTTGTTGAGGCAAAGATAGAGGTGACTAACCACAACCTCCTTTTTTTCCTTTTTCAAATACTCACAAAACAAAAATGCTGCTTACAATGACATTGGAAAAAAAATTTGCAATATTTTCTTTCACCTTCTTTTCTTGGTTTCAAATTGCATAGATAAATACCATACTACCATTATTTTACATTATAGACAAATGCAATGCACATGTATAGATGCTTGTACATATTGCTACTTCTCCCAAACAAACCTTGTAAAAATTGCTCAAACTCTTGAAAACTTGCCCACAGTTCATGACAATAACAACAACAACAAAAAGTAAAAGGACAAGAACCAAACTGATGTTCCTTTTTTCTTATTTTTCAACCAACTTGAATTGCCATTACCAATGGTCAATGCCAATCTACTTTCCTCATTCATAGTTATATTTATAGTTTTTTTTCCTCCCTTGTTTATGTGCTTAATCTTCTTCCATTGTTTTAGGTCTATGGAACGCTTAAAGTAAGAAACGTGTTCGCGCCACCGTTCCAATGCATTTGTTCTGAATGCAAATTTCCCTTGATACTTAATACTCGCATATGTGCATTTTGCATTGTTCAAACAAAAACATTTTATGAACACAATTTGCTATGTAAGTTGGACACTGATGATGGAATTATCGAATGCACATTGCAAGGCCTGCAACTGCAAGAAACCCTTTCATTTTCATATTCAAACACAAAACATGATTAAGTAAACTGCATATTAGCTTCTATAACGGATTACTATATTAGTCAAAATTGCATATTTGTTTAAATGACATATCAATTTTCATGCATGCATTCTTTCCTTTTTTTCATGTACACAGTTATTCACAATCTTTTTGCAATTTGCAGGTAACAAATTTTGAAAATTCTAGAAGAGCCACGATTTTTCAATTCTGAAGTGCAATTTTGAAGATGCCTGACATTTTTCAGTGCCCATAAAAGACACAACTCCTCTTTTTTGCGCTTTTCTGCAAGGAGTCTTTTGCACTTTGACAGTTGCGCTATATAGCACATCATCCATTGACATTTTTAACATAATTTTTTGACATAGTCTACGTCTTGTTTACTTTATTTGACTTTCACAACAAAACAATTTCAACTAAATTATGCTGTTGTTATGTCTTTTTTTATGACATCTTTCTTAAATGACTTCAAATACTAAAGGTATACCAACCTAGTTTTTGTAAATGCTATTTCAAAACATGAGACATGGTTTTGTTAATATATATAGACCATGGTTTTTTCTTACATGTTCAATTGGTTTTTTCCTTTTTAAAGACATGATTCAATTTATCTTGAATCAAAATATATCCACTGAATGCATGCCAAAGACTATATTTTTATATTCTCTGATATGCTTCTTTAACATGATGCTAGATTCTAATGTTCATGAATTGATCTTTTAAACATTGTCAATTAATGTAGGGAATTTAGCCATACATTAGCAATTTCAACACTACTTTGAATATTATGATACTAAAGGTTGACTCTTAGAAATATTTTGATCAATATATGTCCATATCCATCTATAGTTGCATATACAAAATTATTTTGAAACTCATTGCAATGAGATTTGGTAGTATACAATTTGAATCCATATCAAGAGAATGATTTGGTTTTATCTATGAAAGGCATATGCATGAGTCTATAGGGATAGTTGAAAGGAATATCAAGAGATATTCTATTTTTATTATTGAAATTTTATATTTGATTTTGATATTTTAAATCAATTATATTTAATTATTAGGTTGTGGTTTTTATATTTTGATAATTTCTCACTAGAATCATTACTCACAAATATTTAGTTTAATAAAAATATAAAATACGTAAAAATTATCCATTAGTTAAGAATTTTGCCTAAAATATTGAAGGCTAAGTTTTGGAAACTGTAATATCCCTCCTTGTATCCCTATTAGATTTATAAATGCATATTTTTGCAAAAGAAAATCCATAGTAATACCATATAGACATCTATTTAGAAAGGACTTTCAAAAGATTCCATTGCAATATTTATTGTATACTTGTTAAAACAAGAAAATCATCTTATCACCTCACTCCGATTCTTAGATTTAGGAAGGCACACCAATTTAAAGAGGGGTGTTTCTATGGAGAAATTTGAGGAGAGTTTTAAGCAAATTGTCTCCTTAGTGGGAGTATTTCGAACTTCCCTCTTTCCGCCATTTGTCTCAATAGGAAAAACATGGAAGAAACAATTTTCTTTTACCTACCATTTGTCTCATTCGAAACCACCATTTGTCAATTTGAAGGAAGAATCCAATGGCCCTCTTGTTCAAGGGCGGCATTTCCAAGGTAGGATTGAAGTATGACGACTGTGTTTATAAGGTAGGGGATTGTAGAGTTTAGGGGGGGCGGCAGTCCACAAGAACCTGGAGGTCGTCGGTGGATTGATGGTGGAACTGGAGTAGACAGCTCGCAACTAGTTGTCGAGTTCAATACAAATCCTAGAACTCTGCGTAAGGTATTTAGCATTCTTTCTTTGACCTCAGCATGAGGAGATTTTGGTAGAAGATCTTTACGATAGGAGCGACTGTTGCAATAAGATGAGAACGTGATCTTGGTCAGGAAGCTGTAATTACTGGCTACATCTTTTGTTAGTAAAGTACATATGACGTTATTTTCCTCTGTATACTCCTGAAGATAGTCGCAGAGATCTATAGTTTGGTTGATTGATTTCCACTGTATTTTTATAGATACTTTTTCTCTTAGCTAGTTTACAATGAATCTGTCTAGTTAGATTCGTCATGCATTGAATAGAGTAAACATCAGAGATTATAAGTACCTCTCTGCGCCATATCGATCTGTGGTAATGAAAGAGTTAGCTAACCCCCCCTCGCCTTGTCAAGAAAGGATCTCTGTATTATTGGCCATGTAACCTGTTATTAGGCTCTCACTGTGAGTGAATAAAAGGATAAGAGACCCAGTGTATAGTGTTGACAAGGGTTAGGAGTGAAACGTTGTATCTACCGAGTTTTAAACACAATTCTATCCGGGAAGGGACGCGTGATAGGGTTCTCTTCTTTTACGCTTAAAATGTTTTACATGGATCTTTGGATATCCCTTTTAATTCTGCAAAGCTTCTTTATACAAGTTTATAGTACGAAAGTCGTGGTAGGTTTCCTTTTGGTTCGCTTAGTGCTGGGCGTATGGGCACTACATTTATCTCAAGGGTTCGACTCATATTATTGTAAAACTCTACATACCCTGTTGATGCCATTCGATCTCTTTTGGTGGACAGAGCTTTGGTTCTCATGCTTAAATCCCTGCCTATAGATAGAGTTCTTATGTGTAACAACTACACCTATCTTATTGCATCGTGACCTGAGGTATGACCTCGGTTATTTAAATGCAATCCTTAGTGTCTGCGTTTTGGAGAGGTGATCGCGGCGAATACCTGAGGTATGTTTAATGCCCAGATCTACGAAGATCTCTGTGTGAGATTAGGTTGGTGTCTCCTTTTTAATTGTGTCTGTGTTGTTTTAAACGTAATACAGTGTTAAATTGTAGAGATCGATCCTCAAAGATTGAGATCGATTCTCTGTGTATCTTAAATGTATTACAGAGTTAGAATGTAGAGATCGATCCTCAAAGATTGAGATCGATTCGTGGTGTATCTTAAATGTATTAAGAGTAAGATTTTAGAGATCGATTCTCTGTATATTATAAACGTAGTACAGAGTTAAATATTGGGGTTTACTCTATGAGGTCGAGATCATTTCTGTGTGGGTTAATATAAAAATAATACAGAGTTAATTAGTAAAGATCGATTCTTTGAGGCAGAGATTGATTCTCTGTGGTTTTTCAAAAGAAATAGAGAGTTAAATGTTAGAGAGGGATCGATTCTCTGTAGTATTATAACCTTATACCGAGTAATGTATTAGAGATCGATTCTCTATGGTTGAGATCGAATCTCTGTGGTGTCATAAACATAATACAGAGTTAAATATTCTGCGTGGAATTCTGTTTGGATTGCCGATGGATAGTGAGGGGCTGGATGGGGTAGTTTTGCCACAATGGATTCTACATTGATGTTTGAATTTTTTGTATAGGGCGTGAAAGAAAAAGGGGTGATCTCTACTCTATAAAGATTTGATTTATGTATTTTGGTTGCTAACATATTCATCTTCCAGCGATTTGATATGAATCTCCAGTGTAATTGTGTTGACCAATGTTTGACATAGATTTGATCTATGCCTTTTGTTTACTAACCTATATATATCTGCCAACGTTTGATGCAAGTTCAACCCATGTCGCTAGTATGTTCTTTTATATTTTGTGCTAACAAGTGCACATGTCAGCGATGTAGACAGAGTTGATCTCTGTCGTAATCATGTTAACCAATACCCATGCCAGCGATCGAGTGCCTTTTTTTATTGTGTCTTCAGAACTCTATGATTTCAGCGTATATCTTCAGTAGCAGGTTATCCTTTGATTATTACAGACTTAGTACTCTATTGATTATCATTGTGTTTCTTTCCTTGCTTATGATGTCTTAAAAACACAGGTCTGCCTACTGAAATCGTAAACCTAAGTATTTACTTCGAAATGCATATGTTGATTTACAACCACAGGTTTTTTTCTTCAGGATACTATCCTCTGCTCATCCATCATGCTGGAAGGAAAGCACATAAGATATCGAATTAATGGTGCTTACACAATGTGTCTTCCTGGTGAATGGGATAGCGACTCAGTTATAAATGCTCTCTTAGAGATTTTGATAATATTCAGAACTTAGACTGAGATCATTTGTTATAGATAGAATCAAAGCTAATAGCTAAGATATAGGTTATGTCATCACTTAGAGGTTGGCGTGGAATTTTTTAAATACTGGCTAATTAGGAAGCTTGGGAAGTGAGAAGGAATTAGTGCAACCACAGAGTTGTAAATGTAAATCTCCACTTGGGATGAATAATATAAGATGACCTACCTTTGTGGACGTAGCCCAAGAGTGGGTGAACCACCTGAATTTAGTCTCTCCTTTATGGGTTGTTTAAATGGCTTATTGCTTCTTTATTTTGTCAAATGTGTATATGCCTCTCGTGTATGTTAATTATGGTTTTGTTAGTCATGTGTGGATACATGTTTTTGTCTTGTGAATATTTGATAAAAGATAAATTATATTTATGTTGTTCATGTTTTATGATTATTCATATAGTCCATGTAATGATGACCTAGATGTACCAATGTTTTTGTTAGATACAACTAAGTTACCACTACTAGTTAGAGTTTCATGAGGATGTACAAGGTAAAGATGTGAGCATGGAATATGAGTTCATGTGTTTCGATTTACATGGTTATCAATTTTGGAATAAGTTACAATTATTAAGTGTGGGGTATAGTTGTAAAAGGGATGCAAGGACTTGTATAGTTTTGCCTTGGTAATTAAGGTTACAAGATTATTGATTAAGAATGATGGATGTAAAAGATTATGTAAGTTTATTAATTTTTTTTTTTTAAAGACTTATTTATCATGTGAGGATGGACTTTTGGGTCGCAACACAAATTAATTTCATTACTAAAGCTCTTTAATGTTTATGAAGATTTCTTTTAAAAATTTCACCAATTTACTAACTCTAAATATTGGGTATGTTACAGAAACAAGACCTTGCATATTTAAAGCCTTAGAATAGAGAACAAGTCACTTCAATACAATTGGCTGGATTTCTTGTACTGGCACTAAAATTTCTCCTTTAGAATTCTCTTTTTGCCATGGAATTATGTCTTCCATAATATATAGATTTTTTTGTTTAATAATATCCATATTTTCAAAGAGAATACTTTTAGTACTTGCAATTGCCTAGATTTCTTGTACCGGCAATAAAAGTTTTCCTTTAGAATTCTTGTTCTCACATGGAATTATGTTTTCCACAATATATAGATTTTTTTGCTTGATAATATCCATATTTTCAAATAGAACGCTTTTAGCACTTGCAATTGGATATTTCAATTGGAATTTCTTCCATGTCTTCTTTCATTTTTTTTTTTAAATCCTGAAAAATAAATGAAAAAGAAAACATCGCTATAATAACTACATACCTATTGTCAAAATTTTCACTGATTTTGGATTTTTTAATGAATGAAAAAAAATGAAAGTTTTGATTCCAAAATGCAAAAGATGATTCATTTATTGGATCCTTAATCTTCTATTAATATTTATCTTTTTCTTGCGAGTTGGAATTTGGAAATGGAAGCCGAATTTGGGGAAGTGTATACTTACCTTTATTCTGTTATGTTTCTTTTTAATTTAAAGGGTTTATTAATATTTATATTTCCTTGCTATGTGGAATTTGGAAATGGAAGTGGAATTGGAGAAATGTTTAGTTATTTGATGAGTTTATTATATTTATTTGTTTATTTAAATGTTTTATCATGTTTCATTTTTGGAATTTGGAAATGGAAGCGGAATTGGAGAAATGTTTAATTATTTGACGAGTTTATTATATTTATTTGTTTATTTAAATGTTTTATCATGTTTCATTTTTGGAATTTGGAAATGGGAGTGGAATTGGAGAAATTTTAGTTATTTGATGAGTTTATTATATTTATTTGTTTATTTAAATGTTTTATCATGTTTCTTTTTTTATTGTGGAATTTGGAGATAGAAGTGGAATGGAGAAAAATATAGTTATTTGATGAGTTTATTATCTTTATTTGTTTATTTAAATGTTTAATCATATTTCACTTTTTATTGAGAATTGTATTGATATTATGAAAAAAAATTAGTAATTTTTTTTAATAACTTGATGAAGTTTTAATTCAATGTTTAATAGATAATTAAGATGAAATAGTATTATTATTTTAATGTTAAAATTCCAAATGCATTTTTAAATTTTGATCAAATTAAAAAAGTTTTTAAATCCTTAGCATTAGCAAATGTTCATTATTTTTACATTTACTTATATTCTAATGTGATGAGTTTATTATGTTTATTTAAATGATTTATCATGTTTCACTTCTGGTTAGCAATTGTATTGATATTATGAAAACGAGTTGGTGATTTTTTTTTTATAACTTAATGAAGCTCTAATTCAATGTTTAATAGATGGTTAGGATGAAATGATATTATTATTTTAATGTTAAAATTTAAAATGCATTTCTAAATTTCGATGAAAGTAAAAAGGTTTTTAAATCTTTTATCATTAGCCAATGTTCATTGTTTTATTTTTATTTTTATTCTTATTCTTTGTATGGAATATGCTTGATACTTCTATATGATGTAGTGTTTTGAACATATGGTGGTACATAAGATGCTTAAGGCCTTTATATTAGATATTTTGAGGTATATTTGGTTTTTACTTTCATGTGTTTTACATGGTGTATTGGCTTGGTGTTTCTAGAAAATTTTCAAAGAAAGGAAAATGTGGCATGGCTCCCAATGCTGTAGCCAAGGCTACAACTAGTATTGGGATAAAAATATCCTAGTTGGCCATTTAAACCTTGGGCAAGACACATACACACATGAGCTTCTATTGTTTCTATGTATTGTGGGTGTGGTGGCTAGAGGGCCCAATCACCACCTCTGAGGATTGATAGGTAGGGGACCATGGATTCAGAAGAAGTACAAAAAATATCAAAGGATAATACCATGGGCAACGAGGTTCCAAGGCTCCTAGAGAAGAAAAACACCATCTCCCATAACTCCTACCAAGTGCTTAATACTAAGGATGGGAGGAAATAAATGTTATCATAGAAGGTTACCCATGGAAGTTACATCAAAAAATTAAGGGGTCTTATATGAACCCACTTAGGAAGACCATGGTAAGAATATTGCGCATGTTATTTTCATAATTAATCATGCTTTGTCTACAAGAAGTGAAGGTTCTTAGTTTTATCTTTAGCTATGAAAACCTTAATTATATATGGTTTGTTGTTGTATATTTTCATACTTTACATGAAGAAGGTAGATGCGGGGAAACCAGTCTTCTGTCTCCCAATTTAAATTATGTGTAATTAATCAAGGTACAAGTTTGTTTAACTAAGTGATGTGGGTACTCCTTAAACTAGATAGAAGGGTTCTTGTACTTGCAAACTATTATTCACCTAACATAGTTGAGTAATGTTCCTACAATTGGGACTCACTAGTTGAGTACTAGTATGAGGTCAACTAGATTCTCTATATGGAATCGAACAATGTGGATTCCCAAGCTGAAAAAAATGGGACTAACTCTCTTCACATGCTATAGTGAGAGTGTCACTACTTAGATGTTCTTAAGGTTAGGAATGGGATATACGATCTGAATAAATATGAATAAGGAATTTGCGAAGCTATTATTTACTTAGTCCAATTTGGTTGTTAGGTTGAAGCAAGTTATCAAAAAACTAGATAAATCCATGCTCTAGAAAAACACAATCTTTTATTGTGATGGAATCCTTTTGGTGAATTTTTTGGAGAGGACACCCTCTCCAATCACCAACTAGTGATTATTTCCGCATTTATTAGGAGGATGCTAAATGAGAATCCATAATTAATAGTTTATCCTTAGTGTGTGACATCTACATCATGCAACTTGTGTCCAAATTGTGTTAAGTGTTTGTAACCTACTTTCTAGGACAATGGCTGGATTCAGCGGTAAAATGAAGTCATTGGGAGTCACTTTATTCATATGTGGATTTGGAAATTAACTTGCAGTTATCTAACACACACACCATAGGGAGCCATAGGTTGATTTTGAGAGTATTTCACATTAGTTGTGCTTTGCTTCAGTTGATGATATCCTTGATGCACAAAACATCATATCCCCACTTGTGTAAAACCTCAGACAAGTACCCATATCGCACTAAGGATCAAAGACCCCTTTTAGAGGGCCTAGGTTGTGTTTTTATGGCTTGTTCATGGAATGAAAGATTTATATATGACTTGAGGCTCTGTATTTCCTCCCCTTATCATGGTCAAGAACCAAAGACCCATACTTGGTTCATAAAACCTCAATGACACCCATATCTCAGTTGAAGTCCAAAAATCCCCTCCAGATGTCCTATTGTAGTGATTTAAGGACTCTATGGACCTTAAAAGATTCATTTAGTTCCTAAGAATATTTATTTTCTCTAAAGACAAAATTCATGGCTTAAGGATCAATCCCTTGTGTCAAAAAGTTTCTAATGGAACTTCCCATAACTTATTTGAAGGAAAAATATTACATGTAAACGATTGTGTAGTGGCCCAATGTGTCATTATTGTATTATAAGACCTGGAATATTAATTGAGATCATATGGCCCTTGTTTTCCTTCATTGGCCATGGTCAAGGCCCTAAACCCATGCTTAGTACAAAAAATATCTCAATGATGCCATCAAGAGATCAATGGTTCTTGTCTCTATGGTGATTTAAGGCAAATTCAAGAACCAAGGCCATAGAAGATTCATTTTGGGTCAATGGACCAAGATCCACATAACTTGTTTGCAAAACCTCTAGCCATATCCCACTTAATCACAATGGTACCTTCTCTAGAGGGGTTTTTTCATAGTTTGACTTGAATATTTCATGTCCCATAAGACTTATAAGATTCATTTAGGGGCCAAGGACCCTATTTTCCTCCCTAAATCATGATCAAGGCCATGAGACACATCTCTACTGCACTAAAACTCTTAATGGAACCCCTCTCCCATTCGTATGAAAAATATCCCTTTTCGATGGCTCATGTAGACTTCAAGGCCTTAATCATGGTCCATTAGACCAATAATTTGGTTATACAAAAAATTCCCCAAAGAGCATAAATAGACAAGAAAGCGTAATCCACACCTTAATAATGAATGTAAAGCCTCTTCAATGGGGAAAAATCCTTATACAATGTATTGAGTACAGAAGGAAAGACATGATTTAAGATGATTCAAATGAAAATGTCTCCTTTATATATATAGGAGACAAATACATATAGTTACCACCAATGGACTCAAGCCGAAATCAATAATATAACATTATTAATATAAAATTCCCAATTTAGGAGGGAATGGGCCACCATTTAGTGCTTAACAAATTTTCACTTATGGTATAATTCCTTAGATTTCTCTTATAATCATGGTTAAGGCCCCGATACACATCCCTGATGAATGAAATATAAGTTGATGGTATCCTTATCTAACTCGAAGGACAATGACCCCCTTTAAAGGACATGTTATATGATTTATGTTTTTTTTTATGGCTCTTGATCTCTAAAGGCTCAATTTAGGTTTTATGGGCCTCATTTTCCTCCCTTAACCATGGCCAATTCCTTAAGAGGTCCATCCCTAGTATCAAATACTTCATAATTATATCCAAATTCCACTTGGAGGCCAAAGATATATTCTAAAGGACCTATGTTGTGGTTTGAGGTCATGTCCATAGCCAATGATCCCAAGATATTCATTTATGTGTGAATCCATGAATATGGGTAACACTTTTTGTCCAAAAGTAACGGTGAAAATTCATTTTTTTACTCATTTAATAAATCGAATCCCTCAAAACTCATATATGCCTTGTGAATTCTGACACGCAACAAAAAAACAAATTCAAAAAAAGGTTGGAGCAGTATGAGGGACAAAATTTACCTCTAAGAGGTAAGATGTTGTCTTTGGTTATTGCTACTCCATGCATACTTTATCACTAGATCTAAAATAATATAATATTATCATTCTTGTTTAGAGCAATTTTCTACATATGGCAAGAGTTATTATATAAATTTGTTCTAGAGTCCTTTGAAATGCTTTAGAGGTATTTATAACTCTAGATTACAATACTCTTGTTTATAGAAAAAAATAAACAAAATAAATGAAAGCAAAAAACAAAAAAATGGTTTTAGATTGCTATATAACTTTAGATTACAATATTCTTGTTTATAGAAAAAATAAAGAAAATAACCAAAAACGAAAAAACAAAAAAATTATTGTGCAAAGAGATAAAATCCCTACACACATTACATGTTACATATTCATTACACATTTCATGTTACATACTCATTACATGTTACACTAGTATGAAAAAATCCCAAATACAAATTGTTCTTTATATCATGAATGAAAAGTATCTACCCCTACCAGGACTTTGATACTTCGATTTAATTTTTAGAATATACAAAAGTTGTTCTTCATATCTTTGTGAAATATGTCCATCATGATTTCCTTTGGCCTTTCCTTTTTCCACTTTGTGGATATGATAGTTATATTCTATTATATTGTATAGTAAGGTAATAGATTTCTAAAGTTTTGTATAATCAATTTAAAAAAATTTAAAAAATATTTGTCCATGTTTCGCAGGATTGTGGTCATGGTAATTGAGCATGGCCATGCCACCTTCTCCTTTATTTGACACTTTATTACATTCTCCACGTTAGATAGAAATTGAAGCCTTTTGGATCTACAAAGTGAGGTGGGTTGGGGTAAGGGTATTAGAAGAGGTAACCATGGTCAACAGAGGGAAATCCCCAATCCTATGTTTCTTTGACAAGGAAAGAAAGCATTCAATCTATTGATACCGTGGACATATTGGAGAATAAGCTTAAAGCCAACTTTGATGAAAAACGTATCCTCCCTCCTTACATCCACTAAGCCAAGGCCCACTAAATCGATTAAGCCGTGAATGATTTTAGCCCCCGAAATAAATATGAAACAATGGCTAGTGAGTGCATCCATGACACTCATTGTTATAGAATCAAGTCCTTGTACTAAGCTTAGTTTTCATTACTATCCCTCCTTCCATCTCTAGAGCTACCTAAAGAAGGTGGTGACTCCCTCATAGGGAGACACTAGCCATAATAGTAGGAGGGTTATTGCATGCATAATGCCATGCAACTTGTTTCTATACCAAGAAAATAACTCTAAAAAAGTGTTACGATGAAGGAAAAGTAGTGTCAACTCGTTTAAAGACTTTGCCACAAGAAAACAAGTTTAGGCTGACCCATCTAAGATTGCTTATAAAAGGATATATACATAAATAAACATGAACAAAGTCCATATAGATAAATATTTTTTTCTTATAACAACATAAAAACCATGACACCATGACAACATTGCTATTAAAAAAAAAGAAAAAAAAAAAAAGAAATTTAAAAACACTTAATCCAACCAAAAGTAAAAACAAATGTAATTCAAAATATCTAAAATAAAGGCCTTATGCATCATATGTATACAACCATAATTTTCAAAACACTACATCATATAACAGTATCAAATATATTCCAATTTCCATACAAAGAATAAGAATAAAGTAAATGTAAAAACAATGAACACTTGATGATCAAATTTAAAGATTCATTTTAAATTTTAACATTGAAATAATACTCAAATTATTTAAAAAATTTACCAACTTGTTTTGATACTATCAATACTATTCCCAACAAAAATTAAAACATTAAAAGATAACTTTAATTAATTACATGCTTTCCTTTTAAATAAACAAATAAACCCAATGAACTCATCAAATAAATATACACTTCTCCAAATTCCACTTTCATTAAATAGAATCATCAAATAAATATGCACTTTTCCAAATTCCACTTCTATTTCCAAATTCTAAATAAAAAGAACTTATAAATATTAATAAATCTTAAGAAAAACTAAACATAATATACTCAAAATAAATATACACTTTAGCAAATTTCACTTCCATTATTTCCAAATACTACATGGCAAGAAAATATAAATATTAATAAAAAAAACTAAACATAATATACTCAAAATAAATATACACTTTAGCAAATTTCACTTCCATTATTTCCAAATAATGGATGGCAAGAAAATATAAATATTAATAATAAAATGTCAAGGATAGAATGTATGACTCAATTGTTGCATCTTGGAATAACTTCCAATTCTTTTTATAAATTAAAAAAAAAAATCTATACCAAAAAATTGAAATAATAACCAAACTTTCTACACATACAAATTATTTTGCTGTGGAGATCGATTTAAACCAAAATATTTATGAAAGATAGAATATTTGATAAAAACTATACACTTATTTCACAAATCAAATATTAAATTAATAATATTCTCGACAGAATTAGATGTTAAACATGATTGAAGAGTATTTTTAAGAGAATTCAGTGTTAAACGATTATATTTGATTATATTTTTCCTTTCTCCATTTTACCTGGTATTATTTCAGCATTTAATTACATTCAAGCATCAAATTATCTACTTCCAAAGAGAATTAGCAATTTCCATACAAAAACAACCAAGCACTTTATAAATGATGAGGAATCATGATTGTTGTCATCAATCTTTGCAAGAAAAAAGAAGACTCTACTTCCAAAGAGAACTAGCAGTTTCCATAGAAAAACAACGAAGCACTTTATAAAGGATGAGAAATCATGGTTGTTTTTTTTAACAGAAACAAAGTACAAATAGTTATATTCGAAAAGGCTGTGCATAGCCATACATTACAAAAAATAGATGGATTTTTTTAGAAAGAGAGAGTTGTAAGTAGCAAATGGTAGTGCCTATCTTGACTATGAAGTTCCAGTTTTAATGCTTCCTATACTTTTCCATATTAGAAGTGGGATAAACCCTTACAAATTGAGAATTTAACAGAGTGCAGAAAAACATTCAAAAAATGTAGCAAAAAGGAAGAACCTATAGAGAAAAGGAGAAACTAGCCATAATTTTGTTGCTACACAAAGGAAGCATTAGTCATTTCTTGATTCATAGCGGGAACTTCCTGAAAATGGCTGCATTGAGTCTTGCTGGTTAAGCTTGAGACCTATTCCTTGATTATATCAACCTTGCCCATTAACTCGAAGAGGTTTCTCTCTAGATCGTCGATTCTGGAATCTTGACAAGAGAGCTGAGTGGAATTGTACTTGACTTCGAAGACGATTTCATTATTTTGCTTGATGTTGGTGCAGATTGCTTCATAAGCTATGCAGAGGTTGATCTTGATGTCTTCGGTGGTGAGATTCAGGGCCGCAAGAGCAGCCTTCACGTCGTCCATGGAGCTACAGAGGGGAATGAGATGGAGGGATGAAATGAGGGAATCACTAGAGGGATAAGAGTCACAGTCTAGGGGCTCAAGGATGGAGAGGCATTTGAACACAAATGGGAGCAGAAGAGTGGGATGAGAGTGATCCATTGCAGAGGTAAATGCCTAAGGGAGCAGGGGTGTAGTTAAGGCTTGGTCGCTTGAGCTGACAAAGGGAGGGCAGGCCATGTGACGGGCACATGAGAGGCCGCGTGCCTGCTGCAGGAGCGTGGGGGTGGGGCATTCCATGAGGAGGCCGAAAATGCCAAAGTGGGGATGGCAGTGCATGGGGAGAGGGTTAGGGGATAAACAAAAACCCAACCCTTTCATTGTTATAAATAATATGACCTATATCCAAGGTGACTCCCTTATTGGCAGCGTCATCAACAATAGAGTTGTTCCCTCTGAGAATATGAAAGTAGATAGTATCTTTAGGGAGGGTGAGAGATTTGATTCTTCTTTGAATTCTGTGGTTTTTTTATTCTTTTGTTTTAGTCCCAAATCTCATTCTTTGAATAACGTGCCTTGAGTCGCCAAAGACCTTAAGTTTGCTGACGTTGAGGGTCACAACGATTTCCAAGGAGTGGAGCAGTGCTAGCCATTCTGCTTCATTGTTTGTTTTCTTTCCTAGTCCCCATGAAAATGAAGTGACTTTATTTCCTCCAGGTTCAAAGATGATCCCACTCGCACCTACCTCTCTGGAGAAATCATGGTTGTTGTCATCAATCTTTGTAGGAAAAAAGAAAGACTATTGTTAGTTACCTTAAAATAATAATAATAATAATAATAAAACTATTGTTAATCATCTTAAAAAAAAAGTGAAAAACTATCATCCGTCATCCTCTAAAATAAGTTATAAGACTCCAATTATAAAAACTCTATGTGAAATGAAAGTAATTTGCAACAGTCATGCCATGGCTCTTATGCATCACAACAAAACAATCACTGAATGTAATTTTCTTATTTGATATCAACGATTTAATAAGCTTATTTAAGTCTACATTTTACAGAAATCTGGATTTGAGCAGGATCCTGGGAAACATTATCTATAAACTTGACATGGAAAAATACAAACATAAAGAATTATGCTGAAGAAAGCTGTGAGCTCTCCAGGATTTTCAAGCTCCTCAAGATTCCTCCACATTGGTCTCAACCCTCTTTGGCTATTGAAACTAATAATTGCTTCCTATAAAACTCCACGGCCACCTTAAATTCCGCACTTTTGTTTGTTGTTTTTCCATATTGGATTGCGAGCAGTCTCTCTCTATTTCTCTTTAGTTGTTTCTCTTCATTTGATGCATTGTTTTATCGAGCTTTGTAATGTAATTGATGGCTTCCTGAAATAACCCGCTATCTCTCAAACTGGATCAAGATTAATAAACAAAATAATGATTCAGGCAAAACCATGTTATCAAGTTTGAATAAGTTACTTATATACCAAGTTTGATTCTAAAATTCGTATCAGTAGTGGCAGTTGTCGAATTACCTTGGAACGAGTAGCGGGTAATAGAGATTTAGTTGTGCACACAAACATTTCATTTCACCATGATTTCTGTTGTGTACCACACAACTCCATCACGAACGTGAATTGGCTTCTGTAACAATAAAATAATAATAAATTAATATTAAATATAATTAATATTAATGGTCATGCTCTTTGGGTGAAAAGGTGCAAGACAAGCTTATTTAAACCCACTTCAATTCTATTATTTATCATCCTACATTAAATTTTTATACAATTTCTTACATTACGTTTTCCTTCAACAAATTTACTCTTCCATTGGTATCAGAGCCATCGGCCTTGCACCTCCACCACCTTCGCTGCACACACTCCCCCCTCCATCGTTTCCCCCGCTCCATCGCTGTCCTCCACTGTGCCTCCGTCATCTACCACGCCATCTTCCTTCCACTCATCGTCATGCCTCTCTTCTCCTTCTCTCCCCATCACTGCTCCACTCCATCACTGCTCCACCCTCATTGCTCCACTCCATCACACACCCTCTCTCCCATGCTTCCTACCACTCCACCAGCGCCCACCATTTTCCCATCGCCTCCCTCTCCGCCTACTCCATTCTCCCATGTCCACCTGCTAACGTCTTCCACCTTCTACCCATCACTCCACACCGCTGCCATACCATGCCGCCACTCCACCCTTGCGCCCCTGGTCGCCTCCCCACCTTTTCGCTTCCCTCCATTCCACCATTGGCCACCACTTCCACCACCTCCTGCAGCCCACTCCACACTCGCTTCCATCCACCCGCGGTTCTACCCTTCTGCCGCCCCTCCTCCCCAACGCCGCCTCCATCATTCCCTCTGCACCTCTCTCCACTTCCCTCGTCCGCTCCACAGCCTGCACCTCCACTCCCTATCACCCCTGCCGCTGTCACCCAGCCTCCTCCCACCACCTCGCCCCCCCCTGCCGCCACCTTGCGCCCGCTCCACGTGAGCCCTACACAAATTTTTAATAACAAAAAAACAATAAAAAACAATACTATATTATTATTATAATAATATTAATATTATTGTTTTTATTATTATTAAAGTTAAAAGAAAAAAACTATATAATAATAATAATAATTATTATTATAATTAGTTAAAAAAAAATAAAAAAAAATCGTGGCGGGCTGGCTTCATACAGCAAATGAAAATAAATCCAGGTTTAGCGCCGATAAGATTCCACCAATCACCACATTAATGAGTGAATTAAATGCCCGATTCAATTCAATCAATGAGAAGATTAAGAAGAACTATGAGGAACTCCGGGCAAAGATCGATCAAACCAGTGACAATTTGGCAGCGACTTGGACACAAATCACGTCAGGAATAGAGAATTCCGTTCTCACTCTACAAGACAACCAAACGAAAAATGAGGCAGTTTTAAAAGCCATCTTGGAAAGATTACCATTACCAAAAGATCTGCAATCCAACTCTCCCAGAACACCGGAGTAGCTGGATCCTTTCAACATTGTGTCATCATTCTCATACACACAAGGACGCCAAATTCAGGTGAAAGTTGAGCTACCCAAATACGATGGGGACGAACAATAGTGCATAACGTGGGTTAACAAAGCCGAGGAATACTTAGACATCCACAATATCCATTACGAAGAGGAAAAAGTTAAATATGCCTCCATGCATCTAGAAGGCAACGCTTACAACTGGTACTTATGGTGGAAGAAAAATGCAAGAATTTGTTCTCACAACTCGGTTAGTTTCAAGAACGACCTCATCAAAATATTCCAAGGCATTGAAGAAAAAGACTTCTTTGTGAAAATCACAAGGTTACTTCGAAAAAGCAGTTTCAATGAGTACACATGTGAGTGGGAAGCACTCTCAACTCGAGTTCCAGAGTTAACCGATGACCAACGACTACAGACCTACATACACGGACTAAAACAACACATCCGTGATGAACTAGAGTTACATAACATCTCTACCATGGAGGAAGCACGATGTAAAGCCAAGATTATTGAAAGCAAATCCATTCATACAAATTTCGACCAAGATGACTCCAAAAAGAACCCCCTCCAATCAACATTCACAGGAAATACAAGATATACACCGCCTCAACTTAGGGAAGGAACGAAGCCAAGTTTAGAGGCCCAGAGAATAAAGGAAGGGAAATGTAAGTTCTGTGGAGACAAATCGAATCCTAAGCACAAATGCTTACAAAAGAAATTGTATGTGTGTGAAGCAGAGTTAGAAGTCAATAACAATGCTAAGAGTCAGCAAGACTACCCCGCAGAAATTGAGGACAACACCCCACAAATCTCATTAGCCGCTATTACTGGAATCTCCCAACCGCAAACATTGAAGCTTAGTGGACATATATAAAAGAATGATGTCACAATTCTCGTCGACTCTAGCAGCACCCATACCTTCATTAATGTCAACCTTGATAAGATATTTAACCTATTTTATTTTCGAGTACCTAACATGAAAGTTATGATAGCATATGGCAAGAAGATTGACAATGTAGGAAAATGTCACCAAGTCAAGTTACAAATACAAGAGTACAACTTAGAATCAAATTTCTTTGCGGTACCGCTAGGAGGAGTCTACGTTGTATTAGGAATACAACGGTTACAAACCTTGGGTACATACTCCACAAATCACCAAGAACATTTTATTGAATTTCATGCGTTCGGGAAAACACACAAATTATACGGGTTCCAACCACCTCCAACACAGCTAGTTACATCACATCAGATGGAAAAGTTACTTCAGAAGGACGCACCAATGTACATACTTCAATGTCAAGAAATGAAGCTTCTAACAAGTAAAGAAGATAGGGACAAACAACCAGAGATACAAAAGCCGATTCAAAAACATTGCAAGGTGTTTCAAGAGCTACCTATGGATCTCCCATCAAACAGAAAGATCGAACACATAATCAAAATGGAGCCGAGGACAAAACCCGCGAGTAGAAAACCATACCGGTGTCCAAATTAGAGACTATGCAGCAGTTCACATAATCATTGTCCTCAAATAAGCTTTGAGGACAAAACTTCCCTTAAGGGGAAGGCAATGTAACAATAAGATAATAATAAATTAATATTAAATATAATTAATATTAATGGCCATGCTCTTTGGGTGAAAAGGTGCAAGAGAGGCTTATTTAAGCCCACTTCAATTGTATTATTTAACATCCTACATTACATTTTTATACAATTTCTTACATTAAGTTCGCCTTCAGCAACTTTGCTCTTCCAGCTTCTGACTGTTTCTTCCAGGGGACAAGAATGAGTGGAGTATTTGGGATTGCCTCCAATAGACAGCAACAATCCCATGCTCGACCTCATTTTGAGAATGGATTGTGCGCCTGCACACTCTGGGAAGCCTCAAAGAGAGGCAAGTTCGCAGCCTCTTTGGTGTCTTTATCCCAGGACAATGAGCACAACGGGAAGGCGGAATCGAGCCCTTGTTGAAGCTCATCACGAAAGTAGGCTAAGGGAAGGAAGCCATTGCAAAGGGCATGAAGAAAGGGGCAATCAAAAGGTGGGTCACGGAGCGGGTGTTTCAAAATTTAAATTTGAGCCACAATGGAGAATGAGATAATTCAGAGGTCATGGCATGCACATGCATGATAGGCATGTAGATGAGATGGTTGCCGGAATGTTTTTGTTGAGACTGCTGCTAGGTGAATAGTGTTCACCGCCCACTAGAACCCATTGGTAACGATAACCGAAACAGAGTGAGGAAGAGGCACCGGACATCGGACCGGAGATGGTGATTTCACGTCGCCGGCGACGTCGAGTCAAAAACGTCGCCTCGCTAGCCTACTCCGATTCAATGTGTATGTTTTCCATCTCCTTAATTGTTTAGTGGAGAGATTAGGGTTTTAGAAGGTAAATTTATTATTGGTTTCAACCAAGTGATCAGGGGTAACAATAACCGAAACAGAGTGAGGAAGAGGTGTCGGACACCGGACCGGAGATGGTGATTTCACGTCGTCGGCGAGTCAAAAACGTCGCCTCGTTAGCCTACTCCAATTCAATGTGTATGTTTTCCATCTCCTTAATTGTTTAGTGCAGAAATTAGGGTTTTAGAAGGTAAATTTATTATTGGTTTCAACCAAGTAATCAGGGGTAATGATAACCGAAATAGAGTGAGGAAGAGGTGTCGGACACCGGACCGGAGATGGTGATTTCATGGCTCCGCCTCGTTAGCCTACTCCGATTCAATGTGTATGTTTTCCATCTCCTTAATTGTTTAGTGGAGAAATTAGGTTTTTAGAAGGTAAATTTATTATTGGTTTCAACCAAGTGATCAGGGGTTGTCTCAACTTTTAGCTGCAAC
Source organism: Larix kaempferi (assembly GCA_027924585.1). Classification (NCBI taxonomy): domain Eukaryota; kingdom Viridiplantae; phylum Streptophyta; class Pinopsida; order Pinales; family Pinaceae; genus Larix; species Larix kaempferi. Next base: position 1,416,539 of record BSBM01000837.1, on the reverse strand, counting down.
TTCTTTGGGGAAGTGTTGAAGGGAAAAACCGATATGCTCGTCAACGTAAGGGAGACAATCCAATCCAAGGATTTTCTAACCCAGCTGTTTAGTGGCACTGGCCCGTTTACCATTGAGTGGATTGATCCTCAAAAGCAGACTTCAATTAAGTTTCCTAAAACTTAAATGCAATTCTAATCTAAACATGCAAATGTGATTATAATCCAAAATGCAGATGCAATTTAATATAAAAGAAAATATAATATAATATACTTTAATTAGCGGATAGGCAACTAGAATGAAATTTACAGCTGGGGCGATTGCGGCCTTTTAATCAATGAAATTTACACCCTAGGGCGATTGCGGCCTTTTAATCCGTGATTAAGGATGGAGGGCCTAGATGCACCTCTTTGGCATATGCCTCCAAAGAGATTCATCGAGCAAACACATCGAATGACTTAGATTTGTTGTGGATGAGCATCCTACCGAAAGGTCGATTTCTAAATCCATGGTTTTTTTCTTAATCCAATTCTCTTGCCACGCTTGGGGCGGTGTGAAAGTTCGACCACATTTTTCAATAGAAGGGCGAAGGGAAGCTAATGAATAGCTTGGAAATTCGAACGAACACCACTTCAATCTTCATAAACAATTTTCATAAACAAGAACGCGCTCCCAGCCCGCCTCTCTCTTTGTGCAACAATAAAGGACCATAAACTCTTTAATTACGTTCAATGCCATGGCTTTCACAATTGGCACAACATACCCAAACTTGCAGGTATTCTGTTCTATTATTATATTGTATGCCTCATTATGATGTAAATTGAGTTCTAGGGTTTTCTTGATCCCAAAAAATTTGAATCTGGGATAATCCTTTGCAGCCACAGGTCGAGATTGTTGGGCACGCCAATCAATCAATCATTTGTAATCCACGGCTATTGAAAATCAATTGGTTTTGTAATCCACTGCTATTGAATATCAGTTGGTTTAATCCCTGGGTTTAAAATAAAAACATAATGGAGTGAGCAACTTTCTATGGGTACCCAGAAGTTTCGTCTATCTTTATTCTCGTCGAAGCATTCAAGATTAGTAAGGTATAATCTCTTCTCCTATGACATCTAAGGATTCAATGCGTGAAATGATAGTTTCCAAGTAAGAAAATTTTGTTGGTGTATTTCATAGGTTTTTATCTCTTAATTTTTGCCATTTTGGAAAGACTTATGCATATTGTCTAGATTCCTAGGTAGTTTTATAGAGATTATTATGCTTTGTTTGAGATGAACGCCCTTTATTACTACTCCGCACATGTTCAGATAAAATCCAGTTATTGTCCATTTGGTTCATGTTTAAAAATAACCCGTTCCTTGATTGTACGAAGGATCCCCAAATTCAAGGAAAACTGAGTGCGAGATTGTAATATGTGACCTTCCAAAGGGTTTTCCGCAGTTGGTTTTGGTGTACTGGATAGTGTGTAGCATTTGCCAACACATGATTATTAGATTGATTCCCATATATAACCCTAAATATAATGATGGATTACCATGGTTTTATTAGTCTGTTTCATGTGTGTACGTAGTATAATGGCCTTTCTTTCAACGATAGCAACATTGCAGTTTTGAGTTTTGCACTACATAAGGCTTCTTTTAGGTTTTAATACATTTTACCGGTGGCCAGTTTTGCACTACATAAGGCTTCTTCTAGGTTTTAATACATTTTCCCTGTCGTGTGTCGGTGCAAGGCTTCTTCTAGGTTTTAATACATTTTCCCTGTCGTGTGTCGGTGCAAATTCAACTTAGAAGTTATTTTAAATCAAATTCATGGCCTTTTTTGCACTAAATTATATTTTATATTTTAAATTTAAATAAAATAGTTCGAGCCCCATTGGGGGTGGGGTGAGACATCAACTTTTGGGAGACCGTGTAATAGTGCTTGAATATGGACACCAACACGTAGCCATTTAAAATTTGGTTTGATAGGCATGTCCAAGTTGCAAAGTTTGAGGATACAGGTAGTGAATTCGTGCAAATCGTTGACGTATCAAATATTGAAACTCTGAGATATGTGCTCTTACATTGCTCATCAAAGCTTTAGATGGGTTTGTGTTAAAGCAAAGTAAAATAGCAAGAGCAGTAAAGTATAAATCAAATTTCTTAGATTATGACAACAACTATTATAGTAGAGAACTAAAATGTGTAGCGCACAATTGACTAGTTCAATACATTTTTATCATGAACTTTTCTTAGTTCATATGCTTTCGTGCAGTGGCCCTAATTTAATGATTTTATAGAGAGACAATATAGACCCTAATTAGCATTCACTATATCTTGATCTTTAGTGACCTGATTTCTTTTTTTTTTGTTGTCTTCAGGTCTTGGATGTTTTTTTTTCAACATAAGTGGATGTGAAATTATATTACGGTTGGACACACAAAGTTGCTCCCCAAATCAATTGCAATGGGGCCACGCTAGCGGAGAAAAAAAAAAGACGCACATGCACCTAAGGAAGCATGCATGCCCCATTAGGTTTAATACTGAATCGAGGTGCATGTGCGTTATTAGCGCATACGCACCCAAAAGCGTACACATGCTCCTATTAAGCCAAATAAAAAAAAGAGGGGCATAACGCGTTCTATTTCACTTGCGGAGCAAAATGTAATGTCGAAAATTCTGCACAGCTATGGCTGCCGCGAGAGCGAGCTTCTCAACATGTGAATAGCGAGTTTCAGCATCGATAAGACCCTTACTCGCATAGCATATCACATGTTCTTGGGAGTTTTGGTCTTCCTGTACCAAAACCATGGCGATAGTGGTGTCAGAAGGAGTGAGGTATAAAATGTAATCTCGATAGTGAATCGGCGGTTGGAGCACAGGGGCATGCGTGATGGCATGTTTCAAACTATCAAAAGATTGTTGAGCTTGATCATCCCAAATGAACGGGACGTCTTTTTTCATCAATCTCATGTAATCCTGCGTCTTTTGCATGAAATTAAAAACAAAACGCCTTAAATAAGTCGCTCTTCCTTGTAGACTCTGAAGTTCCATGATATACGTTGGAGGTGGGAGTGCGACAATGGCTTCCACCTTCAAGGGATCAATACGTATCCCATCTTTTGAGATGATAAACCCTAAGAGGCATGCAGACTCGACACAAAAGATACACTTATGAGGATTCAGATGGATATTGTACCGTCTGCATCTGAGGAAAACAGCCGTCAGATGATTTATGTGGAACTCACGCTGCTTCGAGTGGGCAGGGAGGTCATCCAAGTAGGGTTCCACAAAGTCCTGCACATCATGGAAGGCATACGACATGGCCCGTTGGAATGTGGCACCAACATTTTTAAGACCAAATGGAAGTTTACGATACGCAAACATCCCCCAAGGGTAGATGAATGCATTCTTGTGTTGGTCAATGAGGTGGATCTCAATCTGGTTGTATCCGGAAAAGCCATCCATAAATGAAAAAATGACACTTCTGGCACAATTGTCGTTAATCTGGTCAATAAAGGGAGTCGAGTAGTTGTCCTTAGGACAAGCTTTGTTGAGATCTCGATAATCGACACAGACATGAATGGTACCCTGTTTTTTGTTAACTGGGACCACGTTTGAGACCCATTCTATCAATGGGATAGGATAGATGAAGCCAGCCTTCAAGAGTTTCTCTATTTCTACCTTGATTGTCGTAGTCTTCCGAGGGTGTACCAGTCGCAACTTTTGGTAGATAGGTTTGACGTCGGGATAGGTTTTAATCTTGTGTAAAACAGTGGTGGGGTCTATCCCAGGCATCTTCTGATAGGTCCAAGCGAATACATCTCGAAATCACTTGAATAAGACCGTACAAGCAATGACTTCTTCGCAGGAACACTTCTGGCCTAAATGAATGTGTTCCACTACACCAGGAGTAACCGAAATGTCTATCGAAGTGGTGGGTTCAATGTTGGCTAAGTTGCCTTCGGAGTCCGTGTGACACGTAAGCATCAAGGACTGAGACCCAGAGAAGACATCCGGTGTAAAGATGGTGCTAATGATGTTCTCCACAATATCCAAAAAGGGAAGGAAAGATGAACAATGATGGAGGTCTTCCCACAGAGGATCATCTGCACTCATGATTTCCATAATGCACTTGTCAAAATGAAAAGTCCATAGCAGAGGATAGGATGATGTCTACTGTAGAGAATAGGAGGTGGAGGCCATAGCTAAGTGGTCCTTCGGTGGTGACTGGATAGCCTCGAAGGTGAGTTCAGCGGGTGACGGGAAAAACATTTCCAATCAGTTGTGTGGTGGCTTCATCAGGTACAAGCCATGAATTAGTGGAGTTGGGAATAGATGAAATCTACGAGGAGATCATGTTCACTGTGGAAACATGGATTGGGAGATCTAAAGTAGGAAAGACGCCCATAAGGGATGAATCCTTAAGGAGGATGACCCCCACTCTCTCATACTAATGTGAAGATTTTCCAATCAAAGGAACATTATCGCTTGGGTGAGCAGTGGTGTGAGGTGTGCAGAAATCTAGTTGGTCGACTGTGACAATTCAGCCTTGATGGGGGAATTGTACTATGCGGAAGACAGATGATGCGACCGTAGTCATGGCATAAAACCAATCATGACCAAGCAGAATGTTGTAATCTAATACGGCAGCGACCACTTCCACGTTAAGGGTTCTGGTCTTTCCCCTTAGCTCGATTGGAAAATCTTGTAACAACCCATGAGGTTGAGATCCACGTCTGTCGAAGGCTCTCAAAGTGGTAGGAGAATGGTTCAACTTGGGAGAGCCAATGGCTCTCCAACATGTGATCGACATGACTGATGTAGAGGCTCCTTCATCGAAAATGGTACGATGGATTATCTTCCCAGCAACGTTTGTGGCAACTTGAAATGCCAACTGATGGGAGAGCCTTGGTTTGAATTATTCTAGTCGAAACATGATGGTGTTCGATGAATCCGGGTCAACTGCACCGATGGCAGCGAGGAGAGTCTTGCACTGATTAGGACAATTTTGAAAGACCTCAGGCGTCGACATAGCACAAGGAGCTTGTGCTAGGTCCTCCACAATGTTGTAGTTTTGAGCAGCCTGAGCATTAGGATGGAAAACTGATTTTCTAATCGTGCTCTTGGGTGGATGCAACATTGACTCAAAAGAAGGCTTCTTAATGGTGAGAGGAGCCATTGGTACAGTGACATCAGGCATCGAAGTGGAAGCTTTTTCAGTAATACTTCCAACAGGTTCTTTGGCCAGAACAGATTCATACGAATGAGAACAGGTATTCAAGTTGATGGTCTCATTAAGCACCATGAGAACATGTGTGGTGGTGGATGCTTCTCCTTGGGAAGGAGAAGTGCGAGCGATCAACTGTTGATTTTGAGCAGAGAAGGGATTGTTGAGAACTGCGGGTGTGGGTTTTCACTTAAGAAATTTTTGAACTTCGTCTCTATGGGGGCACTCTTTTGAAAAGTGGTCATCACCACATAGTAGATAAGGATACTTTAACTTCCTTTTATGTCTACTATCATCAGGGGTGCTCTTTTGTTCCTGCTGGGTGGAAGATTTCTTAGGTTTCCCTTTGTTCTTCTTCTTACCACCAGAATTTTGAGATGAAGATGATGAAACAGAACTCACTTCTTCGGTGACAGCAGTAGTGGATGATTTGGTGGTGTGATGAGCAGCCTGTGTTGGTGATGGGGAAGAACCTTGGGGGTTCGACGAACCAACAGTTTGAGAGGAAGGCTGGGTGTGAAGGGATCCAATGATGCCATCAACTTTGAGGTCCCTTGGGTGGTTTCGTGGGGCCATAAGTGTTGCGGGGTGCGTCAGAAAGAATATCAAACAGTGTGCCAGACTGAGCATAAAATAAGTCTAGCAAGTGGGAGCGGGAGATGGATTGTTCCTCAGTGATAGCACCTCCCATGGCAACATATCGTGCTATGGTAGGTATGAGAGACTTCGTAAACCAGTATGTTAGGAGTTGATCTGGAATAGGAGCCTTAATGAGATGTCATCTCCTTCGCCACTCATGTATATGATCTGAGATGTGAGTAGCGGTATTTTGATAGAGCGAGGTTAAAAGCTCTGTACTAGTTTCATACCGTATAGGCAGTTGGAAATGAGTCAAAAAGTTTATAGAAAGAGAACCAAAATCAAGAAAAGAGTGGGGTGGTAGTTCAATATACCACTTGGGAGCCGAACCAGTGAGAGTCCGTTGAAATAACCTAAGACGGATCGAGTCGTCCATCAAGGAGTTGGATGAACACCACAAGTGGTATGTCATCACGTGGTTTTTAGGGTCCTCACCCAACTTGCCATCAAATTTTGGGATATCTGATGGAAGTTTCACCGGAATGGGTGGCCAACTAGTTCCATGGTAAATGGGGTCGTTGGTTAGGAGAGACAGGTCGGGTAGGTCCAAAGTAGTAAAAAAAAGCACCTGTTGATTAGGCTATGGGTACTGATAGTACTGATAAGGCGTGGAAGGACCTATGGGATCTTGTCTTGACTGACTGTAGGGTGTTCCAGGAGGAAACTGGCCATAGGGGTATGGGCCACCTAGACTAAATGTAGGTCTACACCATAGTAAGTTGGTCCATTACCATAATGAGGTGTCCCATTACCATAAGGTGGGGGCTTTCCTTCATCGCCAGGAGGGGGTGGGCTGCCTCCAAATGGTGGGGCTCCACCACCACCGCCAAGGTAGGATGGGTCTCCACCGCCTCCATTGGGAGGAGGTGGTGGTCTGCTACCACCACCGGAATAGGACGGGCCTCCACCACCTCCGTCGGGAGGGGGTGGTGGGCCACCACCACCACCAGAAGGGTAAGTGCCTCCTCCGCCACCTCCACCATAGTAGGGTGGCAGTCCTCCACCACCGCCACTAGGGGGTCCTCCACCACCACCACTGCGAATAAGGGGTGGTCCTCCACTACCACCACCAGGATGGGATGGTCCTCCACCACCACTTCCAGGGGGAGTGGGCCATGATGACTGAAATGAGGTGGTCCTCTGCCAGAAGGTAGAGGTCCGCCTCCTCTAGAGTTATGTGGGGGCCTGCCGCCTCCAATGGGATGTGGGGTTGGACCAAACGGGGGTGCAGGGACTTGAGGGACTGTAAGTGGGGGTCCATGTTTTAAACCATTTTTCTATCCCCATAGAGTGTAAGGATTTTTGAGGTAGGGTACCCCTTAGAGTGCGTTTTTGGGATTAAGTTGACCCAGCACAGGGTTAAGATGACCTAGATATGCTTGACTCGATGGAGGTTGAATTATGTTGGAGGGTCCCCCAACATGGGATAGTCCCGTAGTGGAAGGTCCGGGAGGTAAGGAATTTCCAACGGAAGGACTGATGCGAACTCTTGTTGTAGTATTATGGTTAAGAGATGGGGGTTGCCCCCCAACAACAACTTGCTGACCACTAAGTGAAGGTTGACCCAAGACTGGTTATTGATTATTCACTGTAGGATTAACGTTACTTGTAAGGAAGGTGGCAGGTAAAGAGTCTCCTCCTCTCGAAGTTTGAGGTGGGGGAGGAGCAGGTAATGTAACCATGGTGATCATAGGTCTGTTGGACTTTTGTTGTTCAACAGGTTGGGTGGTTGGGGGTACTGAATTGGTCTCCTGTCTAGGAGATGATGTGCAAGAATAGATGGTTGACCAGTTTCAAAAATGGTCACATGTTGCGTGGATGATTCTGGTGACTCAAAAGATAAAGAGCAACCTGGGATCGGTCGATAAGGGGGTAACGTCTGTTGGTGTCCATTTTGTCACTATTTTTTATCATCAAATCTATTTTGAATGGCGTTAATTTCATTATTTTTTATATAATAATTTATTCTTTCCACCATTCAGCCCATCAAACAGACTAGGTATGCATGTATTCATCTATCATATAAATTTTGGTCAAATCTCATTATATTATGATTTATCAATGATTAAATTAACAATTCCAGTCATGCATGGCATTTAGTTTTGATCTACATGCTGTGATTTTTCAAATGACCCTTCATTTAGACTACATGTTTATATTGCTTAAGCTCAGCTGCATTCAACTCATCGTTCAGCCTTGCATTCAGCCCATGAAATCCACGGTTGGCATGTTTCAGGCCATTAAAGACAAGATCGGGCACATGAGTTTTGTTTGCCATGCAAGGGTCATGGTTAATGAATTCTGGTTATGGAAGATTCATCCCAAGGCCTGCTAAACTTGACAGCACACCATTCTTCCACGTCAACACTCTACACACCTTTTCTCTCGTCCGTTCAGCCTGGAATCACGCACGCCCATTCACGCCTGTCTTCTGGAAGACTTCGCCCGTCCATGCTCAGCCTGCCAACACAATGCTCCACCCACGTCAATGCTCCAACTCTAAGATTACCAACCCCGGTTGATAATTAAATATTAGGTGTTTTCTTTGAGATAGCTCACACACCCAACATTTTGGCGCCGTTGCCAGGGAGTTGTAGAAGATAGGTAGAATTTAATTGTAGAAGATGGGTAGAATTCAGTTGTAGAAGATAGGTAGAATTCAGTCATAGATAAGTAAAACTCCTTTTTAATTGTATTTTTTCCTTTGAAAATAGGCTGGTGGCGGGTGAGCAGTAAGACGAGAGGTAAGAACCTGCGCATCTGTTATAACAGGCATCCCCAAAACCCAACAATATCAGTTATGCAGTTAGAACTTATTTCAGTTATAATTTGTTTTCATGAACAGGTCTATAGATTCACAAGGTAGATTTATTAAAACTAGTTCCCTTACTAAAATTCCTACTAACCTATACGGGGGGCGTGCCACCCCAACAGCTAACTCAACAAAAAGGTATCAGAAGACACCTAAAGGGGATAGTCCTACTTGGAAAGCAAAGGAAATCCTTTCAGGAAATCAATTAGGGGAAAACATAGGGACATCAGAACAGTCTGTTCATAAGGAAATTCCACTAGAAGAACCTCAAGCTCATATTGAGATTGAACTTAGACAATAGAAAACTCAAAAGGATAAAACTTTAGGACCTCTCAACTCTCTATTAGTCTAAAAACCCAAAGACACTACTTTTTCAATAGTAGGTGGTCCAAACTTGGTAGATTTTGTCGATCCTGCACAAGTAGACGCTCTTTTTGAGAGTTCTGTGAACATAGTCATCTCATAGATTGATACAACTATAGTAGGACCTACAAAACTGGATTCCCACGTAGCTGGTAATTCTCCTCCTAAAAAGAAGAATACCCTCCTTGAAAGGATCCACCTAGATTTTCTCTCTTTGGCAATTGAATCTTCATGGGGGATGAAAATGAAGATCGTGTCCAACAAGATGAAGAAGATGGAGAAGTTAAAACTGAAGGTACCTTTGGGTTCCCTATTTTAGACACTGCACAAGATGTTACTATGAAAAACATCCCTCCCTCCTCACTACCAACCTTTTATGGGAAGAGTAGTGAGGATCCGAGCACATTTTTATTCGAGTTTTACATTTTGTGTAGGATTTATAATTACCTAACTAAAACTAAAACTCTTTCCTGCCACATTAAAAGATTCTTCTCTTCGATGGTTCATGGGATTAGGAGAATCTAGTATTAGAACTTGGGAAGACATGAAGAATTCATTTATTCGAAAATATCAGGATTACTGTAGACCTAAGGGCTCTCACAATGAAATTTTTAAAATTCAACAACTTGAAGACGATATCTTAGAAGACTATCTCGAGAGATTTAACTATGTGTTACACAAGTCTAAGTATAGTGATCTTCAAGAAGATGCAGGTAAGAACACTCTTCCTCAAAGGAATCTCAGAAGAATTCTTAGATAACCTTAATCTCATGGCAGCAGGAGACATTTCTCAGAAGTCTTTTACGGAGATTTGTGAACTATGTAGGAATTACTCTAGGAGCAGAGGGAAAGGTGGAAGACACTTTCGAGAATCTTATGCTAGGAATCCCAAAGGAAACACATCCGGTCCTGGTGGAGTTACAAGGGTAGAGTTGGGAAACCTATTGGAAAATTTCAAAACAAATATTTTAGGAGCCTTGGGTTCTCAATTAGATGCACTACAAGCTAAAAAGAGACAAGATGAAGAGCACGTAGAAATGAGTGTTTTCTATCCTAGGTGAAGAATTAAACATCCTCAATAAGAATTTCCATTAAATAATGTTTCAGTCTGTCACCTATGTACAGAAGAAAATCCAACCAATGATTGTCCATCGTTTCCTGGATTACAAGTTGTGTAAAAGAGTGGAAATTTTGGTGAAATACCTAGGAGGCCTTGGCAACCTAGATATCAGCCATCGTATCAAGATTCATCACAAATTCCACCCTATTACTATCCTTATCAACCTCCTCAACAATGGAATACTTCAGGTTAGCAAAATTGGCCACCGCAGTACCCTCCTCAGACTGCTCAACAGCAGCAATGGCCACATGGATGGAGAGGGAAAGCTTATGCTCAAACACCTCCTCCTATGCCTAACTATCCTTACCCACCTAATATTCAGCAACGTCCTCCTGGATTTGTACCTCCTTCACTACCCCCTATCCCGAATCAACCTCACCATTTCCAGAACATGAATCCTCGAAGACCCATAATATTACCTGCACAACCAATACTGAATCCTAACAACAAACCGACCCAAGCTCTTAATAGCATTGGGTTGTTACCTCTTCCATCATATGTCATTTCGACCGTGCCAATACATGAGATACAACTGCAGTTTGGAAGAGTTTTGCAAGATAAGCCCAAGTCATCAGTTGTTATTCAAGAAGAGAATGAAGAATACATACCTAGTGAAGTTTTGAACGATGCCATTCTTGAATATGTGGTTATTTCTAGATATTCAACACACAACCATCCACACAAAGAAGTAATTCCAAGGGAAAATTCACCTCCATATCCAGAGCATCTAGTAATATAAAAACCTATAACTTATCCAGAGTACGATATCATTAACGGATTGAAAAATAATTGCATTAAGATCCCTTTGTTACAAGCCATTAAGGATATCCCAATCTATAGTAAGCTAATAAAGGAACTTTGTATTAAGAGACCAGGGAGAAAACAAAAAGACCCTCCGACAATTCATGTAGTAGGATAAATATCAGATTGCATGGCAAACCAACCTAGAATACCAAAGTATTTAAACCCAGGAAACCCTGTGGTGACTGTTATCATCAATAACACCGCCATAGGGAACACACTTATTGATATAGGATCTGCTATCAATTTGATGACTACCATCATCTTAGAAACTCTCAATTTAGCACCATTCCTTCTCCCTACCCCAACAATGCTAGAATTAGCAGATCGCACTATGGTACAACCTACTGGGATCTTAGATGACATCACTGTATCAGTAGCCTCATGGCAATATCCCATGGAATTCATGGTCATTGAATCAAAATACCCTTCCAAAGGTCACCCTATTATTTTGGGAAGGCCTTGGTTGTCTACTTCTAATGCATTTATAGGATGTAGGGATGGAGAGATGATTATCTCTGATGGGTTATCTACAAGAAAACTAGCTTTATACCCACCAGCTCAGCCAATAGTTGAAAATTTGTTTCGGTTAGATTGTCCTTTTGGAGATGAGAAGTTGGAAAATTTTTTTCTTATCAGTGATATCTCTCGGGCACTTCAAGAGAAAAATACCGAGAATGTGTTGAACCAATTTATCTCTTCCACAACATGTGTAGATTTTCCTCAATCTTTTTCCCAATTTGACCAGATATTTGGAGACGAATTCCAAGAAAACATGAGCCTCTCAACATTTACAAGTACACCCTGTGTCTTCACAATCGAAGAACACCTAGGATCCTATACCATTCCGTGTGAGGTTAGTACCGACAAATTTCTACATATAAATGCAGGTTTAGATGAGAGTCAGCAAAAACAATTACTAAAAGTTCTCAAGAGTCAAACTGGAGAATTTGCATGGGAGTATACCGATATGAAAGGTATACACCCGGATACCTATATCCATCACATTTACATAGACTCGAACATACCTCCTATTAGGTAGCCCCAGAGAAGAATGAACCCAACACTAAAGGATATAGCAAAGGACGAATTACAAAAACTCCTTAACGTTGGATTCATTTACCCAATTTCCAACAGTAATGGGCTTCTCCTCTGGTGGTAGTTCCAAAGAAAGTCACAGGGAAATGGTGTATCTTTGTTGACTTTCGAGAACTGAACTAGGCCACTCTTAAGGACTACTTCCCTTTTCCTTTCATCGATCAGGTGTTAGACACCTTATCAGGGAAACAATATTTCTCATTCCTTGATGGGTATAGTGGATACAATCATATATTGATATCACCTGAGGATCAAGACAAGACAACTTTTACTTACTCTTGGGGGACGTATGCCTACCGAGTGTTACCATTTGGCCTATGTAATGCACCTGCTACTTTCTAGCGTGCAGTTCTAGGAATCTTTGTTGACCTCATACACGACTGTGTAGAAGTTTATATGGATTATTTTACAGTTTATGGTAATACTTTTCAGGAATCCCTTGATAACCTTGAAAAACTTCTCATTCGGTGCTAAGAAATGAACTTAGCTCTTAGTCATGAAAAATGTAAAATGCTACTGACCGAGGGCATAATTTTGGGACATCTTGTCTCTCTTCAAGGTATCAAGGTAGATCCCTCCAAGATTGAAATAATTGTTAATCTTCCTCCTCCAAAAAATCCAAAGGAGGTAAGAAGTTTTCTTGGCCATGCTGGCTATTATAGACGTTTCATTGGGAATTTCACTAAAATAGCCACACCTATGTTCAAACTACTCATGAAAGACACAGAATTTCAATGGACTGAACCGTGTCAACAAGCCTTCGAAACTCTGAAGGCCAAGCTATCAGTGGCACCAGTACTTAGGCACCAGTACTTAGGAGCCCAAATTGGTCCCTTCCTTTCCATATATCCACTGATGCTTTCCGACATAGCCATAGGGGTAGTTTTAGGTCAAAAAGAGGGACAAACATCACATGCCATCTAATTTTCTAGTAAAACTTTGACTCCTGCAAAATCGAAGTACACTGTTACTGAAAAAGAGTTTCTAGCAGTAGTATACTCCATCAACAAGTTTCGTCGTTATATCATGGGATATGAATTTTTTATGCACACTGACCACTCCACCACCAGGTTTTTGATGAATAAGCCTATCATCAATGGCAAAGTGACTCGATGGCTTCTTTTGTTACAAGAATTCAACATCACCATTGTCGATCGTCTCGGTAGAGAGAATGTAGTAGCTAATTTGCTCTCTCGAATTCAAATTGACAATAATGCCAGCCCTGTCGATGATAGCTTCCCATATGAACATTTGTTCACTGTATCTGTTCAAACCCCATGGTTTGCAGATATAGCCAATTATTTAGCAACTGGAAAGCTACCCAACCATCTCTCCCCACCTGAGAAACGTAGGATCATAGTTCAAAGTTCCAATTATTGTTGGGTAGATAATGATCTCTTTCATACTAGTCCTGATCTTATTACTAGACGATGCGTACGAGAGGATGAGATGGCAGAGATCCTTCATGCGTGTCATGGTGGACCCTACAGTGGGCATTTTTCTGATAAAATGACAGGATACAAAGTATTACACTCTGGGTACTATTGGCCAAGCATCTTTAAGTATGCTGCCAAATATGTCAAGGGGTGTGATAGTTTCCAAAGAATGGGTAGACCTAAACCATCCGATGAGATGCCTTTGCAACCCCAAGTTATGATTGAGCCATTTGAAAAATGGGCTCTATATTTCATTGGACCAATTTCCCCTATGTCTCGCAAGAAGAAGTACCTCCTAGTCTATACAGATTATGTCACCAAATGGGTAGAAGCTAAAGCTTTATTCCGAGCCATAGAGAAATCTGTGGTGGAATTCATTTATGAAGAAATATTTACCCAATTCGGTGTACCTAAGGAAATTGTAACCGATCAAGGATCTTAGTTTACCTCCAAATTAATGAAAGAGCTTACTGACAAATATGGTATTAGACATTGTAAATCCTCACCATATCACCCACAAGCCAATGGTTAGGTCGAATCCACCAACAAAGTAGTAGAAGCCATCCTGACTAAAACTATCCAGTTACACCACAAATACTGGGCAGACAGGCTTCCAAAATCTCTATGGGCTAATAGAATAACGTGGAGAAACACCACTGGTCACACACCTTATGAACTCGTTTATGGTAAACAAGTTCTTCTACCCATCGAATTCCAAGTCAAAACCTTTCGTATGGCTGCGCAATTAGGGATGAACTTAGAAGAAGCACAGAGTCAACGAATCCTGCAGATAAATGAATTAGATGAGATTAGGAAAGATGTTATTCAACGTACAATTTTAATATAAAATCAACACAAAAAGTGGCATGATAGATACATTAAACAAAAACAATTCAAAACTAGAGACTGGTCACTACTTTTTTATTCAAGATACAAAAATTTTAAAGGTAAACTAACTACTCATTGGATGGGTCCATATGAAAATGTCACCAGCTTTGATAATGGATACGTTAAAATTAAGACAATTGATGATTCACAAATTTATTTTGTTGTAAATGGAGACAGACTTAGACTTTATCATCAACCAATATCTAAACAATATTTTGTGTAGAATGCCTTGCAATAGGAAGAAATGGAACTGGTAGAAGAGGAAGTCATTTATCCTCCTCCTAGTCCTTGAATAATTTTGGGTTATCTTCTTTTTTATATATGTAAATATGTTTTTGATTTTCAATAATAATGAGCCCTTTCTAACAACTGATTACATTCTTCTTTTTACAGGAAATCTATTATGATCAGTTTGTAAAATATTGTCAATAAAATAGGAAGACTCTTTTTCCTTTCGAAAATTTACATAACTTGTTTTGTACATATGCTTTGTTTTGAATAAAATTTGAATAATCTGACAAGTGGTTTTGCAACTTAATCACAAGAACCCTATCTTTGTAATCATCTCATGTGATATTATGCAAAAAGGGAAGTGCTCTAAAAAGAAATACTTATAGTTCTCCCTCTCTTTCGGTTACTGCTAAAATTGAAAATTTTTAGTGAAAGGATAAAGCATTCTTGATATCATTTATAACCACTTTCTTTTATGATTATATATATAATAATTTATTTAGACATGCACACTTCTGATTTATCATTAGAACAGTTGTTTAAAAGACCTACTTCAATTATTATGATCTCCACAAAACTCTATCTTACATCTATGGGCTACTAGTTCATCCTAGACTCATTATCAAAACTTGTCCCTAAAGCACCTTTAAAAGGTAGCCTAAAAGTGGGTGATATTTTCTATTTTCTGGGGAACATTACTGACCTTTTATGAAGAAGATAGACTTTGAAGTTAAAGAACAGCTTTAGGTTATTATCTTTTGGCATGTCTGTAATTTAGGCCATTATAAATAAAGCTACTCATAAGGTTTGTGCTAAATTTTGAATTATGTGTTTAACAGGCTTAGCACACTCTTGTGCCAACCAGCTTCCTTACAAACAGGATCGCTGGTAGTGGGGCTATGCTTGCATGGTACCAAGATAAACCCACCGGGGTACTGAATAGGTCTGCTGGCAGTGGGTCAATATCAGGTAAAAGAGGTTTGGTTAATGCATTGCTATTCACATAACTCATAAAAAACCTAAGTATACAAACACATGTTTAGGCCGATTATGTATACTCTCATTAGATAATGGTTGTAAGTTGCACTTGGACCCTGTCATCTAATTCAAACAATAACTAGGATATCATTTTCCTAGAAATGGGACCCATAATTATAGTAGATCTCACAAATTTTATGTTGAACCTTATTTATATTCTTTGGATGACAAGAGATCTTTACAGTGAGTCATGGACGACTAGTTTTCCTATGGCATTTTTCGCATCTCTTGTACTATTATTCTTCATATGGTCTTTTAAGCACTGTTGTATTCTTTTTGATGAATGTACATATCTGAATCATCTACATTTATTAGTTAATATTTCATTTCCTTATGAAAATTATCACAATATTTTAAAAGCTATCTGTAAGACTTTCAATTGAAATTTTTTAATTTTAATCATTTTCTCTTTGATGGCTTGAGGACATGCCATATTTTTGGTTTGGGGGGGGAGATTAGAACTGTTCTTACTCTCTAAATATTTATGAAAAAAAAAACCTGTTCTTACTCTCTGAATATTTATGAAAATTTTATTTATCTCTGATACAATGACAGGTGTTTTCAGGTTAATGCAAAAGCAAAAGAAAAATGATCTAATCAAGAAAAAAAAGAGGAACGCAACTAAAAGATACAGAAAAGCAAAGTTTACAGCATCTTTTTTGCACTAACAGCTTCAGAAATTATCTACAAAATCAACTTTGGTCAGCATCAACAGTAAGATCTTGTATAAACAAAAGTCTGTACGAAGGATTGAATGGCAGGTTGAATGCTGATCCAAATGAGGCAAATAAACAACGTTCTGAATGGAGTGCTGAATGAAACCATAGCCTATAATAGCTTTATTTAATATGCCAAATTTGAAAATTATTGATAAGTTTTATTGGCTAATTATGACAGGGATTAATCAAATGTCGATTTCACACACGGTTTCATTCTCTTATCCATCTCACCTTCGTTAAACGAATGGATTATGCATAATTTTGAATCATTACATGACCGCCATTCAGTCTTACTCACCCTGTTGTACGACCTGCCACCATATGAATCGAATCATGATCTCTCACGTGTAATCTATTTTCATTATGTGAATTACATTCAACCTGTCCAAAGCTCGGATTTGGACATGGTTGAATATTCTCTAAACCACACGTATTCAATGGATTCACGTACCTCTACGCTGGAACTTAACTTAAGATCTTCAAATGACAGGAGCGATCTTTCAAGCATGCCAAGCCCTTGTCCACTGTCGTTCAAAAAATCAAATGGACCATAGTTTAAATTGGTGATCGCGTGAATTTCGCCTCAGTCTATTCGCTCTCCATCTGAGCCGCGTCCTCTGCAAATTCTTGCACCTCTTGTATCCATTCGCATTTCCCCGTCCTCTGTCAACAATGCCAATTCATTACGATCCTGGTACCTACTAGGACCTCCTTCGCATTTATGAGTTTAAAACCTGCCGTGAAGTGTTTTTACGAGCAGGTTGGGGCCCATTTGTCCACCTTCTCCAAGGCCACGACCACGAGATTTCATTACTGTTTGCTAAAAATTTTGATGGCAAGACGGCCAAGGTTGGCCATCTTGTTTTCTCCGTGACAGAAGAGTCAATAGCATTAGCTACCAAGCTCTCGAGGGAAGGTGCCCGATGGCATAAGCATCTTTTCCTTCCACGGAAGGACCATGACTTTGCCCTGAAGATCGATTTTCAACACATTGCTGGTACAAAATTTTTTCACAGAGAATGGATGAAGCCAGAGTGTTTAGATCTTCTAACCATTATCATCCACTTAATCACTTGCGAGGGTAAGTTCACTGTCTTTAAAGCTTGCCATTTCAAATTGTTAGCGCATTTTGTTAACAATCAGACCCTCAACTTCCCATTTTATTTCTTGAAAAGTTTGGAGAAGATGTCTAGCCAAGTCAGGAAGAATACTATTAATCCCTCTGGTAGCTTGTATCATCACTGTCTCATTAAGATTCTAATCATTCACTAGTTAGAAGAGAGAGGAAAAACTTGGGATTATTTTGTTTTTGAGATACTGAACCCTCATTTATCTACTGTCAAACCTTCCTCTTCTCAAGAACATAATCATACCCAAGCATAACTAAATGGTAAACGTGTATAGTTTGATGAGAGTTCCTTAGATGATATGCATTCTGTCCACTCATCACCTTCTCCTGAACTTACCCTTGGTGGCCCTACTTTGGAACCTCGACTCTTTTCAGATCCCACTAAACCCACGAGAATGAATTGTGACCAGTCCGTCAACCAGTTTGTCCTTGAGATTGTCATTCAACCATCACATTCAAATGTCTAGTCAAACGGCCATACTCTTGAAACACCCCTCCTCTTGAAAACCGATTTTCTAATCGTGCTCTTGGTTGGACGCAACATTGACTCGAAAGAAGGCTTCTCAATGGTGAGAGGAGCCACCAGTACGGTGACGTTAGGCATCAAAGTGGGATCTTTTTCAGTATTACTTCCAATAGGTTCTTTGGAAGGAACAGAGTCATATGAACGAGAACGGGTGTTCAATTTGATGGTCTCATTACACACCATGAGAACATGTGCGGTGGTGGATGCTTCTCCTTGGGAAGGAGAAGTGTGAGTGATCAACTGCTGATTTTGAGCAGGGAAGGGATCATTGAGAACTGCGGGTGTGGGTTTTCCCTTAAGAAACTTTTGAACTTTGTCTCTATGGGGGCACTCTTTTGAAAAGTGGTCGTCACCACACAGTAGACAAGGATACTTTAACTTCCTTTTCTGTTTGGTATCATTAGGGGTGCTCTTTTGTTCCTATTGGGTGGAATATTTCTTAGGTTTCCCTTTGTTCTTCTTCTTACCACACAAATTTTGAGTTCAAGCTGATGAAACAGAATTCACTTCTTCGGTGAGAGCAGGAATGGATGATTTGGTGGTGTCGTGACCAGCCTGTGTTGGTGATGGGGAAAAACCCTGGGGGTTCGACGAACCAACAGTTTGAGAGGAAGGCTGGGTGTGAAGGGATCCAATGATGCCATCAGCTTTGGGGTCCCTTGGGTGGTTTCGCAGGGTCGTAAGTTTTGTGGGACGTGTTAGTAAGAATATCAAACAATGTGCCAGATTGAGCATAGACTAAGTCTAGCAAGTGGGAATGGGTGATGGCTTGTTCCTCAGTGACAACACCTCCCATGGAAACATATTGTGCTATGGTAGGTATGAGAGACTTCGTAAACCAGTCTGTTAGGAGTTGATCTGGAATAGGAGCCTTAATGAGACGTCGTCTCCTTTGCCACTCATGTATATGATCTGAGATGTGAGTAGTGGTATTTTGACGGAGCGAGGTCAAAATATCTGTACCAGTTTCATACTGTATAGGCAGCTAGAAATGAGTCAAAAAGTTTATAGAAAGAGAATCAAAATCAGGAAAAGAGTGGGGTGGTAGTTCAATATACCACTTGGGATTCGAACCAGTGAGAGTCCGTTGAAATAACCTGAGACGGATCGAGTCGTCCATCAAGGAGTTGGATGAACACCACAAGTGGTATGTCATCATGTGGTTTTTAGGGTCCTCACCCGGTTTGCCATCAAATTTTGGGATATCTGATGGAAGTTTCACTGGAATGGGTGGCCAATTAGTTCTGTGGTAAATGGGGTCGTTGGTTAGGCAAGACAGGTCAGGTAGGTCCAAAGTAGCCAAAAAGGGCACCTCCTAATTAGGCTGCGGGTACTAATAGTACTGATAAGGCATGTAAGGACCTGTGGGACCTTGTATCGATTGACCGTAGGGTGTTCTAGGAGGAAACTGGCCATAGGGATACGGGAATCCTGGACCAAATGTAGGTCTGTCGCCATAGTAAGGTGGTCCATTACCATAATGAGGTGGCCCATTACCATAAGGTGGGGGGCCGCCTCTGCCGCCGGGAGGCGGTGGGCCACCTCCAAATGGTGGGGGTCTGCCACCACTGCCAAGGTAGGATGGGTCACCGCTGCCTCCACTGGGAGGAGGTGGTGGTCTGCTACGACCACCGGAATAGGATGGGCCTCCACCACCTCCGTTAGGAGGGGGTGGTGGTCAACCGCTACCGCTGGAAGGGAGTGGTGGGCCACCGCTGCTGCTGGAACGGGGTGGTGGGCCACTGCTATCACCAGAAGGGTAAGAGCCTCCTCCGCCACCTCCACCATAGTAGGGTGGCGGTCTGCCACCACCACCACCAGGATGAGAGGGTCCTCCACCACCACCACCGCCAGGAAGGGGTGGTCCTCCACTACTACCACCAAGATGGGATGGTCCTCCACCACCACCACTAGGGGGGGTGGGCCATGAAGACCGAAATGAGGTGGTCCTCTGCCACAAGGTAGAGGTTCACCTCCTCCAGAGTTATGTGGGGGCTCGTCGCCTCCAATGGGAGGTGGGGGTGGACCAAAATGGGGTGGAGGAACTTGAGGGACTGTAAGTGGGGGTCCATGTTGTAAAACATTTTGCTGTCCCCATAGAGTGTAAGGATTTCTGGGGTATAGTACCCCATAGAGTGCGTTTACAGGATTAAGTTGACCGAGCATAGGGTTAAGATTACCTGGATATGCTTGACTCGATGGAGGTTGAATTACGTTGGAGCATCCCCCAACATGGGATAGTACCGTAATGGAAAGTTAGGGAGTTAAGGAATTTCCAACGGAAGGACCGATGGGAATTCTTGTTGTAGTATTATGGTTAAGAGACGGGGGTTTCCCCCAAGCAACAACTTGCTGACCACTAAGTAAAGGTTGACCCAAGACTGGTTGTTGATTATTCACTGTAGGATTAACGTTACTTGTAAGGAAGGTGGGGGGTAAAGAGTATCCTCCTCTCAAAGTTTGAGGTGGGGGAGGAGCAGGTAACGTAACCGTGGTGATCACAGGTGTGTTGGACTGTTGTTGTTCAATAGGTTGGGTGGTTGGGGGTACTGAAATGGTCTCCTGTCTAGGGGATGTATGTGCAGAAATGGATGGTTGAACAGTGTCAGAAATGGCCACATGTTGCGTGGATGATTCTGGTGACTCAAAAGATAAAGAGCGACCTGGGATCGGTCGATAAGGGGGTAACGTCTGTTGGTGTCCATTTTGTCACAATTTTTCATCATCAAATCTATTCTAAATGGCATTAATTTCATTATTTTTGATATAATAAGTTATTATTTCCGCCATTCATCCCATTAAATAGACTAGGTATGCATGTATTCATTTATCATATAAATTTTGGTCAAATCTCGTTATATTGTGATTTATCAATGATTAAATTAACAATTCCAGTCATGCATGGTATTTAGTTTTGATCTATAGACTGCGATTTTTCAAATGACCCTTCATTCAGACTGTGTGTTTATATTGCTTAAGCTCAGCCGCATTCAGCTCATCGTTCAGCCTTGCATTCAACCCGCGAAATCCACGGTTGGCATGTTTCAGGCCATTAAAGACAAGATCAGGCACGTGGGTTCTATTTTCCATACAAGGGTCATGGTTAATGAGCTCTGGTTCTTTAATATTCATCCCCATGCCTGCTAAACTCGACAGCACACCATGCTTCCACGTCAACACTCTACACGCCAGTTCTCTCGTTCGTTCAGCCTAGAATCATGCACGCCCATTCACGCCGGTATTCTGGAAGACCTCACCCGTCCACGCTCATCCTGCCAACACAATGCTCTACCCACGTCAATGCTCTAGTATCCCTCTCCTTCGTTCATTCAGTTCGTCAGCGCACTATCTCTCTGCCCACGTCAAAGGAAGATCGACGCTGCAGCTGCCTCGTGAAGGAATTGGCCCCGTGAAGCCTAGTGTATGCTCCCTGTGCTGTCATGCATCACTTAAAGCATCCAGTTACAACCATGAATGCCTCTGTTATTAGAGAGGTCGACTCTGTCGACCTTCTCATCCATTTGTAAATGTATAAATAGATGCTTTACATAGAAGAACAGAGTTAGAAATCAAAGAAGTTAGACTGTAGATAGAGTTAGAGTTAGATATTTTCAAGAGCAGATAACAGACATTTTGTAATTTTCTCATGTTAATGGAAGTTCCAGTTTGTTGATGTTCTGAGTAGCTAACCAATTTTGTTTTCCATCTCTGATTGTTGGGAAGGGCCCCTCATCAACCGGAGGTTTTGTCTTTGTTTTCTGTATTTTCTTTTCTGCAAATAGTTAGTTTATTTTCCTGTATATGTAATTAATTTCGTCGTTCTGTACATGATATTTCTTTTTACTTTGTAATTTATATTTTGCTGCTAACATAGTTGTGTTTACATAATTAGAAAATGGTCGACCAACAGTATAGTTTTGATAGTTTTATTTTAGTCTTTAATGACTAGATAGTTTGTTTTTCTAATCCTCCGCAATTAGATAGGACTTAGTTAGTTGTTGTTTCCAGCTTAGTTCTGATTAGAATTAGTTAGCTTCTCCTTTGTAGTTGTAGGTTAATTCTCTTCTCTCATCTCAATCTTGCTTTAGTATAGAATATGAATAGTTTATCTCTCCAACCAGGATTAGAATAGGTTGCTTTCTATTATCTTAGCTTCTCAACAAGTATTCTCACTGATTTCTTTGCATTGTAGGTTCATCTGCATTCGCTAGCTGACGTCAAGATCATCAAAACTACTCTTTTTCTTAGTTTCATTCATTTTTCCTCCATTTGGAGTGTCATTCGAACTGTCATTTGGACTATCGTTCAGACTAACATTTGGATCGTCATTCATATTTTCACTCTTTCTGCACTGTTTTATGCTTATTTCGAATTCAGTTTCTTAGTTTTCTTAATTGAAATCTTTCCTGCTTCTAATTAGTATTCTTAACCATAATTAGGCCCTTGTTTTACATTCCGTAAAGTTTTAATTCAAGTCTTGTTATCATTCTTAGTTTTCTTTAACTGTCTTTTAAATTATGTTTTTCGTATTTAGCTTACTAATATGTTTCTGTTTCAGAATTTATCAGTCTTATTCCTAGTCCTATTTATTACATGTTCTTAAGACTTAGTTAGAATAGAGTTAATAATTTCATTCTCTAAATATTCTAGTTTTGATAATTTTCTTCATTAAGATTAGGATCGGTTTCTTATTTCGATAAATAGTGAAGATGTTCATGGAATAGGATTTGGATTCGGAAATTAATATCTTGATCAAGTTTTCTACTTGCTTCTAAATTAATATCTTTATCAAGTTTTCTACTTGCTTCTATATAAATATCCTGATCAAGTTTTCTACTTGCTTCCAAATCAAGTTCAGAAGTAAATATCTTTATTAAGTTTTCTACTTGCTTCTAGTTTTCATTAGTATCATATTATTCTGCTCATGGATAGTAGATAGATCAGAATGTTTAAAGTTAACTATAATTTGTCTCTTTGCAGTTTACATCTCTTTGTTGAAGTTAGATTAGATTTACTTCCATTTTGTTTTGCTATTACATTTGAAATACATTACGATACATTCACTCCAGTTCCTGTTACATGGGAATAGATGTTTTTGTTGAATTAGTTGTTGAAATTATTTAATAGTTTGCAATTTTCTTTAATTAGCATAGCTTTCTACTTATGTAATTTATCATCAAATTAATCCATTTCATAGATAGGTCTCTAATTTATTTACAATTATTTTCTAATTCTTAGGATAGAATCTGGAATTGTATAGTTTCCATTTTCATAGTTAATAGTTTGCTTTTTAATCAGTTTCCATTGTTCAATTATACGATAGAGTAGTATGATTCGATACTATTCTAGTTTATTTGTTTAACTAAATTTGATTTAGTTCTCTTTCTTGTTTTTATGAAGTTTGACTTGGTTTTTCATTTTGAAAGATCTTTCGACCTTTTCTTTATTAAATATTTTTAAGGTCTGACAAGCCGAAAATATTAGGTGCCATTCTACCTTAGCATATACTTCGCCTCAACTCTAAGATTACCAACCCTGGTCAAGAATTAAATATTAGGTGTTTTCTTTGAGATAACTCACACACCCAACAACGTCGGGTCTTCAATCCATCATTGGAGACATGATCTCCAAAGCTCCTTAGCCATAGAACGAAAATGGGCCAATTGGCCACGATAGTAAGCTAAGGGATCATCTAAAGTAGTCCCACTGGGTGGGGGTGCAACGGCAAAATGGGCTGCTGGGTGGCCTACAGAAGATGTCCAATAAGCTGCTGAAGGACCAACAGCTGCTATGGGGTCGTCTTGGGATTAATTTATCCATTCCAACAATCTAGGCTCTCCCAACGAAACGGGAGGTAAGTCTTGTGAAGTGGGGATTTGTGCTTCTTCACCTTGCGGGGGGTGAGAGGCAGGTGAATCTTGAGGGCTGTGAGGAAACAAGAGTCCTCCAACATTCAAAGTGGGTTTTTCCACTTCATGTGACTTGGGTTTTTCCACTTCATGTGACTCGACCCTGGCTTGTGGGTCCATTCTTACCCTCAAAATGACCTCCTAGTTAAGGGGATATTCGGGTGGCAAGTTCTGAATCCAACGGGACCTTGTCTAAGTAAATTCATCCAGAGTGACTGAAACAAAAAGTTTATCCTAAGGCAATCTAAACAAAAGAAAAGAAGACCAGACAAACCCTACACAAACTAAGGCCACAACCAAACTTATGTTATAAGAGTGGATTCAAAGGTGTGGAACCTCGCAGGATTGTCAAGGCTTCGCAAATCGCTATATAGCGCAGGGTCCAATAGTAAAATGCGACAAGGAGTATTGGGACCGTACCATTTCCTGAATACCCGATTATCTGGATAGTACATGCGTAATAATCTCCCCGAGTGCTATTCTTGGTGTATTGCTCCACTAAGATGGCCAAAATGCTAACTCAGTTGGTTTCAGGAATCCTAGTGGTGTCTCCCGATATACGCAAGGTACATGGGAACTCAAATCCATAGTAGTGTTATCTAATGCACAACCGTACGGAACGAGGCCTTCCGATATACTACCGAGTATGTGAAACACATTTCGATATATGCCAAGTACGTGTGGTACTTGGTGGGTACGTGAAAGAGCTCGATATACCAATAAGTACGTGAAAGACTACAATACCTCCGGAATACAGTGCTGGCAAATAACAACAACTACCACACTTAACGACGCCGGAACACGTCTCTAACTTACACACAAGTTACTAAAAATTTTACCCTAGTTCTACCATTAATTTTATCTGGACGATTAGGTGAATGCATGAGGTGAGTACATAATTGTAAACACAATGAAGGCCCTAACTACATGCAAAAAATACACTTTTCTTTTGATGAACTCTATGTATGGGAGGGAGAAACTTCTTTCCAATTTTTACCAAAGCAACACAATACAATGCAATCCCAAATCTACCAAAAAATGACTATGAAGTATTCTTTTCCTTTTCAAGCGAAACACAAAAAGTAACACAACATTACTAAGCCAAATCAAAGCATGTTTTTATTTTTCTTTTATCTTTTCAAAACAAAAAAGATGCTAAGCGATGAAAAGAGAGAGTTTCTAAGTAGAGTATGCAAGCTTTTCACTTTCACTACAATGGCCTAAAATCATAAAAACCAAAAGATGCATTTAACTTTCCAAGCATGGAACTACTTTTGCAAAACTTGATGCCTATTCGAGTTTTTCAAGAAAATGAGCAACTCATAATTCATGAAAAACACAAATAATTCAATTTTGTTTCAACTTTTCCAAAAGATCTACAAATAAGACATTCCAATGCACATACAATTCTTCAAATGAGCTTGAAAAAATGATGGAAATAAAGTACTTTTTATTTTTCAATGGATGTATCAAAATAGCAATTTGATAACAACAAGGATTTTAAACATAAATATTGAAACAAAAACATTACTTCCAGCACTTCGATAACTCAGAAAATCTCAAGAAAAGACAAGCACTCAATGGACTGAAAAATACACACAAACACTCAAAATCAATCAGTAACAAGTAGCACTAAATCAAGCAAAGCTCAAAAATGTATGCAAATGAGGTCCGAAAACCAATCTGATACAATGACCAGATCCGAAAAGGAGAGGAGGGAATGCAAGGGTGATTGGATGCAGGTGGGGGAGACAAGAGTGTCCACCACTACCAAATCTCAGACTTATCCAAGATGGAACCCAAAACAACTCCAAATAAAACCAAACAACTCGACACACAAAATAGTATGAGGTCTCCGACTGGATCTTACAGTACAGAGAGAGTTTGCACACAAACCAAAACTTAAATTAGAAATGAAGGGATGCCTGTATGGAAAAAATGGCAGATCTGCGCACTCTGTGCTTGTAAATAGTGCGACGTCACAGGTTACCAATGTGGGAAGTGCGATGTTGTCGCAAAAGATCAATGAAAGGATTACAACGATAGGCCCACAGACAAAGAACATAGATAAAAAATGACATAGTGTCACTCTGTGTCCACTGACCAGGTGTGACAGGCGAGATCTAAGTTAAAAAATGAACCAATTCTCCAAACAATGAGCACTAAAAAGGTTTGAAAATGAGAAGTACAAACTCAAAGGAAGGTAATCAAACTCTTCAAAGTGAAGATCTGATGGTGAAACTAGTTTAAGAGGCAAATGACAAATAAGATGGCTCGTAATAAGAAATCAACTGAAAATGATATTCAAATTGATAACTACAACACAATGTTCTTCCCCAGTATGGTCGTCAAATTTGTTTGACGGACAATCCACTTAAGCAGACGCGAGCCGGATCTCCCTAGCTCAATGTGAGTCTGGAACAAATAAAACAGACTATAAACCACTTTCCTAGATCTAGTTAAGGATCAAGTTATTAGATGTCTTACCTTAAGTTTGTAGCCCTTTTTCCTAGATATTACTCCATGCCTAACGGTCGTCAGATCTAAGCTGTAAGACCTGCCAAGATACATAAAACAAGACAAATAAGTAAAAGTATCTAAACAATAACATATCTAAGTAAACAGTTAAGCAGGTAAACTACACAATATCATCAACACAACAATATTGGTGGAAAGTGTTTATATTACTGTAAAAAGTAGGGAAAGTACATAGAAAAGAAAGAATATAACCAGAGCTTAACGAAGTAACCCTTCTCCATCTAAGCCAATGCCATATCCTCCCAAGGAAGTGTGAGTCTCTCAATGGATGAGTAGAGATCTCTCCAATATGATTTCACCAGCATGTAGACACTATAGACTTCCTCCCCTTGGAATGGGAGTGAGCTTCATTTATATAGGACTAAGTGGATAGGGTATAGATAGGATAGGTTGAGATATGGTAGGAGAGAGATAGGGGATCCTTCCAAAAGGTTAGAAACCGAGTGCCAGCTCTCCAAAAAGGTCAGGGATAAGGATCCATGTCAGATAACTTCAAGAATGGGCTCAAAGGAGCTATTTTTGTCTATTAACTGACATCGCCGCACCCTGTAAGGGAGCAAGATGCGATGCCGCATGTTGCATGAGTGCAGCCTATGATGACCTCTCAAAACCTAGTGTAAATGGGTTATAACTCTTCCAGGCAAATAACTTAGTCAATGAAACTTTAGGGATGTATGCACTGAATCTCATGATGGTAAGATTTTAGGTGTAACAGGTGCAATGTTGCCAACACCATGACTAGTGCTAGCATGACTACCAAACATAGTGGATTGATCAACTGTGTTGTAACTAGGAATACCATGTGAGAATGGGGGTAGCGTCCGTAGTGGTCGTAGGACTTGTGTGAACATGCAAATTCGGCATCCTATGTAGTAAATTATGTGGATTCGAAGGATTGAATGGGTCATCCTCGGGTGGATTCGATCCAAACATAAGAGGTCGAGTCTTTGGTATCAATGGATCGCCTCCCCATTCCTCTCTAGGAGTAGGAGGATTAGAGGCATCTTCGACTCTACTCGATGAAGTCGTAGGGATTTCTCCCATGCCAAAACCAACGTAAATGTCGGTGCAAATCGCTTCAAAGGAATCCGAATATTCAGAGGGAGCCTTCCGACGTCCTCTCTGAACACGACGTGTAACTTCATCGGTCGATAAACTAGCCAACCGACGAGATCGACAGAGAGTAGGACCTCGTGCCACGATATCTCTAAAAGGTCAATAAATCAAAGTTTCCCCTAACAAACAAACTAACGATCAAAGAGCACACACCTAAAGAAACTACAACCAAATGCACACAAACAAGACTGGCTCAAGGGACCTCCCGACACTACAGCCGGTATGTCTTGCCTAGGAGAGGCTTGAGACTCCCAAACAATAACCGGAGGTAACATAATCAGTTATAAGGGTTCCCAAGCTTCACTGCATGCACAGGGTGAAGTCCCTATACAACAAGAAACTGTGCTGTCCAACCCCTATCTGAATCAAGATACTTACAGTATAACGACTGCAAGCAACCTATGTGATACCTAGGTAAGGCAGCTAAGGTCACCACAATATAACCAATGCTCAAGGAGACAGTTGCAGGTGGGATCCATCGTATGGGAAGGGTAGATAAGCTCAAAACTCAAGAGGGTCAAATCCCCCAAGAGTCCCTAGATACGAACAAATCCTAGAAATATCTCCCACGTCCAGCCAGTATTGGAGGGCTATCTCCGCAATCAACCTCCTGTGACCTTGTGGTTAACTCTAGTTTGAGTAGAGCTTCCTGAGAACACTGATGTATACCATGGATTTCACCATTCCCTGGTCAGACACATAATGTTTCGTCTAGTAGTCTTGGATTGTTAACTCACAATGATTTATTCCAAGACTCTAAACCTATACTAGTTGGTGCACCCTATAAAATAAAAATCGTTTGAATCAATTTTAAGATTAAGTGTTGATTTTAAATGGTTGTGATTACTCAAAGGATGTGGTCGTGAAACTAATGATGTATATGACTCAATAGTATGCACAATCATAAAACTCTAGACTCATCTATCCAATAAAAACAATGCCACTAAAATGAAAATCAATCCAACGGTTCGAAATAAAATGCAATTCTTTTAAATTTCCAATGCACAAGCAGATCCTAGATGAAAGTACAAGCACTCAGATGCAAAATGCAGTACGGAAAGTAAATTGTTTTTGTATTTTCTCTTATAATGAAAAGGAAAATGCAAAACTATGTTTTTGTATTTTTCAATATAATGGAATGAAAAATGCAAGCGTAATACTGTTTAATTAAACAATATTATTAATTAAACACTACTTTTATTTTATAATAAGTAATTAAACAAAATAATTATAAATTAATTTACTAAATGATAACATTAATTAATTAATATTTTTATTTAGTTAATAATAATATTAAATAATTAAATAATTATTTGTTATTTAAATAATTGATTATTATGTTATGATTAATTAACATTATCATGGAGATATGTGTAATATTTTTTGGAGATATTTATTAATATTATGATATATTTGGCATGCTAATAATGTTTTTTTTATAATATTTTTTAATAAAATAAAATAATTTAATTATTTATAATATAATAATATACTAGCAATTGCACCTTGGGGCACAATAAAAGAACGTCGTAAGTGAAAGTGAAACAAGTAGATGGAATAGCATAATGTTTTAATGTGTAGAATTTAATAGCTAACTATATTTATATGAATTTGGATTATAGTATAATTCCTATATTTTCTTAATGTGTTTTGATAAAGTTCTTCCACCATCTTTGACTTAGTAACCAATATGAAATTCATGTGAAGGTGGATGAAGAAGTATACACAGTAATGGAAACATGGAGTTAGGTACAATCAACATGGAAAAGACACGAGACATCCTATTTTATGGGAATCCATTCCTCTCCTCCATTTTCATTGGAAACATTGTCATTCCCAACATTCATGTCTTGTGGGCATTGTCATATGTTTTCTCTTTTAATAATGGTTGTAGTGCTAAGTTCTCCATTGTTATTCATTATTCAAAATATGGAAAAAAAAAAGAAAAAGGTAGACCTTGGATGAGAGATAGATAGGCTAAAGATGGAAAGAAATTTAAGAATCTCTCATCTACTAATGATTTTTGCTTATTAGCT
Source organism: Larix kaempferi (assembly GCA_027924585.1). Taxonomy (NCBI): domain Eukaryota; kingdom Viridiplantae; phylum Streptophyta; class Pinopsida; order Pinales; family Pinaceae; genus Larix; species Larix kaempferi. The sequence continues at coordinate 1,386,947 of BSBM01000837.1, read as the reverse complement.
ACTTGGGAGACAACATTTACTCTCTCATTTCTTCAACTTCCATATGAGGTATTTATACTTCCCACTTAGAACTCGTAGTGCTCTTTTCTGTAATTATACCCTACAGATTCTAGGATGTTTTTGGCAATTTGAGGTAGATTGTAGCCATAGGAACACCTAGATGTAGGGGTTAAACTTATAGAAATGCAGGTGCCACACCCCTATCGGGTCTGTGAAGCAATTATAAGGAACTAATCCCATCCACATGTTCTCGTCAAGGCCTACCATTTTTTTCCTATCGGGCTTGGTGAAGTTGTCAAAGGAACTTACTGCCATGCTAAAGAACAAGATTCTATTCCCTTATAAGAATGAAAGTGAATGGGTTTGTACCACGTTTGTACTTTATTCCAATTGGCTAGATCCTAATACTTATTCTAGAAGTCTATTTATGGTGTGAAGAAGGGTAATCCACGGAGAATTTTTGTAGGGGAACTCATTAAGGATTTAGATGGGAGACGATTCAAAGGGAAATCCAGGAAGAACTGAGTTAGAGAGGCTTATTAACGACCCAGTTTAGAAACAATTTGACAAACCTTAAGTTATTCATGCAGTCTTAGAATAGCCACAAATAATCGAGTGGAGGTCTTGGCACTCCACCTAGAACTTTTTTTTTAGCAAAGGAGGCTGGCATGACTAATCAACAATGAACATTATGTTATGAATAATAACTCATCACCTTATAGGTTAGCAGTTCAGAGTACATAGCTGCAATTGCAAGCAAGAAGAAATCTTCGACTGGGCTTGTGAATCTCGACTTCAGCTCTGCTTGCAAATCTCCTTCAGCTCCGCTTCTGAATCTTCTTCAGCAGTTGTAATCAGTGAACCTCATCCTCATTTTCCTCCGGTAGCCGACAAGCATCTAACGGGAGTAGAACAGGGTGCAGGGTGTTGAACGAAGAAGGCCTAAATCGGCTCTGTGTTGAGAGAATAATGCAAGGGAAGTAGCTGTATATGCAAAATGCGGAGGAGTTGGAGGAATGGCGATTTGGTTGGGAGTTTTCAATGAAGCTATCGAAAGGGAACATTGGGCACTTCAATGCAGAATTAACCTTGCCTTATCTCCATCACCGAGCAGTCACGTGGTCAGCCATTCACCGAGAGAAAGTTCGCCAGAGGGGAGGTGGTCGCGGTTACCGTTGCCAGAGGGCTCACCGTGCTGTTGTCGGAGGGGTAATGACGCCGGCAAAGGTGCATTCTGTGTTGTTTTTAGGATACGTCCTTAAGTCTTTTTATTGATAAATTCATCTTTAATAAAAATATCAATAAAAAATTCATCTCATTAAGAATATCAATAAAAAACATCTTTATTAAAAATAAAATTAATTGACTAATCTTGTCTTATACTGAAACCGACATCTCCCATCTGATCCGACGTACATGCTAGCGTTTGTTGATATTGATATTCAAATTTCAAACCCTATAAATATAGAATACAACTACAATATGTCAACAAATTCAACGACCTGAAAATCCAGGCGATGCATATCCCCGAGTGAAAGTGAAATCAGTTGTCGGGCATCGGTTGATAGTGAAAGTGAAAGATGTTACTAAAGGAAACAAGAAAGTTACAATGTTGCTGAGCAGAGACCTTCAAAATGAAATGAACAGAAAAAAATATGTTAAGAAGAGAGCAACACAAATACAAGGAATACCTGGAGGATGACCTCAGGATTTCTACAGTTATCAAATAATGAAATTCAGCATGCATCCAACACTCAATTCATGCCCAAGCCTAGGCAATAAATGACCTAAGAAACTATTTCATTCATATCCATTAAAAAGTGTATTACTTGAAACCAAAAATAGTGACAGGTTTCTCTCCAAAGAGTAGAGTTTTTGGGTCTTTGACCTTGACTTCATTATGTTTCCATTTGACCTTGAACATATAAGTCTGAAAAGATAACAGGGGCAAAAAAATTACTAGAGTTTTAGGGTAGGCAAAATTACTACAGAGTAAGTAGGCAAAATATATTAAAGGCAATCAAACAAGTTAATAGAAACTTAAAACTTCACTTCCCCTATAAAACTTAGATTTTAAATGCTAGTGGAAATAAATCGAAAAAGGAAAAAATAATAAAGAAATTTAATTTCGTGAAACAAAATCCAAATCTTTAATTAGATGATCTCAAAATTTATCAGCAAAATCTATATAAATACTCGTGTGGCTAAAATCTCATAAATAAATAAAAATCCAATCTTTAGTTAGAGGATCAAAACTTATCAACAGAATACTAATCATATACACCTAATTCATTTTCGTTCCCTCATTAAAAGCGCATAAAGAGTTCCTCTAGAGGAAATTTATATTTTAACCAACAGTGGGACTTTGGTGAAGAATAGTGGGACTTTGCTGAAGAACAATGTATTTTTTACCATGCTAAGAACGCCAAATAAAGTTGGAAGGAATCGTTTATAATGATCGGCGGCATATAAAGAGAGGAAATTGGGCCAACTCGAAAAGCAATATTGGAAACAATGTTTAATTCCAAATATATAATATACAAAGACAAGTTAATGTAGCTATTAATTCTGTGTCAAATTTCCTGAAATCGTTAAACTTGTCCGCATAAATTCATTTAAAAGAGTCAGTTGAAAAGATTACCAATATCAGACTCAAATGGCACATAGATAAAGGGATAAAATATGCATTTGCTTTAACTAACCATGAAAGAGGGTTTACTCGACACTCGTAAACTTCAAATTCGTAAGCCACCGACAACCGAAGAAAATAAAACAAACACTATTTTTTAATAAAAGCCTTAAATAATAGTATTTATCTTCCCAATCCAGCTCAGAAATCAACCGATTAAGTAAATAAATCCCTCAATCTCATCTAAAAGTCATCAAAATAAAAGTAAGACTCAGGCCATGTCTTAAATCTTCAACAAATTCGTTTAGACAACAGCATATGCACCATATAATTGGTAGAAATGAACGGGTCATTCACCCCCACGAGTTCCATATCATTGCGAGACATAGCCACATGAGAGACGAGTCTTCCAATTTGGTCAAAACCTGCAAAGCAAAAAACACCACCGTAAATCCTCATTTGCACAACATTTACACTTTTGTTGAGTCCGTATTGTTGCCTCAACATCGCTAAATTATCCAAGATGCCCACGAAGATGCAGAATATGTCATCCATAACTCCGAAAGATCTATGCCATTCAAGAAACACCGACTATAACAACAGATATATAAAACAAGGAATTAAAGAAATGAAAAATGAATAGAAAACATGCCAGGGTGTGAAGAGAGCCTGGCTCGACTGAGTAAAGGCCATGGCATCGACATCGCCAAGGTTAAGGAAAACAGTTCCAGGATTGGAAGAGATGAAAGAGTGAACCAAATGGATGCCATTTTCCCTCTAGTGAGCCTAAGAGGTAGCACCATAGATGGAGGCAGCACCGCCTAAGAGTTTCGGCAGGTAGCAGATGTGCATTTAAGGGAGTAGGCCAGTTCAATGGAAGGCAAAAGATCGCATTTAAGGGAGTAGGCCATTGGCATTTAAGGGAGTAGGTCAGTTCAATGGCAGGCAACAGATCGCAGATCAACGAGCCAAACCATCCCAATCGTTGGACGAAGCAATCAAATGGCTGAAAACCAATTTTTCAGAGAGTTGATTCCCACTTGTTGAAACGCCTTACGGCGTAATTATAAAAACTATTATTTAATTATATTTTAGTAAATAAAATTAATAAATGATAAAACATACAAAATATTAAAAAATATCGTAATTACTTAATTTTTTTTAACACAAACGGGTAATCGGATTTTATATAAAGTTTGGGACGAAGATTACAAAATATATGCAATTGATATGCTCTCTATTAAGAGGAAGAGCTAAGCCAAAGATCATATTCTATGAAGCTTGAAGCTCCTTACAAACTGTCCTAGTAAAATAACAAAATTGCATAACATTGTGCATACAGATACCAAAAAACGAGAGAGTTCTTGTAGTGAGATAAAAAAACCTAACTATTAGCTGCTTGAAAGCTCTACAACGATGCCAAAAAGACCAAAAAACATGAGATTCAACTGATTACGGGCATTTGGGCTTCCCAGATCCTTTGAGCTCCTCGGCAAGATTGTCGATGTATGCATTCATTTTGTCCAGCGTCGCTGACACCGCCTTGGCTGTGCCATGGACTGCCAATATCCTAGCATCCAGATTTACCAGCTTTGCTTCTATTAGAGTGGCCACTTGCCTAGTGATTTTCGCACTGAGGCTACAAACCTCAATATTCGTTGCATTTACTAGAGCGAAGAGATGGGTGAACGCCTTTTTCAGTTCATAGTTTTCATTGCTGACTCTTTTGATATGGGCCTCCATGTCTTTCAGATATGTTTGAAACGATAATTACTTAATTAATTGTAATTCAATAATTTATTAAATAATAATATCATTTTTAAATATAATGATAATACTTTTAATTACATTATATTATATTATTATATGATATGAAGATAGTATTTAACTAAAATATTATAATAAAAGTAATAATAAAATAATATTATTATTTGACTATAATATAATTATATTATAGTATACATTTTGATAGAGATATTAAATATATTATAATTTAATTAAATATGATATTAATCAATTATAATATAATAATTAATTAAAAAATAATTTCATTAAATTATAGTATTATATTATAATTTAATTAAAAGAATTAATATAGGTTGATGATAAATAAGAGTATTAAAATAATTATGAAGAATATTACAACAATATAATATATTATCCCCAGATGCGGGTGCCACCAAGACAACTGGGTGGCACCTGGTGGAGGTTCCTCGGCATGGGATCCCATGACGTGGCACCATGCATTACATGCATTAACCCACCTGCTTGCCTTCCTCCTCTCGTCGTTAATGACACATTCAAGAAGCTTCATCTGGAAGTCCCCTCACCCGCTGGCTAGACGGGCTCACAATGTGACATAAACCTTGATGAACGTCAAATTTCACATTGTGAATATGTCGCATCTAACCCTTGATGAATGCCACAATGCAACGTAACCCTTGATAAACATCACAATGCGGCATAAACCTTGATGAACGTCAAATTTCACATTGCGAATATGTCGCATCTAACCCTTGATGAATGCCACATTGCAACATAACCCTTGATAAAAATCACAAGGCGACATAAGCCTTAATGAACGTCAAATTTCACATCTTGGGAATTGTCACAATGTGACATAACCCTTGTTGAACGCCCCACTGCAACATAAGCCATGATAAGCATCAATATGCGACACAAACCTTAATGAACGTCAAATTTCACATTGTGAATATGTCACATCTTGGGTTGTGTCAACATATGTGTCAGATATTGGGAATTGTCGCAATGCAACATAACCCTTGATGAACGCCACAATGCAACGTAACCCTTGATAAACATCACAATGTGACATAAACCTTGATGAACGTCAAATTTCACATTGTGAATATGTTGCATCTAACACTTGATGAATGCAACATAACCCTTGATAAACATCACAATGCGACATAAACCTTGATGAACATCAAATTTCACATCTTGGGCATCATCGCAATGCGACATAACCCTTGATGAATGCCACAATGCAACATAAGCCTTGATAAGCATCACAATGCGACACAAACCTTAATGAACGCTAAATTTCACAGTGTGAATATGTCGCATCTTGGGTTGTGTCGGCCTATGTGTCAGATATTGGGCATTGTCGCAATGCGACATAACCCTTGATGAATGCCACAATGCAAGGTAACCCTTGATAAGCATCACAATGTGACATAAACCTTGATGAACGTCAAATTTCACATTGTGAATATGTTGCATATAACCTTTGATGAATGCCACAATGCAACATAACCCTTGATAAACATCACAATGTGACATAAACCTTGATGAACATCAAATTTCACATCTTGGGCGTCATTGTAATGCGACATAACACTTGATGAACGCCACAATGCAACATAAACCTTGATAAGCATCACAATGCGATACAAACCTTAATGAATGTCAAATTTCGCATTGTGAATATGTCACATCTTGGGTTGTGTCGGCATATGTGTCACATATTGAGCATTGTCGAAATGCGACATAACCCTTAATGAATGCCATAATGAAACATAACTCTTGATAAACATCACAGTGCGACATAAACCTTAATGAACGTCAAATTTCACATTGTGAATATGTCGCTCAAATGCTCCTACACGTTGTCCACACACCGTTACGTGATTTCCACCCCACGCACCGTTAGTTATGCCAATATTCGTTACAACTACAGGCTCCATGCAGTAGAAACCGCCTCCACGAACGTCAAATTTCACATTGTGAATATGTCACATCTTAGGTAGTATCGACATATGTGTCAGATATTGGGCATTGTCGCAATGCAACATAACCCTTGATGAATGCCACAATGCAACGTAACCCATGATAAACATCACAATGCGACATAAACCTTGATGAACGTCAAATTTCACATTGTGAATATGTCGCATCTAACCTTTGATGAATGCCACAATGCAACATAACCCTTGATAAACATCACAATGCAAGATAAACCTTGATGAACATCAAATTTCACATCTTGGGCATCGTCGCAATGCGACATAACTCTTGATGAACGCCACAATGCAACATAAGCCTTGATAAGCATCACAATGCGACACAAAACTTAATGAACGTTAAATTTCGCATTGTGGATATGTCGCATCTTGGGTTGTGTCGGCATATGTGTCAGATATTGGGCATTGTCGCAATGCGACATAACCCTTGATGAATGCCACAATGCAAGGTAACCCTTGATAAACACCACAATGCGACATAAACCCTTATGAATGTAAAACTTCACATTGTGAATATGTCGTTGAAACGCTCCCACACGCTATCCATCCCCACACACTGTTACGTGCTTTCCACCCCACGCACCATTAGTTACGTCGGTATTTGTTACAACTACGACCTCCACGCAGCAGAAACCACCTCCATGCAACAAAAATGGTTACTGAGGCGCTACAGACCATTGCCAAGTGCCATTGTTAACCCCACACAATCCCTTAACGAATACTAACACAATATGAGGACGACCATCGAAGTAATCTTAGCCGCACAGGTGTAACCTTCAGCTCGATCTTGATGATCGGCTCTTCCAAGTCCATCCCCCATAATGTCAGATATAAATGCCCATCAGCATAATTAAATACTATTTATTCAAAAATTAAACTTTTTAAATTTAAATTGAGACATTTAAAACTATTTAAAACGAGTATTTATATTATATTATATTATTCTATGAAAATACTTTTAATTATAGTATTATATATTAATTTAATTAAAACAATTAATATAGGTTGATGATAAATAAGAGTATTAAAATAATTATGAAGAATATTATAAAATATAATATATTATCCCCGGATACGGGTGCCACCAAGACAACTTGGCGGCACGTGTTGGAGGTTCCTCGACATGGGAGCCCACGACATGGCACCATGCATTACATGCATTAACCAGCCTGGTTTCCTTCCTCCTCTCATCGTTAATGACACATTCAAGAATCTTCATTTGGACGTCCCCTCACCCGCTGGCTCGATGGGCTATTAATGCGACATAAACCTTGATGAACGTCAAATTTCACATTGTGAATATGTCGCATCTAACCCTTGATGAATGCCACAATGCAACGTAACCCTTGATAAACATCACAATGCGGCATAAACCTTGATGAACATCAAATTTCACATTGTGAATATGTCACATCTAATCCTTGATGAATGCCACAATGCAACATAACCCTTGATAAACATCACAATGCGACACAAACCTTGATGAACGTCAAATTTCACATCTTGGGCATTTTTGCAATGTGACATAACCCTTGATGAATGCCACAATGCAACATAAGCCTCGATAAGCATCACAATGCAACACAAACCTTAATGAACCTCAAATTTCACATTGTGAATATGTCGCATCTTGGGTTGTGTCAGCATATGTGTCAGATATTGGGAATTGTCACAATGCAACATAACCCTTGATGAACGCCACAATGCAACGTAACCCTTGATAAACATCACAGTGCGACATAAACCTTGATGAACGCCAAATTTCACATTGTGAATATGTCGCATCTAACCCTTGATGAATGCGACAATGCAACATAACCCTTGATAAACATCACAATGCGACATAAACCTTGATGAGCGTCAAATTTCACATCTTGGGCATCGTCGCAATGCGATATAACCCTTGATGAATGCCATAATGCAAAAAAAGCCTTTATAAGCATCACAATGCGACACAAACCTTAATGAACATCAAATTTCACATTGTGAATATGTCGCATCTTGGGTTGTGTCGACATATGTGTCACATAATGAGCATTGTCGGAATACGACATAACCCTTGATGAATGCCACAATGCAACATAACCCTTGATAAACATCACAATGCGACGTAAACCTTGATGAACACCAAATTTCACATTGTGATTATGTCGCTCAAATGCTCAAACACGCTGTCCATCCACACACACCGTTACGTGCTTTCCACCCCACGCAACGTTAGTTACGCTGGTATTCGTTACAACTATGACCCCACACAGCAGAAACCGCCTCCACGCAGCATAAACGATTACTGAGTCACTACACACCATTGCCAGGTGCCATTGTTAACCCCACGCAATCCCATAGCATGTTAACCCCACACAAACCTTAATGAACGTCAAACTTCACATTGTGAATATGTTGCATCTTGGGTTGTGTCGACATATGTGTCACATAATGAGCATTGTCGCAATGCGACATAACCCTTGATGAATTCCACAATGCAATGTAACCCTTGATAAACATCACAATACGACATAAACCTTGATGAACATCAAATTTCACATTGTGAATATGTCGCTCAAACGATCCCACGCGCTGTCCATCCCCACACACCGTTGCGTGCTTTCCACCCCAAGCAGCGTTAGTTACGCTAGTATTCGTTACAACTACGACCTCCACGCAGCAGAAACCGCCCCCACGTAGCAGAAACGGTTATTGAGGCGCTACACACCATTGCCAGGTGCCATTGTTAACCCCACGCAATCCCATAGCTTGTTAACCCCACACAATCCCTTAACGAATACTAACACAATACGACGACGACCATTGAAATAATCTTAGCCACACAGGTTTAACCTTCTGCTCGATCTTAATAATCAGCTCTTCAAAGTCCATCCCCCAAAATGTTAGATATAAACACAAGTATCGATGCAATTAAATACTATTTATTAAAAAATTAAACTTTTTAAATTTGAATTAAGAAATTTAAAACTATTTAAAACAATATATAAATAACTAAATAAAACCTTAAACTTAGTAACATAATTATATAAAATATAAGATATATTACTTTGTAAACCACTCAAATTTTTAAATTTAAATAGTCAAACTTAAAACTATTAAATAAATAAATAACTAAATAGAATTTCGGTTAACCACATTAAAAAAAACTTTAAATATTAAAAAATATTAAATATATGAATAATTAAATATTAGGTTTCAAATATAGATAAACGATTAGATTTTATTTTAAAATTTTGACTAATTTAATCTTAAAATAAACATATTAAAAACTATTAAATATATAGATAACTAAATAAAAACTTAAATATAGATAACTAATTAGAATTTTAAAGATTTAAGAATTTGATCCTATTTTTAAGAAAATGTTATTATATAACTAGTTTTAAATTTATTATTAATAATAATTTTAATTTTTTAAAATAAATTTAAAAGTTTAGTAATATATAAAATTAACACAGTCACTTGTATTTTTAATTATATTAAATATTAAATATTATTTATTATTTATTAAAAAAACAAACTTTTTAAATTTGAATTAAAAAAATTAAAACTATTTAAAAGAATTAAATATATAAATAACTAAATAAAACTTTAAACTTAATAATAATATTATTATATAATTATTTTTATATTTATTATTAATAATAATTTTAAGTTTTTAAAATAAATTTAAAAAGTTTAATTATATATAAAATTAACACAGTCAAAACTTTAAACTTAGTAACATAATTATATAAAATATAAGATATATTATTTTATAAGTTATTAAACTTTTTAAATTTAAATAATCAAAGTTAAAACTATTAAAATATTAAATATATAAATAACTAAATATAACCTAGTTCAACCACATTGAAAAAAAAGAACTTTAAATAACTAAATAGAACCTAGTTCAACCACATTGAAAGAAAAGAACTTTAAATGTTGAAAAATATTAAATATATGAGTAACTAAATAAAATTTTAAATACAGATAAATGATTAGATTTGATTTTAAAAATTTAAAAATTTAATCAATTTAATTTTAAAATAAATATATTAAAAACTATTAAATATATAAATAAGTGATTAAATTTAATTTTAAAAATTTGATCAATTAATCTTAAAATAAACATATTAAAAACTATTAAATATGTGGATAACTAAATAGAAAATTAAATATAAATATTAATTAGAATTTTAAAATGAACATATTAAAAACTATTAAATATGTGGATAACTAAATAAAAACTTAAATATAAATAATTAATTAGAATTTTAAAAATTTAAGAACTTAATCTATCACTTTATAAACTATTTTCCTTTCCCTAAAATAAATTAGATATATATTTAAAACCACATTTTAATTTCATTTAAAAACACATTATTTTATAAATATATTAAGAAATAGGTAACTATTTGCTTTTTGCATTATGCACTCTATTGCATCCCCAAAACCATTTGGGCTTTGCTTAGTCCTCGAGTGTGCTAGTGTACATATTATTTGTGATTATCATTGTATTAATAATAAAATGAAAGTCTTCTTTTACTATGATATTATGCTCAAAATATTTTACATTTGTCTTACTTTCTTCACAATACCTTACTATGATATTATGCCCAAAATATTTTACATTTGTCTCGCTTTTTTTACTATGATATTATGCCCAAAATATTTTACATTTGTCTCGCTTTTTTCATAATACCAATTGGTTAGTCCATTCAACCTAATAAATATAATCAACTACACATCATAATGCCATCTACATTGATACCTTTATACATCTATATTGATACCTTCATATTTTCAAAAGTGATAATTTCCATCACGTTTTTTATCAATGTTCTATTCTATAAATCCCCTTTTTATTTTTGTTTTGTTTATATAACCTATGTCCTTACAACCTAAATGGGGAATTTTGATTCCTTTCTTTATAATTCATACTATATTTATCATATAATATCTCATATTAAACCTACACTTTTAATAAATACAATAAGTACAATAAATACCCCTCCCTTTTGTTTTGACCATCACCATTCTTATGTGATAATATCCATACGAAGTTATAGTATTTCACATTCATTTTATAGAATATACACCAAATTTTTACTTAATTTAAAAAAAAAGAACTTTAGTATATAAAACTTTGCATAATATATTAAAACTGGGTTTTAGATATTTTTCAATTAAAACTCGGCATCATTGAAAGTATTGACTTTGGAACTGTTGCCTTTTCCTAACCTTGCCACGCATTTGATTTTAGTGTGCAGGAAGAAAAATTTGAGTGTTCTCCCTGTCAGCATAATCCACTGAATCAAAGGAGTCCCGGGAGCTTGAAACATAAATTATTTTACGGATGTCGTTTCCATTAGTCTACTCTATGATATATTCGATCGAATGAATGAGATGTCTCCATGGAAAATAGCAGACCGCACGGATATCCAAAGCAGAAATCAGAAAAGAAGAATCGAAAGCATGAACTCAAAAATAGTAGACACCGAAGCAAAATATCGAAAACAGCAGACGCTGCAGTAAGGTAGTTAGATCAGATTGAGAATGTTTCCCTGCTAATTAAATGTTTTCCTATATATTTCATTATTCATACAGTAGACCCAAAACCTGAAAACATGAAACCATTAAGTGTGATAATGTTACCCATTGCAGAAGTTACAATCGAATACAAGAAACAACATATTTACCATTGAATGTAAGAAATTGAAGGCCAAATTGCATTTAAAACAAAATCCTAGTTAACTGAGAATGTTCGTTGTACTCAGTCTCCTTCACTATTCGGTTGGCCTTGCCTAGTTCTGATCTATCTCATTAAATAGTGCCAAAAACATCATATTGGTTATCTGCGTGTACCAAAACGGTTATCTTTTTTTGTTTTGATACTCTTACTCCATGCGTAAAAGAATACTCCACCGATAAAATTTGGTAGTTGCACTGACTTGTTCATTGCAGTGGCTATGAAGGAAAACCATCCTTGATGGAATCAGATGGGAGGCGTAGCTCATGGGAAGAATCAGGCTTTGACTCATAAGAGATACATCAAGAAACCCTAGATGACTTAAGCTATGGACTATGCTCCCATACCTCGAGTCCAGCCTGAGATGAACTTCCATACAGATTTCTGGAAAAAAACTTGCAAAACAACACATCACAAAGCAAAATAGGAAGGTAGAATGGAATAAATTTCCGTGGTCCAAATTCTACAGTCTAAAAATATAAATGGCTGAAGCAACAAAGCACAATAGATAGTACCTAATTGCAGCTATTCTTTGATAATAAAACGGCAAATCATAACCCATTTGTTGGCAGTTTAATACTTTCTAGCTCTGGAACGAACTCTTCCAACCATACTCCACGTGTCAACTGATTGGAGAGCACATGCCAACTCACAAGCTGCGTAGTTGATATGTGGTGGAAAGGGAGTCAGTTCAGCAGATGACAACTTCCCCATGCGGAATATAGTCGGCCACCATAAGTGCATACTTCCCCACGCGGCATACACTCGGCCGCCATAACTGCATAACGACCTGGGGTGTTGAGTGTAACGATCATGCATGGAATTCCTCCCTTAATGAATCTTCCATGACGATGACGAGCTGAAAACTACATAACCACGTGTCCTATACTCGGAAATACTCGAATGCAATACTCGGCAGTGAGGATCCCTTAATGATTCACGCCTGCTAAATTAATAATAACCATCACATACACAATACGACGACCATAGAAGTAATAGCCACCGCACATATGTCGCATTTTCCTCGATCTTGATGATCGGATCTTGGAGGTCCATCCCCAAAATGTAAGATATAAATGCATATTGGCGTAATTAAGATAAATAAATAAGCTTTAGTTAAGCAGTGGTTAATAAAAGGGGTATGTTTATTAAATAGTATTTGTTTTATGTTTATATTAATTAGTTCAATGTTTATGTTAGTTTTATGTTTATATTAATTAGTTTAATGTTTAGTCTTTGTTTAACAACCAATTATCTCCACAAAACTAAGTGGTTAGCTACACCTATCGATGTTCACCGACTGCTTTATTTGTAGCTGTGCTAGTAAGTATACATTTCAATCCCTCTCCTCTAGATGATGACATAGATAATTACATAAATATATTTTTAATTTTAATTTTATTTATATTTATATTTAATGATACTTTTATGTATTATAGATATTGTATTTTTTAGGTTTATATGTTTTATTATAACTTTTTTTTTTTCACAGAAAAATATAACTTACTATTAATATACGAAATAGTAAATAGGGCCAACTGTCAGAAAAGTCTTACATCACTTCGCTACCCTGTAGCAGATGTGTCATATCTAAAAACAATGGCCACAAAGCCATCAACATCATGTACGGGGAAATCATAAAGAAGACCAAATGTTCACACATAAAAACATGAACCCCTCCCGTAGGAGAAACAGGTTCAGCAAAATACCATAAACCATCTGTGGGTCCCATCAAATAAAAAGATCTCCAAGAAATCATTTGTCCAGACTGTCAAAAATCCAAAAATAAAACAGCTGTGTCTAGTCGACACAGACAATAATGCCGCAATTAGAGGAAGTATACAAAATGTCCAACAAGTAGTTGGCAACAGCCTCCAAGAGATATCTGCACAAAGAAACTAACAGCATATGTAAGAAAACGGCCACGCTAATGATATCCATAAAGCAGCATAAATACAAAAATAATAATAGAGCAGTAAATCAAAACCAAAGCAGAGGATGAGAGCCCTGTGAAAACAACGTGTCCGCCCGCCATTCCTGCCACATGATGGTCCCAGGTTTAGAGCTAAGGGCCCTTTTCGATAGCATGTCCGCCTCCAGGTTCACTTCACGGTATATATGGGCGAAATGTATGTAATGAAAGTCTTTAATCAACAGCAGGGCCGCTTTCATCCAGTGCTGTAGCAACATATTATGTAGAGTAGTTTTGCCGCTCGCCCAGGAAATGACAGACAATGAGTCAACAAAAACCACAAGTTCTGGGATTTCCCGCAATCTTGCCCAGAAAAGTAATAACCAAAGAGCACATATCTCGCTCCTGGTATTAGAACCACCGCCCAGATTAAGCCAAAGATGGATGGAGATAGCATTAGACAGGTGTATAACGGCTCCGGCACCACCCCCCCCGGATTGTAAACAGCAGCTCCGTCAAAGAAACCACATGGGAAGGTCAACACCGGGGGGGCCAAACGATGATTTCTATCCCGTTTGACACTGTCTCCAGCCAAGCCGCATATAGATAGAAATTCGTGGTGAGCAGCCAGAGTTTTGAAGCCTATCCCCGCCAGGAAAGGGACCCGATTCTCAAATATATGTTTATTTCGAGTCTTCCATACCTCCCAGATCATAAAATATGGGAGTTCCTTGAACCCAAGATCAATTTGAGTCCAAGCGACAAGGAAATCGTTAAGAGAGATGAAGTTCCAAGGAAAAGATATACCTGCTCTGCCCTCTATAAAGGCCCAAAGTTTTTTTATGAAAGAACAGGAGGTAAAGAGGTGATCAACCGTCTCCCCCTCAGAGCAGCATAGGGTACACCATCCCGGGCCACAGATTCCACGTCGACAGAGGTTGTCCCATGTTAGTATCCGGTTATTCAAAGCTAACCAAATGAAACATTTTATCTTGAGCGGCAAAACAAGTTTCCAGATTGTTTTATCCCACCATCGAACCATAACCTGTGTCCCAGCGAATAGTGCATCATATGCCATCGCCGCAGTGACCTGCCCGTCCGCCACGTCCCATGACCACACAATCCGGTCATCGACGTCAGAGAGTCGCATATTAGAAAGATGCAGAGGCCTGATATACTCCTCCCATTCCCGCTTCAAAGAACCTATAAGACCAATCTGTTCGGCCGAGATCCATCGGGGACGGTCGACCCCACCCCAACCAGCAACATGTGCTAAGGAGAAATATCCATTTGCATGGAGATATGACCTCAGTTCCGTCGATAATGTGTATCGCGGTGGACCACCAATGAAAGGATCAAGGCCCAGTCTTATGTCGCGTCTATTGCCAGGCAGCCATGCAATCCATTGAGCAATGATCCTGTATGCACCCAGTAGACTGTTCCAGATATTTGAGACACCCATAGTCACCGGGCGGTTTAAACGGAACCATTTAGGAACCGGAATGTTACGCAGGTATTTGGCTCGTATGATCTCTCCCCAAATCGATGGATCAAAAAGTGCACGCCAAAGGCTTTTTGCATGAAGGGCGGTAACAAAGCTATCTATGTCTTTTATGTTCCAACCACCCATATGCCATGGCCGTGCCAAAATCTGCCATTTTATCAGGTGAAATTTCTCCAGTATTCCACCACCCGTCCAGAGAAAACTAAAAATCTTCCTTCTAATGATTTTCAGAATGGTTCGAGGAATCTTGCACAAAGAAAACCAATATACACCTAAATTCAGCAGAACTGCTTTTACCAAAGTAAGTCTGCCACCCAAAGAAAGATGCCGATTGTTCCAGTGTCCAATTCTCAATTCAAATCTTCTAATAAGCCAGGACCAATCATTAATCAAGTATTTTGAAGGTTTGATGAAAAAACCCAGATATTTTGTACCAGCATCAATTTCCTTAAAATTTAGAGGCATGAGGGAACTGATTGACTGCTGGACATCCTCAGGCAAAGTGTTTTTCAAGAAAGAAGATTTCATATAACTGATTACCATGCCAGAAACCCTGCAGAAAAGATCAAGTATCTGTTTATATGCCAACCATTCGGCAAGAAAGCCCATTCCAAACAGCATAACATCATCCACGAATAAAGAGTGAGAAGCTGATATCTCACGTGTTACTTTAATGCCAACAATCCTTCCTTCTTGACGGGCTTTATGGATGGACAGGCTTAACCCCTCAATGACCAGGAGAAACAGTAAAGGAGAAAGTGGACATCCCTGCCGAAGTCCCCGAGTTGCCTTGAAGAAATCTGTGGGGAGACCATTGATAAGGATTGCATAATTGACAGAGCTAATGCAAGCCAAAATCCATTTCATAACCGTCCATGGTAGGCCAATATGGATTAGTATTAATCTCAGGAAATTCCAATCAACCTTATCATATGCTTTCACCAGGTCCAATTGAAGGATTAGAGCATCAATCTTTTTATGTTTGATAGTATGAAAGATTTCCTGAGTCACTCCCACGGCATCATGGATCTGTCTTCCGCTTAGGAATCCATATTGTTCCTTGGAGATGTGCCGAGATAGCACCGGTTTGATCCTTTCAGCTATAATTTTAGCAATTATCTTATAGACCAGGTTGCATAATGCAATTGGTCTAAAGTCATCATAGCTGTTCGGATGTGAAGTCTTTGGTATGAGAGCTAAATATGTAGAGTTTATTGCCCCAGAGACAAACCCAAGTTTCCTCGATTCCTCCACAACCAACCGTATTTCTTCCCCCATGATATCAAAGTTGTGTATGAAAAGCTCCACAGTCCATCCATCCGGTCCCGGGGATTTGTCTTTAGCCATCCTCCGCAGGGTTTTTTCCACTTCATCCAGTGTGACTTCCATGAAAATACTGTCACCTTCCGCCTCATTGAACATACATGGATATTCCTTTATAAGTTTGAATTGTTCAGCCAGAGAAGTGTTTTTTGGGTCACAATAATAATCCTGAAAATGATATACAGCCTCTTTCATCAAGTTCTCCTCACCCCGAATCCGCCTACCCGAATGGTCATTTAAGTCCCAGATAGAGTTTTGTATCCTTCGGGAATCCGCGCACTGATGGAAAAATTTTGTATTCATGTCTCCAGATTTTAGCCAGGTTGCTCTGCTCTTCAACCGCCATGTTTCTTCTTGTATCAGAAGAATTTTCATTTTCTGGCTCTCCAGCATTGATAGTTGTTTAAGCTCCCCCAAAGATAGCTCATAATCTACACCTCTATTCATCAGGTATTCCACCTCATTTTCAATCTTTGATAATTCCTTTCTCATCGAGACCTTTTTGTTCTTTTCCCATTTTATTGAAAAATTTCTTAATACCTTGAGTTTCTCCGCCAACTTATCCATAGCCGATCTCTCCCCAGTAACATCTGTCTGCAACCACACATTCCTCACCTCCAAACAGAAATCAGGCTCAGAAAGCCACGTGGAGTTGAATTTGAAAGGGTATGTTTTGTAACTGGGTTCATCTTCAAATTGCAGTATAATGGGGAGATGGTCGCTGATTTTTATTTGCTGCATCCAGGATCTATAGTTCGGGAAGCATGCAAGCATAGACTCCGATACTAGGAATCTATCGATGCGTTTCTGGATCTGTTGTTCCCCCATTCTTCCATTTGTCCATGTTGGTGCCAACGGTCGAGGAGCCACATCGACCAATGAAAATTCATTAAAAAGATTTTGGAAATATGGTCCCAGAGGATCTCTCCTTGCAAGACCCCCCCAAATCTCCCCATCCGCCCAGGTAAAATTTAAGTCACCTGCTATTATCAAATTTTCCAGGTTTAATAAGTTTTCTGATCCAGCCATGTTCCAGAAAGATTCACGGTCACAGTATGGGCCATAACAGTTAACAATGTTTATATTTTTCACCGATCCCCTTATGTTCCCAGTTAGCAGAATGCCTAGTGTGACTTGTGAAGGAACCAATTTCAAAACAAGGGGATTCCATGCCGCCAGAAGACCCCCGGAGAGTCCGACAGCATCCACAGAGCAACACATCCATCCCGGCTTAATTTTATTAAGGAATATACGCGCTTTCTCACCACTAACCATCGTTTCCTGAAGAAGAACCAAATCAGGTTTTACAATTTCTAACAAACGTTTGATGGCCAGTTGTTTGGGCAGGCCTCCCACCCCTCTGATATTCAGGGAGAGGAAAATCATTTTTTAACCCTCGCAAGGGCTTTCATTCCTCTAAGAGCCCTGGAGTCAGAACGAATGGGGGATTGTGTCGTGTGCTGGTCATCCTCACTCCCCCCTAGAATGACCTTTTTGTTTTTCCTGGCACTTCTAGTTTTCAATGGTGAAAAATCTTGTGCGAGGCCGCCCCTACGCGCACCCTTTTGTGTGACTATGACGTCAGAGGCTTCCTGTAAGGTAGCAGTATCAGTTATTCCCACCCCCCCCATCCAGATCAGGAACTATTAATCCTGAGGGTCCCAGTTTATCATCAGCCGATGACTCATTTTGTTCCACCACCCGATTTCGGAAGTACGTGGGAATAGCCGATTTCTTAACCATTTCAGAGTATGATGGAATGGGGGGCTGTTTCCCACTCATCCCCGGAGGCTTTCTCACCGCCA
The DNA here is from genome assembly GCA_027924585.1 of Larix kaempferi. Classification (NCBI taxonomy): domain Eukaryota; kingdom Viridiplantae; phylum Streptophyta; class Pinopsida; order Pinales; family Pinaceae; genus Larix; species Larix kaempferi. The sequence continues at coordinate 1,368,273 of BSBM01000837.1, read as the reverse complement.
ACGGCCCACCTATCGCCGAATCCTCCATCTCCAAGTTCCCCGGGATCGTAACAGCACAAATCTCTGTTTCCCCATTAATTTTCTCTTCCTCCCGGGTGGGGACGAAAGTCTCAGAGTCGACGGGACCGATTGGCCCCGGGGTTTCAAAATTCTTATTGAAAGCAGGAGTCAGATTGGTTGTTTCAATATTCTCGGGGCATATTTTGTTCATCCTGATAAGGAGTTCAGTCTCCGACTCCGGGTCATCGTTTTCAGAATTTGCATTTGTTGTCTGCACAGTTCCAGAAGAGTTGGTGTCTATGCTACGATTGTGACTCATATAGTTGCCATTGTTTCCATTATTCAACTCTAAAGAATTAATGAAGGATATATCCAACTCATTTAAAGAATGGAAAAACATAGGGTCCTGTAGTTCCAACTTACAGATTATCGACGCTTCTCGAGCCAAAGGATTGAGCACCCGGTTTGAGAAGCCGTCAAGAGCACCCGCTCCATCCTTTTCAATGTCGTTGCTGTCGTCGGACGACCACATAGGCCCCCCATCCAAGGTTTGTCCAGATGACGCCAGAGCCGTGCATTGCCTCCACAAGTGACCCACCGCTTTACAGTTTGAGCAGCGAAAGGGAATACCCCAATAGTCCACAATCTGAGATAGCTGACGACCCCGCCATTCTATGTGTAAAACATCTATAAGGCCAATGGAAATGTCTACCTCAACCAGCAGTCGTCCCATCCTTCTGTCAAAACCCCTAAGGTGGCTTTCCTCCACATGCAAGAATCTCCCGAGTCTGTTACCGATGGCCTCAAAGGCCCCTCGATTCCACAAAGCCAGTGGAAGGCCGGGTAAAAGAACCCAAAGATGTCTCAACCGCACCATAGCCGTGGCGGGATTAAAATCTGTCTGCCATTTTTGTAGCATCAAACTCCCGGAACCATACAACCACAAACCCCCCAAGATGCGAGTGCTATGTGCTTCTTCCCGGAATTTAAAACCATACCACCCGCATGCCATTGCGAAAACCTGTGGTGTGTAGTCAAGAATGGGACTCCACAGGTCCTCAACCCACTTAACAACATTCCGCCGATTCATGGCGTGATATGAAAATTTCCCAACAAGCACCGTCATATTGTAGTCGACAATCTCCTCCAGGCCTATGTCTCGGCCGACTGTCAACCAGGCTTCCCCGGGCCTGCTGAAATATTTGCCCAGTCTCCTACCATTTGCACGGGACGTCGACCCCCGCTTTCCATTCCCGCCACGACCCAGTCGGGAACTCGTGTTGCCGCCAGGTGGGTCAGAACCCGGGAACTCTCCAAGTGCCTTTCCAAAATCCAGGTGTCTGTTGCTAGCCGATCCATGTGGCGCCACCTGTCGGCCGATAAGGGTTGTTGCTTGCATTTCCCCCAGCTGGCTTTTAAAATATGCATCCGGCTGGAACAGACCTGCCTCCTCGAGCTGAGAGTCCGACAGATTCATGTCACAATCTGTAAGAGGGTATGATGCCGTTCCGTTTGGTTCCATGTTGGCAGCAATGCGGTCTGAACTTCCCGAAACCCGGTCCAAAAACGAAACCTTTAACGGCCAAAGACTCCAGAAGTTCCTGCCAAGGTTTTAAAATGATAAACTAACACCGCAGACAGTCAATGCATATAATAATAGCCACTAGATTCGGAGGCCACACTCCTTTATCTGCTGGCAGGTTTCAAGACAGGCCGGAAAGCCCCAAACAAAAACGTCACCACCCAATCCCAAGATGGTGACCCCCTACAAGCTCACCGGCGAATATTTCCAATTTCCAGCAACTATAAAACGGCCCAAATCGAATCTTCAGACATCCCCTGTATCAAGTAGTTTACGCACCCAAAAGCACAAAAGACAAGAGACCTTTTGTTGTTTCTTTCAGCGCGGCTCTTATTCTACTTCTACTGTTCGGTGATTACCATCTTTTCATAACCGATGAGTGTTTTCACTGTTCAAACTCAGGCCTGTAATATCTGCCGCCATCGCTATGAAACCCTAACCCTCAATCCCCATGTTTTATTATAACTTATATGTAAGCATTACCTACATAATGTACACTACAATTATAAGAGTGAAAATCCTAATTAATTTTTTTTCTTAGTTGTAATTAGTCGAGACTTTCTAGACTTAAAACCAAAAGTACTTGTTGGTTATATATATATATATATATAACATGGTAAATTTTAATGTAATATTATATATATATATATATATTTTTTTTTTATAAAATATATTTAAGTTTTTTTATGTTATTTATTTATATTTTTGTTTTTATATATATTAGATATATTTCAAATCCCTCTACTCTAGATGATCATATAGAGATATTTATCATTATATTTATATTTATATTTATATTTAAATAAATATAATAGTATTTCTATTTATTATAGGTACAGTAGTTTTTAGGTTTATATGTTTTATTATAAGCTTATATATAAGCATTACCTACATAATGTACATTGCTATTATAAGAGTAAAAATTCTCATAAAATTTTCTTAGTTTTTATCTTATAAAATGTAAATAGTTTTTTAGTTGAAACTATCTAGATTTAAACTTAAAAGTACTTTCAGTTAGTTAAGAGCTCATCTTTCTTGGATTTATGGAAATAGATCCATGTCCTCGCATTTTTTTTATCTTCTCATAAAGAGAGATAGATGAGGGGCTGGTGCAAGGTAATGATACCCAATTATGACATGTTAGTTGCAATGACATGTTGAACAAATAGAAATATTATCATTAAAATGAATTATTAGAGGTACCTACAAAATTTTTCGAATTAGGTGTAAAAAAGATGAAACGTAGAAAAACAGATGACCTTCCGAATATATAACTTTTATGTATGGAAACGTGGTATAACCACCCAAAAATGTCATTAAGATTGGTATGTTATTTTTTCTCTAAAATGTAATGCACATGTTTTTGTTGAGCAATCTGTTTGTTATGTAAATTGTCAATTTATGAGGAAAAAAATATGTAGAGGCATAGGCAACAGAAGAATCTTGTGTGGGGATATTTTTCCAAAATTTTAAAAGTTAATTTTATATTTTTTTTAAATTACAAAAGTCAGTGAAGCATTAAAACATCATGGTCAAGAGTTGGTCCACCATATCATGGTCTGAAAATAATAAAAAAACTTTTTTTTTAGCTTGTAGGTATTCTTGTACTCTTGTGTGGGTTCTTTTTCGTTCTTGAAATAGGTAAGCCAATAAAAAGTTATAGGCCAAATAAACGACCTATTTATTTTACA